>JANPWX010000419.1:1493970-2081069 GCA_024734555.1 Trochalopteron elliotii
GCATGACAGATTCAATGGTATGCTGAGGCAACTGCTCATCAGAGCAGCAGCACACTGATGGTTTATCACTGTAGCATATCATCAGAATGAGGCACACATCAGATTAAAAAAAAAATCTACAGGAGTATTATGCAGGAGTGGATTCAATTCAGGCACCAGAATGAAGGTGTAACTTATAAATCTTCAGCCATTGTCACTGATGTAACAGAATTTGCAGTCTTGTGGAGTGTCACATTATTGTCTCCTAGGTGCCTCGTGCCCTCAGCATGAGCCCTGAGGCTCTGTGGACAGGTGAGGTGTTCACTCACCAGTACAACTCTGATCTCTCTTGGTGTACAACAATGGTTAAACTCTTCCCCAGAGTCCAATTTAACTCCCTTCTCTGTTATGGCTAATAGAGACATAAGAATATGTCCCATAATACACTGGTAATGTTCTTCTGAGACATTCTGTTAGAGAGTTTGCCCTGAAATACGATACAGTCAAAGAGAACTCTGGGGCATTTATTACCGCTAGTTACAAGGTCAAAGTCAATGGCACACAAAGCATGAAATGAAGATTACATACACAGAGATTACTTTGCTTAGGAATTGTCTACTAAATATGCTCTTACTATTGGAAAGCCTTGCTACAGAGGAGGATCAAATAAGTTGAAAAAAGTCTGCAAGAATATCTTTTAAGGAAATTCACAGGAAATGAAGTAGCAAATATTCTTCATTTGGTCTCTGTCTTAGGAACCTGGGAGCTCTGCTTCTTTTCTATGGAAGGCATTGAGTTACTCAGAATTCTCTGGGTATATCTTTAATCTCATTGATGAGTGTAATCTTTTTTCATTGCATGATCACATTAGTACATTATCTTTGACTAATATGAAACAATTCCACTATGTGCGTGGAGCTGGACATTTCCAACTAACCACTTGATTCATGCTAATTGGAAACATTGTAAAAATTAATCTTACTGAAGATCTGCTTATTAATTTAAATATCTACCTACTGTTGTCTGTTAGTAGATGAAGATAACTATAACTAAAGATGTTAGCACATTAATCACAAGATTTATGTAAATATATAATCCACACAAACAAACCAACCTATATACTTAGGCACATATGGACACACAATTCATATAATATCTAACCCAAAAGTATTTAGTACTCAAAAATGAAATCATATCTCATTAGTTAACTGACTCAGAGAACAATACTTTCTGCATGACTTATGCAGGCCATTTAGGAACAAGTATGAAGCCTATATATCTTCAAAGTAGTGTGAAACCTTGGCTAACTAATCCATTTATGCTAATCCATTTATTTAAAGCACTTGAATCTAAATGACCTTTATGAATCAGGCAGAATCTTTTTATGTTTTCACAGATTGCTTTCAACAGAGGCTTCGTCTGTGGGTCATTTTCTTTTTTTATTTAACCCACTGAACAAGACAAAACTATCTAGAACTACCTGGGTGTTAACCACAGTGCTGGCTCTGAAACTTAAGACTAAAAAAGAGAAACCATACAGTTCCACCTGCTCTGCTGATTGGGATTTTTCTGTGTACCACAACCCTTTCTTTAAATTCTAAGAAATAATGGTCATTTTACCCTTGGGAAAGGACACAATCAACAATAGAGGAGATATGAAGTCTTTCTTCTCAAGGGGTACATACGTTGGTACCTATGTAGATGTGCAATAGAAATTTTTGGGTTTGGACTGGGTTTTTTTGTGGATAGGCATTGTCCTCTTGCTGCTACAGTTTTTTGCTGAACAATTTCAATTAGTATTTAATTTGAAAGCCAAGGCCTTTCATAATCTCTAGCTCCACAGATCTAATCTTTACAAAGACTCTAGTATTATTTGTCCTTTTGTTTAGCATTTAGATTTGAACAACTTACTAACGTTTCATAGAATCATAGAATGGTTTGGATTGAAAGGGACCTTAAAATTCATTGATTTCCAATCTTTCTGCCAGAGGCATGGACCACTTCTGCTAGACCAGGTTGCTCTCAGCTACATCCTACCTGACCTTGAATGCTTCCAATCATGGACAATCCGCAATTTCTCTGGGTGACTTTTTTAGTGTCTCAAAAACCTTGCTGTAAAAATTTCTTCCTTATGTCCATTTTAAATTTACCCTCTCTTAGCTTAAAACTGCTGCCACTTGCCCTGTCTCTAAAGGCCCTGTTAAAAAGTCCTTCTTCATCTTGCTTATAATCTCCCTTCATATATTGAAAGCTGCAGTAAGATGTCTTTGGGACCTTCTCTTCTCTAGACTGCTCAATTCTTGGCCTGTCTTCATAGGAGAAGTGCTCCAGCCCTCTGATCATCTCTGTGGATATTTCTTATTGGTCTTCTAAGGACAGATTCTTTTCCACATACCTAAACATTAACACTGAGAGGGGTCAGCAGATTTTCTAGCTTTTTCAGCTCACTCGGTTGTTATCCATGCAGGTTCAGTATCAATTTTAAAACATTTCTTGCTTCACCAGACCTACTTTGCCCTTGAATTCTCTTTGCTTAACAAGCTGTTCTTTCTCCATATTCTGGTTGAGTTCTAAGTGCTCAAGATGCCAGTCTGCTGATTGTGCCAAAATTGAAGCTGAATCAGCCAGTGAAATAGCTTTGACATCTACAATGCTGGAAACCTTATACTTTCCAAAGCCAAACTGAAGGCATTTCAAGATTATTTTTAGTTCCATGAATTTCAATTATTAAATGAATTAGATGTATGAAATGTTTCATTTAGGGCTGTTATCTGAAGATCCCTCTCCAGTTTTAGGCTTCCCACCAGGAGAAAGACACTTATGTAGTGAAATGAGCCCTGTGGAGGGCCACAGAGCTGGTCAGAGAGCTGAAGCATGTGGTATATAAAGAAACTCTGAGACAAGTGTCTGTTTAGCCAGAAGAACAGATAATTTTGTGAGGGGTTATTATGGACAGCAACTATTTCAGCTGTGGGCACAAACAAGGGCAGAGCAGACTCTTCTCAAACTGCAAAGTGATAGGAAAAAGGGCCATGGGCAGAAACTGACACTTGTGAAATTCCAATTACATATATATATATATTAGGAACTATTTATGTATTTGTTTGCCTGTTTATTTTATCTTTAGAGTAGTGAAATATTGGAACAGGGACCTATACAATTTTTGTCTCCAACCCTGGGGATGTTCAGACCTTAGCTGGAAAGAAGTCTGAGAAACTTAGTTTGATTATAGTTGCTTTAAATGAAGAATCATTTTGATGATGATGATGACGACTTTTGGAAGCCCCTTTTGACCTGAAATGTTCTATGATTCTGTTACATTTTGCACTCACACACTAAGATTTTTAATAATAGTATAATTCATTACTATGTTTTCTACTGTAGTGGGGATATTTATTTATTTGTGCTCTCCACTTGAATCAGCTAGCTGTACACAACACTATGAGATCAGAAGATCTTTTTTCATTTGCTTTTGTGTGTGTAACATCTGAGGAGTAAGTGAAACAACACAAAATGCTTGAATTAATTGTATAGAAAGCGAAAACAAATTACATTTACAACTTGATGAGAGGTAATTTGTGTCACTTCCTGGGTAACAAAGATTGTAAAAAAGTGAGAAAGGAATGACACCCCCAATGTGTGCCTCTGGAAGAAAATCTGAATCCAAAATTGAGTTGCTGAGCAACACAAATCCTCAGCTTTGGGCTGAAGTCAGCTAACAAGAGCCGCTGAAACTGGTGTGGCTGAAGTCACCTAGATCCCAGATGTATGCCCAACCCTGGCTCCTTCTTAGTGTTTCAGAACAGAAGGATATGCCATTAGTATCCTAGCTGCTTCTAAAACTATAGCTTTAGGTAGAGGGAAGCCTTTACTAGGCAGTTTATACAAAGTGGGAAGGTTGGCCACAGTGAGTTTACAGAGAATTAGAGTTTTCCTGTTTGCTTCTGATTCATCTTTGCATTTTATCTGTTGGCATTTTTGTTGCCCTACAACAAATTATTAAAAAGTTAAAATAAAATGCTAACTTACTGTTTCAGTTGCTTTAAGCTCACTTTCTATTGATAATATTATTTGACAGAGAAGGACAGGATGGGATAAGTATTTTGGTTTGGGGTTTTTTAATTAGTTACTGATAATAAAATCAACATTTGTGACTATATAGCAGACCAACATAATTATGGCAATTGATTCCTAGACTCAATAAAAGGAATAAATTTTAGTACCTGACATTGGTCACTTTTCTAGTGACCAAATTATTTTGTTTTTAATGCAATAGCATGAAAAATGTCAGTCTTTTAGCCCTGCAGCAGGCTGTTTTCATGTCCTTCAATAAAATCCATGCTGTTTTTAATATCTACTTGTTATGTTTGTTGTTTACAATACATCCTGCTCAGAGATATGGCAAAATTATGACAACTGCTATATATTACATGCTGATTTTATACTTAGGAATGCCATAAAAAGAAAATGTACTATCTTCCAGTTTTCATTTTTGCTGTTAATTCCAACATTTGGAAAATTATGCTCTTAATCAGCTTCACTTCTAAGTGTTTTCCAGGGATTTTATCCAGATATATTTAAAAGTGTGACAAAATGTATCTCCAAGTAACATTTGTTGCCAAAAATTGAATTCTGAAATATAATTATCCATTATATTTCAGTGCACTCTATGGCACTGTACTATGCGGAAAGAAACATGGAAGATAAGAGAACATAAAGGAAGAATGTCTCCTTTAATGGAATTACAAAATTAAACCAGACTGTTATGTAGATTTAGTGGTGGCTACAAGGCTTCCCTAAAGTGATGTTGAAGAAAATCAATAATTCCATATTGTGAGTTACTTTATTACATAGTGGGAGAATGTGATATTTTTAAAACCTGTGTACAGTCAAGGTAGACTAAGTGTAAAATTTTGAAATCAAAATAATACTCAGTTTTGCTCACAGCACCGAACCTCATGTCTGTTTTTCTGCTATGAACCTACATCCAAAGATGTCCTGCTTCCCAACATTGACAGAGGAGTCCATGCATCAGAGGACTGCATTTCACAGCTGCAGTGGTACTGTAGTGGTTTCATGTTCGCCGAATTCTGTTTGCCAAATTTAGTGTAGTGATTTGAGTGTCTACTCTCTTTTCCCTCTGGGAGATAGGATTGGGAGGAAAAGGCAAAAAAGGCTCAACTTAATGTAAACAGATAGCTTTAGTAACACATGCTAAAGAATGAAGAAAAAATTAAAACAAAAAAAAAATGAAACTTCAAAACACTTCTCTACAAGCTGTTCACTTTCTCACAAAAAACACAGAGTGATACAAACTATGATTTTCAGTCAGTTTCAACCCTTTAAACATAATCTTTCACTACTTTGGGAGAGGAATCTCTCTAGAGCTCCTATGGAGACATTCGCCGCAAGAAAAAAACAGTGGTGGCTCCCAATGAGTAGTGCCAAAAGTCCCGTTCAGTTTTCTCAGTGGTCAAACTACACACCAATAGCCAAGATTGGCTCCTGATAGGTCCCTGTCCTTTCTAAATCAAAGTGCAAGGTCCTGACAGGGCAATATTCCATATTCCTCTTTAAACCAAAAAACCAAACTGTGTTAACCACAACAGATACCTGTTGAAAGGTTTTGATACTTTAGGTATGATTGCACAGACTACTGGCTCTGCAGGAGGGATGTGACATTGCTTCCCCTGACAGGCTAAATCCACGTGAAGGAAAGGCTGTTCCACCTACTCCAGTTTAGTAGTTCTTCCCAGACACACCAACATCTTCAGTATCTTCTAAAAGACTTCAGATATGTCACCACGAAAGAGGTGTCATTAAAATGGTCAGATTTAAAAAGCATATAAAAATGTTGAAACAAATTGTTGTCTCTAGCAGATATTTAATGCCTATTGCAGTCGTAGGTAATGAAGCCATCTCCAGTCATGAAATATGAATCTAGTTGGTATAAAGCCATTTTATATCCTTGATTACATTAAGAGTGTTACCTGTGTTATGAAGTGTGCACCCATGGTTTTCAACAGCTGGGGTACATATTAAAAACAACCAGCATTCGTTTTCTATAAAAATGTATTTCATAAGAGGGATTTCTATTTAAGCACAGTTAAATGAAACACTGTTAAGGAGGAATATGAAACTTGTTCTGTGAGGGGGGAAAACTACAAACTACAATATTACATTTTAAAAATTAATACATTTTACATTTTAAAATTACAAGATTTTACATCACAGAACAGGAAAGCACTTACATAGTATGCATGGAATTTCTTTAGATGGTTTCAGGGCTTCAAGGGTTTGCATTGAAGACAATACTTAAGAATCTCTCTCCCCCAAAGTTATTCCTTCTCTCCACCTTTTTTATTTTTCATTCATCCAGAGACATGGAAGCTTCTTTGTAGCTAAAATGAAACATCAAGGATCCAAGTTACATTGCATAAAAAATATTTGTAACCATTCATTTCTACGTTTTGCTTACTGAGTTTTTTTTGGAAACCGTAAGAATTTTTTCCAGATGGAATAAATAACTTGGAAGTGTTCTCCTCCAACTATATTATTTATTACTTCCTAAAATAGCTGAAATAGGCTAGGGAAAAACTCCAAACACATGGAAAAACTGGCTTTAAGGTATTCCTGACAAATTTTTGATTTATTTAGCACAATACATATTTTTGGGGGCTCTGTCTCCCACATAAATGTTTTTGAGGCTTCAGCAAGGCGTAAAAAAGATTTGTGGCTTGTGATGTTAGAAGGATATTCTTTCTTACAGATAAAAGTGAATTAATGACATCTATCAAGGTGTTTATTATTATGCTTCACCATGGAGACCCCATGACTTCTGGTCATATATTTTATAAAAAATATGCTGCTGACCAAAATAAGTTAAAAATGTGCCTATTTTTTATGAAAGAAAGTATAGGAAGAATTTGAGTAGCAGAGTAAATGTGTATCAGCATACAAAGTTGTTTTTGGATCTTTCTTTTTTCTTACCCTGTTAATTTGTTGGTTGTTTTGGTGGTTATTTTGTATTATTTTGTGGGCTGTGTGGGTCCATAATCAAAATAATAATTCAAATTCAAATATTTTTAACTTAAATTCAGCAATTCTGTTTTTTGGTGGTCAAAATATTGCTGGTTTTTAAATTTTATTCCAGTTTATATTAATGACTGTATGTCATTTACAATAAACATTGAAATTCAATGTTTGAAACTAAAAATAAAACAATTAAGTAATAATTTTAGAAATATAAATTTGTCATCTTATAAAGCACACTTCAAGTGGAAAGCATAGGGTTTTACAAATTAATTAATTCCAGAGGAAAATGGTGAATCTGAAAACTTATAACCAGTTCCATTATTATTATTCCTAGTCATTTAGATTCAGGAAAAAAAAAAAAAGTTTTGTGAAAATTAAACATGTTCTTTCCAATATGTTAGAAAATTGTAAGGAAGTTCTTGATGGAGTCTACTGTTTTCTCCATTTTAGAGTTTCATGCTGGACTCAGCAACTAGTAATATAGATATTTTTACTCTATTTCTATATACTTGCTATATATTGCTATATAAATATCTATATCAAAAAAATGTTGTACCTTAAACAAGTATTCGTTTAATGTTTGACAGTAGAACAAATACTCACTAAAATTCTCAAATGGTCTTCAACTGTATTAACAATTTTAGCATTCAATATATATTTGAAAACACTATCAAGAAGGTTGTGTTCCTTAATAGAGAGGAATTTTTAAATTAGCCCATCTTAGCAGAACAGGGGTAGCCTGCATGTGAATGGTAATATTATTTTGAGCCATCATTTTTGGTAACTACACCATAATGTCATTTCCTATGCATTACTTTTGATTTTGGAAAGATCTCTCCATGATATTTCACTTCCTCTGTCATGATCCAGAGATTTATTCACGTATATATTTTGAGAATTGTTTAATTATTTCATGGAAGAGGTTCTTGCCTCTTGACATTGAGCACAGGCAGACAAGTCTCCTTTTAAGAATAAAAATGTAACCTTGGATATTTTACACATATTGAAAGTAGTATGAATTCATTTCTCAGACATCATTTGAGTTTTCACACCATCATCCATTCAAAACAAAGTAGAAATGTGGTTAACATGAATCATAGTAACTGAAAGCGTTTTTCTTACTGGAAGAACATATACTGAAAATGACAATTTAACTCAAGGTAGAAAGACAAATATTTGAGTTATTTTTTAACAATAAATTTACCTACTGGGGAAGAAATGAGAATCTGTTTCTTGATTAGAAAAGTATATTGTTGCACTACATTCTACAAATATTTATTCATTTTGAGAGTATATAAAAAGAAGCTGGGAAAAAATACACTCATTCTAATTAAAGAACATCTCAAGGTTTTTTCTTTTTTTTTCTTCTGTTTTATTATTTACTTGTTTTCATGTGATATCACGTGCGTTGTTCTAATTTGTTATATGTTGTTATAAATTTGTCTTATTTGTTGATATAAAAAAATACAGTATTTTTGTCACTCTGGAAAAATATTTTAATAAAGAAAAAAATACGCATTTGTGCTAAGAGAGCTAGGAGTTTTCATTCTGTTAAAAAACCCCCAAAACTATAAAGCACTTTATGACACTTAGAGGGAACGATGCATTTGAATATATTAAAGTTTCCTGTTCTTCATCTATTCAGTAGCAGGTATATTGGCTTGCTGAAATTCTAATGCTGCATTAGATTTTAATATGGCAGCCTCTACATGGTAAGGAACTTTTATTATTAAATTTTAGTCTATT
Source organism: Trochalopteron elliotii (assembly GCA_024734555.1). NCBI lineage: Eukaryota > Metazoa > Chordata > Aves > Passeriformes > Leiothrichidae > Trochalopteron > Trochalopteron elliotii. The sequence goes on from JANPWX010000419.1 coordinate 1,502,731, forward strand.
AAACAAAAAAAAAGGAGTTCTTAATGGCAACATAATTGTTTTGGAAAGAAAGTACCAAATGACTGTGTAGTTCTGGATATAAATTTAAGACATTTTCCATAATGTTCACATGTTTCAGATAGTACTCAGGCTCATTAACTTTTTTTTTCCTCCAGAAAAAAAAAAATCAAATGGGTTGTGCAGAAAAGGGCACTTTGATGATGTAATTTAGCTATGTAAAATTTGATCATTTTCTTTCTCACTAGCTCATTTCCACTTACGGCTCAGTAACAGTAGAACTGCTTATCAAATATTCATCGTACAATGAGCAATACTATTTTTTGGTGATGTTTAAGCAAAATTTATTGAGTAAGAAAGGGAAATATTAATTTCTCAATGTAACCAGTGTGCTATATCCTTTTCAAGGGAGTATGAATGTATCTAGATTGAGGACCCCCAAATCATAAAAAAGAAACAAATTTCTAGTTTTGTAATATAGGCAGCATATGTTGTAATTTAAATTTTTAAAATATTATTTTTAATGAGGGGTATTTAATGAGAAATCACTGAGATTTTAGCAGCTGTTGGGACAGTCTAATAGGGCTTTTTTAATGAGACTGTTTTCTGCCACAAACTCAATTGAAGTTTTATCTATAAAAAAAAACAGCAACAAAGCCACACAAGCTGTCTCATATATGATCAACAGTCATACATATTAAAAATTATGATTTTCACTTTTGTAGATGAGAAGTACAAATTATTCATAATCTCAATTAAGTTTTTCTGGAAAATCTTGAAAATACTTTCTGTCTGCTTATCATTGGATAATGATGGCATCCAGATAATGTCAATATCATTAATTTAATCAGTGCAGTAGATTGTGAACTTTGAGTTCTACCAGGGCTCCTCTGCCTTGACTTATTCCCAAGCATTCCTTTGAGCTTGTGAAATTAATCTTCATTCTGTTACATTTCAAGGTTTTCTTTTACATTACTTTTCCCTGGTGATATCCCAGATTTCCTGTTGCATTGGAAAACATTCCTCCTGTGATTGTTGGCTGACCAGATTTCATCTGCTTATTCTATTTATTTGTTTCATTAATTAAAAAAAAAAAATTAATTTAATAATGTAATTTAAAAAATAATAAAGAAAAGTTCATAAGGATTTTACACCAACTTGTACCTTTCCTGCTTAATGTTATCTCTTGACTATGAATTTTTTGAATTCTCAAGATCTGTTACATGTTTCTTTTCATATGTGGCAGTCTTCAATTCCATGTAAAAGAGCTCAGTTTAAAATATGATTTTCTAATGAAAAAAAAATTGCTAAATTAATCTATGGGTTTTGTTCTTTGATAAAAACTTTGTATTTTATTCTACATTCCATTTACACCTGTTCCTTTAATTGTTCTATTCTTTGAAATATTTTCTAAAACTTTGCATATTAATAATGTTAAACTAATGTGCCTTTAGGTTAATGTATTACTTTTCTCACTTTACAAATCTGGGACAATCCCCTCTCACAGTCCTTGGTCACAGTTATACAGATTTATATAAAATACAAGAAGTTTTATATTTTTCAGTTGTTCCTTGTGAATCCTAAACACAAACTCTTATTTCTGTTTCTCTGAATTATACCCAGATTATCTCTAATCCAAATATTTTCAATACTTTATTTTGCTTTGCTTTCATTGTGGTCCTATGCGTTCTTTTCTCACTTTTTGTGTTTAGGTCTCAAACGTTTTTTTTACTTTCCTTGATAGTTTTTGATTATTAAGTGTTCCATTTATTTTTCTCTTGGTGAAGGAGGCTTCCAAATATGTCTGCTTTGCTAGTCAGCTTTTCTTATTTTTCTGTATCTTTTTTAAGTTTTTTTTTTTTTTTTTTTTTTTTTGCCTGAAAATGATTAAATCGCTCTTTTCTGGAACAATTATTCATTCAGAGCCTTTTCATATATTTTTATCTTCTTTTAAGTAAAAATATATGAAACCTTGAATCCCAGCATTTCTCAATCTCCTCTAAAACTGAATCCTTCATTATCCAGTAGTATTTCACTATGTTCCTGAGATTGTCAAATTTTTGCTTATTCCTGGTCTTCGAAATATTCTGCTAACTTCACTGTTATTTCTTCCCTCTCTGAATTAATCTTCCTTTCAAATCAGTGAAGTCCTTATTTTAATCCCCAAGTTTCATTTCCTGCACACATAGTTTAAAAACCTCTATTTATTTAACAGCCCATTGGCATTTATTTAAGCTCTCTTTGGTTGCTTCTTATTTTCATATTCTCATTGTTAACTGAGCATCTTCAATTAGTGCATGAATGTAATACATAGATCTTTGCACACTGGGGAAATCTTGTAGTGCCAAAAGAAGACTCTTTTTTTGAGCTTCTTTTGTCAAAGAGGAACATGGGAAGAACAAATTACATATCAGTGTGATGTTTTACGCCACCTGGAATGCATGCAAAGCATTCTGATGAACTTACCTAGCTGGATCAAATAATTGTCTCTGCCAATCTTAAAAGGAATTTGCTATGCAAAATAGGCAATGCCCTGGCTACTCTCTATAGAGCTGTCAGTCTTCACCACTTCTTTTGGCAGTATATTGTACCTGGTGAAATAAAATATGTCTACAGAGAACTCTTGACTGGGTTAATCAATTCTTTTGTTAATATGTGTGATTCACTTTCTCAGTGTTTTAGTCTAGCTATTTTATTCCTCCTACGTTTACCAATATACGTAAATTATCATTTATCACATAAAAACACAGGAAAAGAAGCCATGAAATAAAATCTACATTAGGGACAAGTAGAAGGTACTAAAATATAAAAAGGTATTTATTAACTAGAAATCATTGGCCACTCGTTATAAACAAAAGTTGTCAACACTTAAAACTGAGACACCAAACTATAGATTGCTCAGTACAATAGTACTGCACTAGTCTTCATATCTCAGATTTACCCCTTGGATTCATATTCTATATTTTAATTGGTTTGCTATTAATTTCAAAATTTGAACAAATTCTTTCTCTTCAAAGACAAATTTGGCTAACATAAAAAAAAATATTTAAAACAAATCCATCTCTCCTAAATGCTCTAGGATGCTGACCTTCACGTTATACTCTTATTTCTCTACTCTAATTGAGCAGTAAAATCAGGCCATGGATAACCCTTGGCATGCGGACTTATGAAGTTGTACAACATACCTTGAATGACAGTATTGTTGCAATACAGGATAGATTATTTTCTTTTTCCTTTTAGTCAAAGAAAAGGAACATCGTCATACCTCTAAGATATTTTGCTATCCTCAGTGACTTAATTAGTTAGATGAGCCACATCAGTGCTCATGAGTGACTCCTGTGAGATAGAATGTTATAGTAATTGGGAAAAAAACCCAGGAATTTTATAATTATAGGGAATTTTGGCTGAAAAATGTTGCAATCCTATAGACTGTAAAGTTTAGAAGTAAAGGATCTGTTTCTCAATTGGTTTTTGATAGTTCTTTTACACGTCTTCCACTATCCTAAACTTAATTTAAAGAGTTTCTCCTTTCTTCCCTTTCTTTCTGCCTTTCCCATTTTCTCCTCCTTCTCATGTTTTTCCCAAGTGTTGAATAACTTGTGCTTTCATATTCTGCCAGCTAATTTCCTCTATTTCCTTTCTCTCTCAAAACTTGTACATTGTATAAAAAATTTGCATACTTTGCCAGTTTTGGTCTTTTTCAACTCCATTTTACTCCTCTTTATGCTGCCCTTTCAGCTTCTCTCTTCCTTGAAAAAGTGTACATTGAAACAAATGCTGATCATATTATAATATGTCTAGATATATTTGAACTGTGACCCCTCTCTGTTTTCATTTCTTAAATAAAACCCATGATACACATTTTGCAAGTGCCATGTTTAACCTTGATGAATATGTGATTGCATTGTCAGAGAATTTTACAGCAAAGGAAGTAGGTCTTCATGCATTACTTCCTAATTATGCTTCAAGCTAGAAAATAATTTTAAAAAATGTTATGCTTTGGTTTTATAATTTTATTAAGATGATGATTCCAAGAGATCTATTTGGAGGATAGCAGAAAGACACTGAAAGTGCAGAAGACTTCTTTTATATAAGCAAGGGAGATAAGCAGAACAGTGAGAGCATTCTTTAAGACAGAAAAGTAAGGGACATTATTCCTGATGTATTGATAATTCAAACAAGTTTGAATTTGAAAACATAACAAAAAAAAAATAACATTTGCAACCATTAGTCATACAAGAGAAAAAACCCCAAATTTTCGCTTGTAGAATCGATTTTCCACTTACTTCAGTAAAAAAAACTTGTTTAAGGTGGTCTCCTCCTGGAAGTTCCAACTATCCTTTCCTGTCTCGTAATCTATTGTGCCCCCACCTACTAACCTCAGGGCTGTGCAGGAAGCATGATTGAACTGTTGGAAGCAAAAAGGGAGCTTCTTCAATTCTCCACAAAGAAACTTGTGACAGAAAAGTTGTAGTTTTGAAGAGATGCTAAAACAAAAAAAGACATCCCTTCCTTACATGTTCAAACTCTTACCTGAAGCTGTAGAAAAGCCTTGAAGCAGGACTTAGTAGTGATAAAATATGATTTCTTATTGTATGTAAAATATGTACTCAATTTTGACCTTACCAAGAAAAGCTGCAGAAAACAGAGTAAATTAGATAACTGTCTTTTCTACAACTTTACCTTTAATTTTTGTTTATGCACAGGAGAATTTCAACAAATTATTTTCTATGGGAATTGTCATTTGTCTAACTCAATGGAAAAAAATTAATTTAAAGGAAGTGTACCTAAGCTTAGGATTCAGAAAACTTTTAAGCTATTTGCTGAAATAATCTTCTTGAAGTTAACTTTTTTCTGAAAAAAAATTAAATCACTAGCACCTGACTATGTATTTCAATGTATTTCAGTATATCTGGAAGAAAACCTAGCTATTAATAAATACCTGTCCTTACTCCTCTTTTTCTTATTCATAATTTATCAAGTTGGGCTGGAACACCAGGCAGAGTAAAATTTAGTATATTAGTAAAGAGAACCTGTCTTAAGGTTATCGATTTACTTCAGTGTATTCACTATCCACACTTCCGACAACACTGAACAATAGCATTAAAAAAGCCAAAATTTTCCACAGTTTTAATAGGATTGTAAGTGGTTCTCAAGTCAATGTTTTTTACTTGTACTTCACTCTTGTGATCACTTCCTCTCATCTTGTCCTAAACTTGTCTAAACTTGTCTGCTCCTCTGATAACAAAACCTACTCTGCCTGATCTCCCATGACACACAAGTTCAATCCAAATCTAAGACGGAAATACAGTGAGACTCATCTAGGAGGTAGGACAATAAATTATTAAAAATATACATAATGTGTGATTTTGCACAGTCTATGTACTTAATTTTGTAATTAATTAGTTGGGTTTTTCTGGTTTCAGTTTTAAGTGAGAGAAAATTTTCTGCAATGTGTTATTTACACAGACTTTGATACTTTTGATCTGGTCTGAGAAATGCTCAAAACCTAGCAGGTTAAATTGTCAGATGCAGGTTACTGTAGTTCAGCTAGCAAACACAGAATGATTCGTCCACCTCCCACTCTAAGCAGCAGAGATTGAGGTCAAAGACCCCAATTTCTTCATTGAGACTTTTCTGTCACCATTTAAACATTGTATTTTAACCTTTGAGTTTAAAGCATGGATGAAAAATTGCAACCATGACCCTTCCTTGTTTTGGGAGGGGGAACAAAAGATTTTTGTTGAACTAAGGCTTTATAATTTGTGCAAATATACCAGACAGAAAGAAATGTTGGCAAACAATAATTGAGGTGAAATCTGAAGTCACGTCCTAATTAGAGCTTTGCAAATCTTAAAAACTGGCCCAAAAGATCTGGAAGAGAGTTAGTTACTTCAGACAGGCCAAAAGTTTTTTTAATACTGGGCTTCTGCATAGGTCTTCCAAATTCCCAATTTTCAGCCTGTTGAAAGAATATGAAGATTAAGAAAAACTGAATTAAATTGTAAGACTTTTGGAAGGGAAGTGTCTTTCAAGGCAACAGTGGTGATGGGACTAATAGAGGTTTGAGTATTCTACAGATTAGAGAAAGATTTTTAGTCATACTGTGTGAAACATCTGAAATATATGCATGCAGAAAACCTAAATAGAACTATTGCCTGAGATGATATATACCTATAATATAGATAATTATTGAGGGTCTCACAGGGCATGTCAGGCCTGCTATTCAGAGGGACCTTGGTAAGCTGCAGAGACAATGAACATAAATTGAGAAAAAAGGTGTTCAGGCTGAATCGAAGGAAAACTTTATCTCTGAGAATAGCTTAACAATCTGCCCAAAGATGCTGTGCAATCTCCATCCTTGAAGGTTTTCAAGACCCAACTGGAGAAATTCTTTGGCAACTGGAGGTCTGACCTCAGACGGGATCCTGCTGTGGGCAGGAGGTTGGACTGGACACCTTCTGAGCACACCTGTTGCAGGAACTATCCTTTGAATGCAATTTGAAGCCAAAAAATTATAAGAAGTCCAGGGTATAAGATCCATTGTCCAGGGTGGAAGAGTAAAAATGAGCAGACTTACACTCATCCCCTTATTTCTGAGAAATTTCCAATATGAAGTTTTTCAACTGACTTCTTTTATGATCCTCTCCTCCCTGATACTAAAATGGAATTGAAACATCATTTGTTCTCCTCTCAGGTTTTATCTAGGTAAAGGTTCAATTCTAAGTATAATAACAAAACTCCTAAACTCAAAACATAATTCAATTTTAAAAATGTTTTGAGGCTAGAACCTGGTATCTTGAGTTTCACTTCACATGCTTTGGGCCTTGTCAGCTATTCATTTTAGTTATTAGAAGCTAAATTGAGACTAGATTTTAACTTGACAAAATTAAAAATATTGTCTCATCAAATATTGAAACCACAGAGTATCTCCATTTTCTTATGATAAAAAAAAAAATCCCTTAAAACCCTTAAGAGTAACTCTAAGACTGAACCAAGTATGCCATCTAAGAGATATTTGCTAGCTCTAACATCTCTGTATTAAATAAACCAGTCAAAAGACTTAATCTGAGTTATTTAAGAACTTCAGATGTCTTAACAGAGATACATAACTTCTCAGGTTAGTTTAATTTTGTGTGACATGAATTCTGATACTAGTTTGAATACACAAAATAATAAAACATAATGAATGGTCATTAGTTGTTGGAAAATTAGCAGACAAAACTTCTATGCAAGTAGAGAACTAGTGTATTTGAGGTTGGGAAAATTTTAAGATAAAGAATTCAATAATTCACAGGCACCTTAAATATTTATTTGGATGACAGATAGTTGCTCCTCTTAGAGTACACATATATGAAGTTTAGAGAGCTAAAGATAAATTACTTGTTTCACTATTTATGAGAAAATCCCCTAAAAATGCAAGCCAATTCTAAAGAAAAAAAAAAAAGAAACATGTTAGTGCGAATGTACTTGTCAGGACTTGGGATAATGCTGGAAGAACCAAACCAAGACTGCAGTCTAGTGAAGTCTTCTTGAGATCAGATTGAGGATAATACATTTTAAAAAATCATCTTTTTGCTGCATCATATAAAACTTTTTGTTGTACTGGCACGAAAAAAATAGCTGGAAAGTGACTCAGAACCAGAAATTGAGGGATATACTTTTTCAGGATAATAATTTTTTTGATTCTGTTTATTTAACAGTTTCTTGAATAGCCATGATGATTCAGGAACAAAAGGCATATATAGGTGATATTGAAAATCTGATGGAAAGGACACTTAAACTGTGTAGTCTCCAAAAAAACCCTGTATAATCACAATTCCACAAGCCTTGTTTAACTGATCGTATTTCCAGCATCTATGGCTCCTGTTCTTTTCTGCAAATATGCATTTTCATTCCAAAATCCCACTGATTGCTTGACTGAGCCTATATTCCAATGCTGAGCAGTTCCAGAATATTGCTGAAATTGCCTTAACATTCTCCCACTTTGCAATTTCGCAATGGAGAGGCACAACCAAAACCTTAGATTTAACCTTAAAATTTACATTTTACGTTCTCTTTCCACGGGCCTATTACAGTTGTATTTTTCTACCAATACACTTATAGCACGTTTTCTTACAGGATCCTCTTTAATGATTATCAGAGATAAGAATTCAGTTACGTGCTCTAACCAGCATGATTATCATTGTTCAAGTAGCAGGTACAATGCCCCTGATGGCCTTCTCCCAAAGATCCAGTGCAGGCAGGTGACAGCAGGGTTAAAGTCAGGGCCACTTTATGTGTGACACACTGACCTGGTGACTGGAGAGGCTGCAGACTGAAAAGAATTGCTCGTTGTAACCCAGTGGTTGAAAACACACCTTTGCATCCTCCCTTGATTTAAAAATGTTGTTACTTTCATACAGCAGTGAAACAGTGGAAATACAAGAACCTTTGAGATGCCTAAGGTGACACAATGGCTCAAAACTTACCTCAAACCCCCTTTTCTCTCCTGTTCTATTTGCTTTCCCAATCTGATGGTTTTGCTTACCTGACCCTGCAGTAAAAAAATGACCTAGCTAAATAATTCCAAAATAGAACAATTATTTTTAAACTTGCTTTCTGGTAGTTTATGGCCTAAAGAAAATGAAAATGGGATCAGTTGATCACCATAGCAGGTGCAATCTATGCAAATGGAAGATGTAGAAATGTATCTTCTGGTGGCAGCAAGAAATTGTTCCTGTTTAGAGATTTTTTTGAAAAGTCAACCTAAATATTTGGTTTAGTTGGTGTGTGGGGGCTTGTTAGGCTGTTGCAACTTTATTTGAAATAAGCAGGCAGTTGAAGAACAATTGAAATGTTAAAAGGGTCACCCTGCTTGTAGAGGTTTTCTGAAAGTGGTAATGCTTTTATCTTTTTTTTTTTTTCTCTCTATGTATATAATTATATGTGGGATTTGGATGCTTGAGTTTTGTTTAAACTATGAAGCCACTACCATGGGCCTTCTTCTCCCTCTACTTTGTCCTCAGTTTCATAACTTTTCTCTTTGACTTCAGTTTTTCAGGCCACTTTCTCCTTTATTTCCCTCCATAGAAATTTCATCTTTAGACTGGAATGTATAGCAGATTTAGAAAATTAAATGTTCTTTTTGCTCACTGCAAAAGGTAAACATAGAAAAAGTAAAATATATGATAGGTTATAATTCCAGCAGGTATTAGGATTTCAAGCAGTTAAACCTGACTGCTTCAGAGCACTCATAAGCAGTAATATTTTAAAACTAATGCCAGTTTTTTTACTGATGCCTTGGTGTTTTGTTTGGTTTTGTTTTTATGGAAGTAGAGCATCTTTGGACTTTAAAAGTGTTGAAGATTGCAGCTACTTACTTAATCAGAAGAGCTAAGAAAAGATACAAATTTAGGGATGAATTCTTGCAAAATACCAGGAAAATTTCTTTGATAGCAATGAATTAATTTTGATTTTCATATATTAATCTGCTGATATAAAATATAAAACTTTTATTCAAATTTCAAATGATTTTGTTTAGAAAAATATCACAGTGCATTTCATTGCAACATTAGCTTCCACATTCTCTGCATTTATACAGTGTGAATTTAAGAGGAAATAATGTAAAATCCCAAACTATAGAATTTACATGAAAGACATATGAAAAACCCTCTTTGTGATATTTTAAAGCTATTAAATAAAATTTTTCACAGATAAACTGAGCTGAGTATTCTCAAAAAATTCAAATTGTTATTGGGATTTAAGAGAACCTAAATAGAATTCTTATACTTTTTAATGTTTAAACTAAGTTTTAAAGGTAGTTTTAAATATTCTTCTTCTTTGAATGTTCTGTAAATCTGGGATTAAATAGTATGAATTTTTGCATAAAGGAAGGGGGAAAAGGCCCATATCCATACTTGGGAGAGACATATCTGTAAGAAAAATTGTAAAAAAATATAAGCTCTGAAGGCAGCTATCAAAGACACCAATGACACATGAAATATGGAAACAGCTGGAAATTAATCAGTGAGAATAAATCAAATGAAACCAAAAAATCCAGACCATACCAATGAAAATCAGCGCTACAGGCAAAAAAAGAAACTAAATTAAAGGAGGAAGTATCGCTGGCATGGCATAACAACTAATAAGAGCTAGCATATATCTAGCAAAAGGGGAATATGATTTTGCTATTGGAGGAGAGCTATTGTGTAGTGAAAATTTAATTAATCCTGGGTACCAAAACTACTAGTAGTAGAAGCAGCAGTTGTATTGCATTTTAAAATATATGGAATAATGGATATGCTTTGATATCAATGTTCCTTTAAAATATACTTAAAACAAGAAGTACACAGGAAATTTCCTGTACACAGGAAGTTAATATATAAACTTACAAGAATGTGAATGATATATAGCATATACACATACACATATATATAATGTTTCACATATTATGTATTTTATAACATATATATATGTATCTGTATCTATACATAGATATATATGTTATATATGTCCAAAATAATTTCTTCTTGACTATTTGTGATGCCATAATGATTCAGATGTTCCAGTGTTTTGGAGACTGAGCTAGATAATAAGGGATCCCTAAATGTGCATTAAATATTCTTCTTTGGTTTAAACCTCAGCATACACCAGAGTTCCTTTGCATAACTTTCTGTATAAAATATACATTAAAAAGGCATATTTTCTTGAAATTCCATTTTGAGACCATATCTTTGTCTAAGCTACCTTAGACAGCTCTGCTTTTATAACATAAAATTCTATATATCCTGATCCAAACTCTCCTGAATGCCATTCAAATTCATCTTAAAATCATAGAAAAAATTGGTGAACCTCTATAGGATTTAATCTGTTTTAGAGAACCTTGGATAGAAGTTTGATGGCAGATGAAAAGTTTCAGCACAAGTTAGTACAAGTTTAATCAATTATGTGAAATAGAATTATTCATATTGGTTTTGAATAAAGTAATTTTCCATTTGAAAGTACATCAGAAGCCCAAATTAGCAGGCAATTAAATAGAAACATGTTTGATATAATTTTGGACAAATAATTTGCAAATATTTTTATTTACATTTTCCTTTATTTTTGCTTTTAGAGATTTTAAATTGAGCATTGTCAACAAAAATTAAATTAATTTTGGCTTAAGGCTTTAGGTGTACTCTAACATTCTTCAAGTGAACTGACTATAACTCTGCCTCTGAACTGAGCTCTTAGTTTTCAAAAGAATTTGAGAAACCATTTCCATGACTAAAATCTAAGGAAGAAAATTGAAGAAATCTCCAGAGGATTTGCCCAAATAAGATTGCATTTTTGCTCCTCTACCAGGGAATATGGGACGTTTTCCCTTTTTAAAGAAACCTTAGGGCTGGGCTCCAATCTCATAGTTCTGCTGTTTGCTTGCTTCATCTATTTCAGGTCAGCTAAATGCCAGAGCTGCTTACAGATACTCTTTACTTTTAGATTGTTTTACCTAACTAGCATAAAATGTCACAACTCCAGGGAATAAGCCACATCATTCGTCAGCTGATTTAAACAAACTATATCTATAGTATGCTGAGAAAGGTCTGACAAAAAGGAAAATTTGTTAAACTTTGTTGAAGTATATCTAAACCCAGTTACACATTAAATTGCAGTATGTTAAGAATTTATAGATTTTAATGTATCACTCTGCCTGGAGAACATGAGAGGCGTGTTTGATTAAAGGTAGTTTCAAATCCATCTGCTCATCAACTGAGTTGAGTTTCAGATTGGTAAAAAAGAAACTTCAGGCTTGGTATGGTATTATTAAATAATAAAATGTAAGCTAAAAATAAGACCGAGAATATGGTATGAATAAATTGAAAATATTAATGAACCAACTTAATAAGAATACATTCATTTTTAATGTTATTCTAAGTAAAAATATGAATACTTTATGTGTTCTTTTTAAAGTTTTCTTGAGGCAGTGACTACACACTTACAATGAAAACCTATTTTTCCGGGTCTTGTAGCAATATATATAACTACAATGCTCTCTAGTTTATATGGTAAATAATACTTAAATTAAGTATTTATCTTCACAATTTTTCTTTAAAATAGAACCTGCCAAAAGTATGTAAAGATTTTTATCAGTTGTTAATACATAATGAAGTGTTTATGTAATTAGGTATGCAGCAGAAGATTTCAGAGACTGTGGAAATGTTAGGTGTGACCATACATGTGTTTTCAAGCTGTGCATTGACTCACAGTTCTTCTGGAAGCTCTGGTGGAAGAGGCAGGGCATGGTCTCACTGGAGGAGATACATGTGGAATGTAACCTCAGGAATGACACTGTGCTCCATGGTTTCCCCTTGTCCTCTGAGGTGAAATACATTGTACGTTGAATATAATGAGACTAACAAGCTCCCAGCTCACACTTCTTTCTTTCAATCTTACAAGGAAAAGGACATGCAGAAATCCAGGCAGAAAGCCTTTATTACTTTGATATTTTTGGTGAAATGGAAACCCTGGAATTTAAATGCAATGAGCAGCACTTAGGAAGAGGTTTGGGTGTCAAAAATGAAGTGTCTCAAGTCATTTTAGAAGCATTTTAAAACTACCTAGTTTATACTTGATACTCCAATCTTAGATTTTCTGGAGTTTTTCTGTCATTTATACCAGTCCCTGTAAGGATTTCTGAAATAGTGTTAAAATCTATTTAGAATTTGAAAAGGTGCTAAATCTATTTAGCCACTTAACTTCAAGTTAGCATTTATGTTTAACTTCCGTCTAACATGTATAGTATATCACAACTTTCTTTTCTCGGGGTGAAAATGGCTCTGCTCCTGGTTGCTTTCATGTTGATGTGGCTGATCTAGCACAATCTGTTTGAATTTTCCAGGGCTTATTAATTTCACCTCTTCTGTGAGTGTCTCTTTTCTGTAGGCAGCAGTGAGTAAAAATGATGGCTTGGGTGACCATATTTTTCAATGTGAAAATAAAGGTTATTTTGACATCTGAAAAAATCCCTCTTATCATTGCTTGGTCTGTAAAAGTTTAAGGAGTTATGATGAAGACCGTGCTGATGTTACTGCATAGACCTTAGCCTTTTTGGAGCTTCCCAGAAGTGGATTAATTATTTTTTATATGGTGGTGGACTGACTCCAGCCAGTGGGAAAGCTCCCACACACACTCCTGTACTTTCATTCAGCAGGATGGGAGAGTGAGTCCAAAGAACAAAAAGAGAAAAACTTGTGGGCAGAGACAAAGGCAAATTAATAAGCAAGAAAACCAACAAAACAAAATAAAACCAACCTTCCAAAGTGATCACTCATCACACCTCATTAGCAGACCAATGTTCACTTTACGTCCACACAACCTGCAAGCAGTGACCTTTCTAGAAAAACTCTCTCTCAATTTTACTGGTGAACACCACAGGGCAAGGAACGTCCCTTTGGTCAGCTGGAGTCAGCTGACCTGGTTGTGTCCCAATTTCTTCTCTGCTTTGAAGGGAGGAGAGTGAAATATTGTTCAAGCAATACTCAGCTGTAATTAAAACACTTGTTTGGTCACAAATTTGAAACACTGCACCAAAATACTGGTTTTGAAGCAAATAAAATCCACCCTAGCCAAGAGCAGTACACGTTCAGCTGCCTACTGGGGGCAAACAGCACAGAGAATGAATCACAAATTAGGGTGAGATAATTCTTAAACACCCACTCTTTTCCTTGCCCCAATACTCAGACTTTAGCTATCAAAGTTAGAAACACTCTTGTGCTCTCAGTCTCATACTTGTCAATGATGAAACACAAAAGAGGAGACTTTACTCCTCCTCATTCCTTGATGATTCACACAAATTAGGTAGAAGTAAGTCTTATTTTCTGTTTTAAATATACCTTCCTGTGCCCATTACAACAAAACAAATACCCATAATTTTTGCCAAAATTGAAATAAGAAATATAGTTTACAAAGTAATAGGGAAAATATAATTTCTCCATTGTTGTGAAAATTTTAAATTTTAATTACACTCAATGATTTTAATCAATTGTTTGTTTATTTCATGTGACCAGTATTAGTAATACTGGAAAGTAAGTTATTTCTGGATTTTGGTTTTTCTAGGTAAATATGAAAAATTAAAAAACATAGATGATTTCACAAGAAAAGTCACTGTTGGTGAACTGAAAAATGAGAGGATAAAAAGCACTTTATTCTTCTAATGCCTTGAATTATAATACTATTATATTCACAATAAAGGCTAATCGATCTGTTTGCATCTGATGTCTTTATACAGATTTTGATTTCTCTTTAGCCTGGTGGGTAACTACTATTACTGATTTTATAAGTCATAAGAATATTTAAGGACCATATTTTTCATGGCATTATTTATAAATTGATATATGAGTATCCTTTTTTTTTCCATTGGTAACCCACTGAAATAAACTTACCTGTGCCCTAAAATGCACAATGAACTGAGATTTTACTGACAAATTGTTCACAACAAAAGCTCTGAACGAAAATAAACTACCTGCCAATACACGAAGGTCAAAAACATTGTCAGCACTGTTATAAAAGCATGACTGTGACCTGATTCATCTTATGTTTGCCAGTTTCCCAGTTCCCCTGTGATAGCTGCTCAAAATCTCTACTTGAAGAGGTGAGAGTAAAAGGGGATTGTATTGATGGGGATCATGTAATATTTGTCGAGCTGGAAATCCTTCTGGACCAAAGGCATTGTACTTATTTTTTTTTACTGCTTTTTCTCTATAATTCCACAGAAATATACGTAATTATTATACGAAAAAATCTTTTTTTCCAGAATTGTAATAGCAGCAGATATATGCCCATTTGCTGGATGTGCAAACTGGATTTGTACTATATTGCACTGTATTATATAAAGGGACTAAAATTAATTTTACTGCACTAACCCTTTGATCATGTAGCTGGCCTTTCCTTTGTTTAAACTCCTCACTTTTCTGACAATAATTTGCTTTTGTCAGCACAGCAGCAAGTGACATATGGTATTTTTGTTGTTACTTGAAATAATCTTCTGTAGATCAGCTGGATTTCCCAAAAGAGCTTTGCATTCAATATTAGAGAGGAGATAAAAGAGAACCCCAAATCACTATACATTTCATGATTAAAAATCTGAGTAAAATAAGCTCCCCCATTTAAACTAATATACATACTTCACATTTTTAGCAATTAAAAAAGGATGGAATCTGCTCTGTGACATATCAAAATCTTGTGAACTCTGATTTAAGAGCTGAAAGAGGACATGTAAGCTGTGTTTGTTGCAGTCTTGTGCTTTGGGAATTTTTATAAATATCTGATGTATTCAGACAATTAACCTACTAGCTGCTGGCTTTGACTTTCCTTCTGATACATAAACAAAAAGGTGGTTGTACATTGCTCTGGATTACACTCTTGCTCCTACCTCACAGCAGCTAAATGTTGACCTGCCAATGGAATTTTAAATTCACACCATTTTAGCATGTGTAGTATCTGTGATTAGAAACTCCCAGGCACAGTAATGTTCATCCCTGTAGAGATATACTAAAAAAAAAGAAAAAATTAAAAGAAGAAAATAGAAACCCAATATGAACTGAAGTCACACACTGAGAATGCTGAAGTGGATATTGTTATATATTTGGCATTACAAAATGCTCTCATTGAAGTTAATGGACAGCATAACATAGAAACTGCTCAATAATTTGTATTCGGAGACAGCAATCTGTATTGTTTCTGCCCACCAGCACAGGACATTCATTCTTTTCTTCAAGTTATTGTATATTGATGGGATACTTTTCTACTGACAGGCAACAAAAAATCAAGGCCACATTTAACCAGTCAAAGTGGCTGAATGAATGGGAAGGTTAATGCCTCAAACTAAATTTAAGTTCACATTTTTTTAATAATTGCTTTCTGCATTAAACTTGTTTTAAACAGGAATATGATTCACAGTTCCTACAGGCTAAGTTATGAGTGTATGATGGAAGACAGTTATGCTTCAAAGCCTACGAATTCAGATAAAAAAATTACCGTAACTTTCATAAGTATTTCAAAGGTCAGTGAAGGACTGGAATGTTGCATGAAAACAAAAAAGAGCTATGGGCAAAATAACTAGAATTGATAATGACCTTTAAATCAATGAAGAATGAAAATCATAAAATACTTATCCATATGGAAGAGCAAAGATTCTTATAAAAAACTTCAAGAACAGGATACAAAGTAAGACAGTTCATTATGACTGGAAATGACAGACTGGTAATGTACTAAGGCAAAAAACCAAAATCTCTTACACAAAAAAGCCTCCAAGGAAATTTCATTTAAACAAGTAATGCACTGTGTGTATATTTGTGTGTGGGTGTGTGCCTGCTTGCATGCCCACATCTCTAGGCTGGACTTAATGAACCCAAGGGCAATTTTCAATGTCCTACTCTTGCATATCTGTAAAGATTTTATCTTACACTCCTTTTTAAAATAAAAATTAAAAATTCATTGTAACAAGTGAAAAGTGTTACCTCATTAAATTTAATTACTTGCTTCTTTACTGTGTGTTTCTTTTTGTGCCTATTGTGACACCTGGGTAAAATTCCACTGTGACATTCTTCTTTTCATATAAAATAAAGCTTGTATTTTATATTTTGATAGGCTTTGACCAGAATATATTCAAGATAATTTAAAAGAATATTCAATATATCAAGCAAATATTTTTCATTAACTTGTCTTAGAACAGTAGGCGTGATATAACTGTGTTTACTTCCCTCGGCAGTGATAGACAATCCATTGAAACCAATGCAGGGATTTCATTAATTTATACACGATTTGCTGTTACAGACAGGATTTCAGGATCAAGTGACTGACTTCATTGGAAGACAAGAAGGCTTATCCTCTACGAGTTCTTAGCAATTACAAAGACTCATTCAATTATAAAACAAAACAGTCAATTTAAGTAATAATGAATGGGCAGAAGAATTCCTTCTTCCTGAACAGCTAAGTTTTCTTATTATAAACTCTCTACTGCTTCACATAATTTAACACAGACTAAATATTCCTAGATTATGGAATTTGCTAATAAGAGCTAGGATTAATCTATGTTCGAGAGCAGTTGTTATACGGAATGTTGCAACTGTTTCTGAGTAGTAGAATAACCCCAAGTTTGAAAAGAAGCATAGGAGGTCATTTCATAAAGCATAAAGCAAGAATTTATGCTTAAGAAACAATATATGCCCTGAGAATTAAACTGAAATAAGATTTTAGGATTTTTTTCATGACTCGATAGAGAGGTACACAGGAATTGTAGCAGTGTTTAACTGTGAGTATGCAGGGTGTAATGTTGAAGAAAATAAGTATTAAAGTATCAGGTCTCTCATAGATACTTACGTATTTTGTTCTTCAAAAGATAAAATCAGTGTAATAAAAACATCTGCTGACCTTTCATCCTCCTCTATTGCATGCTCTGAAAATAGCATGAAGAACTCATAAAGCTTGGTGCAATTTCATTCTTCTCTCTGGTGAACAGCAGTAGGACCCAATGGAATGGCATGAAGCTGAGCCAGGAGAGGTTTAGTTTGAATATCAGGAAAAGATTCTTCACCCAGAGGGTGGTTGAGCACTCAAACAGGATTTCCAGAGAAGTGATCACAGCACGAAGCCTGACAGAACTCCAAAAGAGTTCTTACTCAGGCACATGGTGTGACTCTTGAGGATGGTGTTGTGCTGGGCCAAGGGCTAGACTTGGTGATCCTTTTGGGTGTCTTCCAGCTCAGGATATTCTATGATTTTATGATTCTAAGATATGCATCAATTCCTTTGTCAATTCAGCTTTTCAAAACTGGAAGATTGCTGCTTGAAAATCAGCCATTAGAAAGCATTCAGTTTTTACAATACTTTCTCTTCTCTCACTTAAGAACCAACCCTGTCCAGTATATTTTCCTGTCTTTAAAGTAAGCATCACTCAAATTCTTACACTATGTATTATTGTTAAAATTTTTATTAGCTATTCCAGAGTGGTCAAAGACCTAGTCCAACATGGCAGGTTTCCATGATGTGCAATTGTGTTTTCTGAGTAGAATCAGTTTCTCACATTATTTACTAGAATCCGTGTTAGAAAATACACATCATGTATTTCAAGAAAAGTGAACAGATGCTCTGGCACAGATTTTTTTGTCCCAAATATAGAAATTCTGCTCTTTAATTAATGGCCAGGAATGGCAACTAATTTGGCTGAAAACTTGTATGTAGCAGTGCAGGCGCATATTTATTAGATTTTCATATTTAATGAGTATGGTGCACCACCATATTTGTCCAAAGGCAGTATTATTGCAAGAAATACAAAAAACAGAACCTCCAATAACTTTCATTCACCCAGAAGTGCTGAAGTGGTTATCGGTCCAACTTCTATTCAAGCCTAGACCAAACAGTGGATATTTACCACTGAAGAATAAGTAAATAAGTGAACCAGGTACCTGTTATGCTATATCAGAGCAGTATACTCTTAGTTAAAATTATCTTTTAATTAGAAAAATCTTAGATTTTTAGTTTTAATTTTGATCCCTCATCAAAGTTAGAAGGGGTTGTGTAAAAGCAAATTATTTTCATTCGATATTTTTTAGAGGAATAGAAACTATTAATAGATCTCTGAGTCTGTGGTGTTAACAGTGGTGACAAAGGAGGTGCTAGGAGGCACTTATGATCATGAAAGCTGTGGAGAAGGGTATACCTGTTATGGGTTAAGAATATTTATGAGTGATCCTCTGAGTTAAATCACTGGGGTATTTTTAACACCAGAACTTCATTTTGCAACTTAACCTGTCTGCATTTAAAAGGTAAATCAATGCTTCTGTTAAAATCACTGTGAACTGTTATAATTTCTTGATGTAATAATTCCCTCCTACTATAATTCTTGCAAGCTTCTGTGCATCAAATAACTACCAGGTCAGCAGAGCACTGGCTGACTTAAAAATATTAGTGCTCATGATGCAAACTCTGGCTGGGAAGAGGAGACAAATGGCAGCTTCCTCAAATCAGTTATTTCAAGGGTGAAGTAGTAAATTTTAGCTAGAACAAAGCTTATTAATAGCCAGCCAAAACTTGCAGCCCATTTTCTCCATTCTCTCCACCTGGATGAATTCTCTTGTGCCTGCCAGGTTAGTTACAATTGCCTTTGACATACTGTACTGAATTGGTGTCACAGGGCGACACCCAATGGAGGCAGCACTTGGATTACTGGGACTGTAACTACATCTGCCTAGCTCTAACTTGTTAGATGGGTTTGGTATAGACTGGGAAACAACAAAACAAGCATAGAAAATTGTTCTTGGGAGACATGTTGAGGAGATCTGGGTTTTATCAGGATATGCATAGGGAGGAAATAAAAGAAGTACTTGTTAGAGTTTTACATCTTAGTAACATTTTTGGGGATGGTGAGACTAGAGAGCAGAGCCAGAAGCCATTCACAACCTGGAAATATCAGCTACGTGACTTCAGACATGGAGAAAGTCAGAGGAATTGGCCTGGGGTGTTGTGAGGCCGTCGACTTCTTTTGCCAACTGTGACCACCTAAGTGAGAAAATAATAAAAAGGGTAGGAATAGGGGAGAAAATCCACAGAAATTTGATACCATGAAGAAGATGAACCTGAGGTGTGTTTTTTATGGAAAACAGTTTGCCAGACAGGATTCCACATGTTGACTGGCTGGAGTGAGCACCCTTCTCCACTCTATCCAGAGTGCTGGTCACAGCTGGAATGGGGCAGAAGACACCGTCTTCCATGTCAATATATGTTCTGTATGCACTGTTGGAATGGATTTTAAAACAGATATAAATTTTATATTTTTACTAGTATATCTGGAAAATTTCCTGCTTGGAAATAAGATCTAAAATTTATTTCACTTCATGATATAGCTCTGTCCTTGAGGTTTTATTGTTCTTGAATTCTCCCATGACAGTTGATATAATTCACTAATTCAAAAAACCTGACCAAAAACACCCCAAAAGGATCTGTTCCACTTATTCTGACAGCATTGAGCTGTTGAGTCCTTTCAGCTACAAATTTAAATTAATCAGTAAATCATGGAATCTTAGAATCATTTATGTTGGAAAAGACGCTTAAGATCATTGAGTCCAACTGTAAGCCTAATGTAACCAAATCCACCAGATTTGTTTCTTAATATCTATTTTGATAAGAACTCATGTTGTTTTGTGTGGGTTTTGCAAGATTTCCATGTTTTAGAAAAGGTTTTGTTATAAGTTAGTATAGCTCTAGTTATCCCATAAGGGCCCCTTGTCTTGAAGTTTTCTCTTATCATAAGTTGATAAGAATTTCTGTGCGTCTCTGGTCTTTGCCCAGAGACTGTTTCCTATTGGTCCTTTCCCCATGATGCTCCCTGCCCATCCTCTCCTTCTTCCCCTGTCCATCATTAAGTTACTATCTTCAAGGTCCAGAACTTTCGAAGAGATTCGAACAGCAGTTGGCAGATTCCCTTGAGACCCCTCCCCAAACTACCTTGATTTGTTAGTAGTTAGGTAATTCAGTTGGCATGTGTTACTTTGCTTTGTTTTATTGGTTTGTAGTTTGTATCCACCCCTTGAACCTGTCCTGGACAAAACCCCCCTGTAGCCTTTGTCCGAGGTCTCTCCTGAGGCATCGGGCAGGAGGTAAGGGGTTCCCCTGTGACCCCCCAATAAACCTCTGTCCCCCCCGACCCTCCGAGAGTCCCCTCTTTCATTTACACCACGGCCGTGACAGCGAAAGTCCAGGGGCTGCTGAGCCAAGACTCACAGATCGATCCTGTTGTGGAGTGTCGGAGCTGCTGGGCGGTCTAGCCGAACACCGGGCTGACCAAAGAGACACGCACCCCAACAGTTTCTAATTTTCAGATATTCCACAAGGAAAATTATAAAAGTACTAGTAAAATAACATGAATAATACACTAACAAAACCCCCCACAAACTTCATCGCTAAAAAACTTTTCCATATCTCATCTCAGTTTTGGACATTTTTGATGGGTTTTGTGGTAGATTTCTGGTGCATCTGGGATCAAAGTACTATAATAGAGAAGAGAAGAGAAGAAAAATGTGCTTTTAAGTAGTTACATACTTATAAGATTCTTCATACAGTCCAGCTCGATCATTTTCCTGAACTCTTGACCTTACATCTTTTTTCATGTATTACTACTAATAATAAGTAAAATAAACTAGAATCAGTTATTTGAAACTCAAGACAAGTGAACAGGTCTTGCTTTAAATTTAAACCTTTCATCCTTCCAACCAAGGCAGCATAGTCTATACAGGACGGGAGATAATCTGGTCATTTCTTTAGTCATTACTTCAGTCAGCCTGACTTGGAGTCGAGTCACATGCTTTGGTGTGAGCCACTGCAGTGAAAGATTCACTGCCAGCAAGGGAATGACACAAAGAACTAGTGGCAAGTCATAGTGCTAAGATAACCAAGCAAGATTAGTACAATAGTTTTCATGACACATATGTATGTGGTAATATTGAAATATAAATATAAATAATGTCTACCATTTAAAGTATTCCCATATATTTGTCATAATCAGAAATGCCAAAAATTCTGAAAAATATGTATACAAGGTGTTACATAAAATTTAAATGCTCCAGATGAAGAGGGATAGTTTGGAAAAAAAAAAAACATACTTGGGAGTTAGAGTACAATGGCAGGCAGAGAGGAGACCATCCTGGAATTAAAATAAGATGAATACAAGGAAATCCACTGAATTCTTTCTTGCTTTCTGAAAGTATTCTCAAAGGGCTTTCTGGATAGTAATCTAATGGATTACATTCATCTGACAGTAGATGAGTCTTCTGGGCTAGAACAGTGCCAGTTTATATGCTTAGTGGGCATGCATTTTCTTTTGATCAGCCAGAAAAGTCAATAAAGCTGCTGTATCCAGTGTCTCTCACCTTTGTGACAGTTTTTCTATTAATTTTAATGATAATTGTATCAAAATCACCTCTGCTTTTCTTTGTTTCTGGAGGAATCACAGTATTATATTTAAACACTATCACTTTAGGATAACATGATTAAAAATTAGAATGGTATAGATTATTTTTGACATTTGTATTTATTTTTCTGCTCATGGACAGTTTTGTATGCAAAAAAAATCATGAAAACATTACTTTATTATAATTATAATGAACTGCATGATTAATGAGTCTATCTGAATGCCAAATATTTGTGTCCAAATAAATTTTGTACCAATAAAATCATTATTAACATGTTGATACTCCTCTATTTTTCAATTAAAATAACAGTTTTATTTACCATGAGTTTCACAGAATCATAGAATCATCAAGGTTCCAAGAGACCTTTACGATTATCCAGTTTCAGTGTTTGTAGAAACACACACACTCCTGTTTTCTATGATAGTCATTGGTTGGGTAAAATTGCACTTCCTAGAGGGTTGTAAATCAAAATGATCTGCTTCAGAGTGTCCTTGTTTGTGATGAACTAGTTTAAATCAAGTCCACACTTCCTTTCTGAGATTACTTTTGTGACCACCAAAGTCAGTAAAGGCATATCAAATACATAGTTTCTATTTTCAACATGTGAAAGACCCCTCATATAGTTTCATCTACTGATTCCTTTTTGCCAGTAAACCTCACCAGACATCTTCTACACAGAATTCAACTTATGTTTTCCATATTTTGATGAGACAACAAAAAAGAAATTAGGTTCCTAAAAACAGATGGGAGGACATATCTTCAAGGCCTGGTTTTGGATAATACGTGAACTCATTTTAAAGAGCTGATATGATAATTAAAGTTGTTTTATATATAGATATATGATTTCATTACTATTCAGTTCTAGTAGGCTCTGATCAATTCATAAATGATTTTCAGAAAGTTAATCAAGATGTGATGTGAAAACTTCAGGATAAATTCTAAAGCTTGGTAAATACTTTGCCTTTATTCGATTAATGTGCTCTTCAGTGACTGGTAGAGAATTCATTCTTATCCTGCAGACATTCAAGATAAACACAGAGTACAAAGGCACAGTCTCTATCCTTATTACAGATGCTTTATGAGACCTTCAAACAATAATTTGACTCAAGATATTTGTAAGTTAATGCCAAAGCTGAACTTTTAAGTTGCTGAACTGTATTAGGCTTTTATCAACTTGCATTTGCAAGTCAGTTTGAGCTTTACTTACCACATGTTTCTTGCTGCCATACTGTTTTTAAAAGTGTATGGCCACCTGCTCAGGGACAAAGGGTACTTATGAAATATTGTAATATGTTGAGGTAATTTTGGAAATGGCTCTTTAAACAAGACATTGGCCTAGGTAACCTCCATAGAAAATTTAAACTTTTTTTTTTTTTTGTGATTCTACATTCTTCCAGTGCCATTTTACATTGGCAAGTTAAGAACCACCCACTGGTTTGGGTGGTTGTTTTTTGTTTTTTGTTCATTTATTTGTTTTTACATTTTGTAGGAAATTACATGTTTTCATTCCTCCATGTGCAGAAGCTGCAAAATTTGAATAACTCCTACTTCAGTGAAATGAGTGCAACAGAATTAAATTCTCATTTTCCTATGAGACTTAGTTTTTGATAAAAGAGCCAATTAACATGAAAAAATCATTCTGTGCTTTGAATTTTTAAATATACAACTGAAAAAAATACTAATGTATGTACTTGGAACAAAAATTGGCAGTTTCCTTTGAAATGAAAAAATGTCTGTATTTGTAGACTTATTTTCAAACTTTTTATTCCAACATAAAAGTTATATTAAAATATCCCGTTCCTTATGTTTCAGAATGTCTTTCAACCTAGCCAGAAAGAAATCAATTTTCTTAAACAAAAAATATTGGCTCCAGAAATTAAACTGTCTCTATATACTTATAGGTATACTCTTCTGTAGCAAACAATATATTTATATAACTACAAAAATTATAATCTTTTAATCAATTGGGTGTAACATAAATAGCATTCTAGGCAACTTTCTGGAGTTAGAACAAAGACTGATTTAGAAGAACAACAGTAAAAGAAAAACCTATGTTTTCCACAGCTGGAAACTAAATATCTAATGATATTAAGCACTCTGTTGTAAGGCAGGAAAATCTAGATGTAAGCAGTGTAACATGTCTATGGATCTATGATGTGTGGATGAAAACACTTTACATATATAAATCCACACATATTTATATACACCTACATATATATTCACAGTGTCTCAATTTGCATTGCAATATTTCAAAAATAGCTAATCATAAAAGCATTGACCCATTCTATTTTACCTTTTTTTTTTTTTTCATGTTGCAAACTACCTTGGCTGAAATGTGAATTTCTTCCATGTGAAATCCTCAGGATTAGTTCAGCCTACAAGTGTTTGGGAGTCCTGGCTGTGTCAGCATGTCAGTAAATGGCTAAAAGGAGCACCACTAGAAGTAAAAAGATGAAATATAACCACAGATTATTAAGGACTGGGACTTCGGGATAAACAAACTGAAAAAAAGAAAACAGAAAATACAAGAACATTCTCTGAAAAAAAGATACTGTTGTCTTTAGGAAATTTAATTTATTCATTCGTAGTATATCAAGAAGAAGGGTCTTGAGAAGCTGACCTCAGCAGCATTTCAGGACTGATTTTTTCACAAAGATGAACAATTTTCATGAACAATTTTTCCATTCCATGTTGGAATGGAAATATGAATGTTTTTAGGAGAAACTGCTAATTTCAAATCGAAATTAGAGTTATTTTGGACAAATATTTTTTTCTGTTACTAATTTAGTAAGAGATTTCACTTTCTGCAGATTGCCAGTATCTTTCTGTCTGACCTCTTTTCTTTTCCTCAGAATTCAATTTATATTATCCTTGTATAGACACAATATATATTTTCCACCCTCACATTTTTAACTAGTTCCATCCAAGTATCAAAAATGGTTATTTTCCTCCTTTCAACAATAATTTATTCTTCTCTTGTGTTGGGATTTTTTTACATACCTTGGCTCAAACAATTCATTCTGCAATGTAATATAAATTCAAAGACTCTCATTTGTTTATCTTATCAAGTGAGTCTTACAAGCTATGCAATTTATTCAGTGATATACTAGTTTGATGTGAGGAAACAAATTAGATTGTTACCTATATCTCTGACTGAAGACAAGGACAGTGGTTTCTTGCCAGAAAGTTTCCATTTTGGACAAAAAATAGAAATAGATCTTTCAGAAGATATAGTGGTATAAAAAGAGGTTTACTTTTGGAAACCAAACGTGATAAGGCACCTGGGACCTCTCAAAATTTTGGTTAATCCCCCATTTAGCTCCTGCAGAAATGTATCTGTACACAGATCTTTATTCAAAGAAAGATACAGTGCAAACCCGAGTGAGTTACTGTCTTGATATAAATGGGCTACTTATTTAAAAAAAACCCCAAACCTATTTACTGTATTTATTTGACAGAGAATTTTAATATTCTTCTGATAATTTGTTATTTGTATGTATATATAATTTATATATACGTAAATGGACCTTCACACCCACACCCACACCCACATATATATAGATTAAAATTGGATAAAACAGACTAGATTCAACTGTCACATTGTCTACTATTTTATTTCAGGAATTCATACTATATTGCAAGAGAAAACATATACTTTTCTGCCTTACATATTCTGCTTCACCTTTTTCACTGTTTCTGGTAAGAAAGATGTAAGAAGATGCTGAAAAGTCTAGCAATCTATAAAAGTGCTAAATGCAAATTGTAATTGAGCCAACATCTGTTTTATTTTTTACCTTATTCAGTGGAGGTTATGCAATGGTTACGTATCCTTTTTTTGTAGGCTTTAAGAAATACTTAATCATATGTGTCTTCCAAATTGCTGAAAATATATTCATACAGGTCACTATATTTGAGGGCATATTTTTGACCTTATCTATAAATATAAACATATTTTGGCAACTAAAATGAACTCTAGATACTACTTTTTACAGTTTTGTTGTATTTTGGATTTGAAGCTGCCTGGCTAATAAATGTACTTATTTTGAAAAGAAGGCCTTCTGTATATGCTAATTATCTATAGGCCTATTATTTCTAATCTTACCAAAAGAAGAAATGGTGAATATCAGAAAACACACAAAATTTTATTTGCAGCAAATTCTAAACCTCACAGATACATAATAATGCTCATACACACATAATAAATAACACAAATGGATTTCTCACAACAACGAGTCTTCAGTTATATTCAAGACCTATTTTGCATAATCATTGAATGAGTGGCACTCAAACAAAAAGATGTATGCTCTGTTTTGAATTACCTCATCACCCATCTCAGTGTAAATAGTTTTATTTAGTGACTTCCATCCAACTATGACATTTTTCTGACCTTTGAGGTCAGTACCTAACCTACAGTAGTTGAATTTGCTGTTGCATATACCATAATCTAGTACCACTTTGGTACACTGAAGTAAACTTGGATTTATCCCAGAATGACTCAAACAAATGTCCAGCATCTCCAGACTAAGGGTTTTTTTTTTGCTTTGTTTTAAATAATTGGAAATTTTGCTGGAACTTCATGCCTGCACATACTGTTCTACCCTAATAATATATAATTATAATAGCAGTTTACACAGGAGAAAATTAAGAAAACCTTGAAAGCCCAAAACATACACACACACACACACATAGACACACACAATTCCTGCCAGTCTTAAAAGTCTCTTTCAAATACAAAAAGCACTTAAAAAGAAAAAAAATCCATCTAGGGGTAATGAGCTGTATTTCTCCAGAGATATGGATATCTAGTCCTGTGTGGATTAGGTGGACTAAATCCTCTGAGTTACTCTAAAGTGATTGATAGTAATTAATGAAGTAATGGGAATATATATACAAAAATGACAAATATTGGTCCACTGGGAAATGATCTATAACTTAAAGTTTTCCTGAGAGATACAATAGCTGACAAATTATATCAGATGACATAAAGACATATCATATTTTAAAGCATGTGTTAAATGCAGAATTATGCATGTAGAAGGGAGTGGGAGATACTTTAAAACAATGGTCATTTTTCAATATTTTTTCCAATAAATATGATTTCTTTAGTGTTGTATTTGTTTGTGAGTTTGGTGTCTGTGTTTGTTTGTTTGTTTGTTTGTTTTGTTCAGAGTAACAGTGACTTCTGTTTTGCAACACAAAGAGTTTCATAGTTTTCAAATCAAGTTAATTATTGTTTGATGCACAAAGTTAATTTAGATGTCAGTACAAGAGAATGGGAAGTCCATGGCGTTTGCCTTGTGTCAGATTTACAACATATATATATATATATATATATATATATATATATCACAGAATGACAGAAACAACCAGGTCAGAAAAGACCTCTGAGATCATTGAGTCCAGCCCATGACCTAACACCACCTTGTCAACCAGACCATGGCACTCATCCAGCCTTTCCTTAACCACCTCCAGGAATGGTGGCTCCACCACCTCCCTTACTGTGTCTAATACAAGGTAAGAATGGTTTCCTTGAAGACTGCTTTTTTGAAAACAATATTTTTTTTGTCAATTTCCTTGTGAGCTTTTAAAAGCTTTAATCAGTTGCCTGGAAATAATCTGTGTCAACAGGAAGAAATTAATTATGGGAAACAGTATATCTAAAAGAATGAAGATAGTTTTTAGCTGTACCAATAAGAGTGTTTTCCAGCATTCATGAAGAAAGAAACATGCCATATTCTCTTCTCCCTAGCTAGGTATCCATTTTCCATTGATATTGCTCCTTACAATGCAGTGATGAGGGCTTGCAGTAATGCTTGTTCTGAAAAGCTTACACAATAGCTTTATCACTTTCTCTATTCTGTGTACTATTTATGAAAGGAACAGTGAAATCATTGCTAGCTGATACTTCTCTTTAGAAGTTCCTTGGATTGAAAAAGACACTATTTCAAATGTAACGGGTTTATGTAGTTTGGTAATATAGTTTGGTAATATTGTTTAGAATTTTTCAGAAAATTACATTTAAATGTCTTTATAAATGAGCAATACTACTTAAACATGCACATATTGCTGCAATGAATTTCAGTAATGAGAGTTGTGGATTTTTTCATAAAGCATCACAGTTATAAGACTGTTAAAAATACATTTAAATGTTGTAATAAAAATACCACATATCTTTTTCTGTGGTGTAATTTGTTGAAATCTTCCATTAACATTTGACAGCCCTCCATTCACTCTCATTTTAGTTAATACCGTGTACTCAATTTCTTGCCCTCTGAGAAAGTACTGGCAATGTCTTCTGACCTATAATCTATACTTAAGGGTTCAGTAGCTTTTTAGGAATGTTCACGGAGACTTTATTAATCTCTAATAAACTCAGCTCTTCCACTTCATTTCGTGGCTGAATGTAACAGTATTTGCTTTCAAGACTAATTATACAAGGCAGAGCAGAACAGTCAAAATTATGCCCCTGGCATAATTACAATAGACTTTGTTTATCTCCATGCCTTTAAACACCATTCAACTATGCAATAGCTTCCTTTTGTCCTGGATATTTGTTTCTAAAAAATGACATTTAAATTACTAAACAAAAAATATTACAGCGAGATGGCAAGAACAATTTAAATCTGATTGTAAGTGCAGCTAACCTCCAATTTAGAGAACAGTCTGAAGAAATCAAAAGAACCAAAACAAACAAACCCAAGATTGAGAGCAAAATACTCTACATAAAGGTTTATTTGAAAGCCATTTTTTCATATGAGGGGTCTTGCCTATGTTCTGTGATTATTCTACTGTTATTATAACCAGAACATATCTCTAAAAAAACCTCATGTCTTCCTTTTTTATACAAGTTTCTCTTATATGCAATATTTACAAGACAAGGAGTATAAATATACTCTACAGAGGATACTATAAAGAGCAACTACAGTAGCAAAACACTTAACCTCTCCCATTTCTGTTACAGAGAGGGAAAGTAAAGTATGAGTCTAAGGAGCACTATAACAATAAAATAACGGCAGCAGCAGTCCTGGTTTAGTTCTTCAGTACAGATTAAACTCCTGGGACATCATCAGAGCAGATGTGGTAAGTCTTAATGCTGTGGTAAGAGCAAATACTGCATGAAGTCTAATTCATGTATGTAATTCCAGTCCGTGCTCTTCAAATAACACAAACTTTTTTGATATGCTTGTCAATACTGAGGGAACCCCGAATAATGGGAAGTTTGGGCGAGAGCAAAAATGCAGATCTGACCAATATGGTTAATGCTACGTTCTCCCTCTATTTCAGCTAAAATGGCAGGTTATATACATCTCTTCATAGTTTACATTCATAGGTGGTTTTTCATTGGCACACAGCACAGAAAAGAATGCAAACACTTATTGTTGAACAAACTCTTAAGGCAGCCACTGTGTCCACACCAACCACTGCACCTGCTAACTACTAGAAAACCCTCTGTCCCTTGTTAACACCTTAAGCTGTAGTTCTAACTGCGCCACAGACTTGGCGCTGAATTTCTACCTGTGCCACTAACTCCTACAGGCCTCAACACTGAGGCCCCAGTCTGGGTGATTCACTCACAGTCCAAATACAAATTATATCCATCTTCCCTAAGAAATTCTGCAACACTTGTCTGAATTTTCAAGCACCTAGACTGGGAACATAACAGGGTGCCTTAACTTATTTGAGTATATAAACCACTTTACTATCCTAAAACTAAATATGTGATGGGATTTATTATATTATTCATTAATTACTAATAACTTGGAGGATCAAGAACAACATGCATAATGCATTAGGCAGTAAACAAGACTCAAATGCACAGAAAAGGTTATATTTCTTTTGTTTGTTTAATCCACTAATTCAAAGATAAAGCATTTACCTAAGATCAAAGATTCCAATGCAAACGCCAGTTTATAGATTTTGCAGCTGTCCTAATGGGGCTTGGAATACAAAAACTAATAACAACATCACTTTTCATTTTGTAGTACCTTTCATCTCAGGATCTCAAAGTGTTTTCCAACTTCAATGAAGCACACCTTAAAACAGCAAGTGATATACATGAGGGACATACAGGAATTTGTTCAACCCACTACTACTCATTGAAGTTTATCTCTCTCACTGTTCTTTAAACACCGCAGCAAAGTTTGAAAGTTTGACAGGCTGAAGACCTCCACTTCTCTCTCCTGTATTTCAGTTTTGAATTATTTGAATTCAGTTAAAACTGCTGTAATTCACATAGGCATCATACAACTGAGTTGTAATTTGTCTAAGACATCAGGATTAGTGCCCTCAGCTGATGAAAAATGTCAAGAAATCTGAATTAACATATGTGGCTAGAAACCTATTTCTATGTTTTTGCTGAAAGAAATAGAACCAGATTAATCCAGGAAAGCAAATTAATTGAAAATTGTACTACACTGTGCCAACCAGAGATGTTGGATTCCAGTGGAAGTGGAAGTAAGGTAGAAGCCCAGAAAAATTTCCAATACCTCAGGCAAACAGAACATTTGTTTATTAAAATTAAGTCTTTTCACAAAGGCAAATAATCTTCAGCTATGTAGATGACTATTTGAACTTTGTCCATATAAATATGATGACTGCATTTTAGCCATTCTGCTACATATATTTTAAAGAAAATATTTAATTAACTAACTAATTATTCTAGAGGCATTTCTCTGCCAAAATGGCAAAAGTCATATAGGGACATAAGGATAAATTATAGTGATTCAGAATGGTCATACATGGTTCTGAAGTCCACACATTTTGATTCTGATAACTAGACAAAATCACTGGTTTAAGCATCTTGAAAGTAAACACAATAAAACCCTTTGATTACCTTTCATGTCAGTATTCTAATACTCCAGAAGGATAAATTTTTCTCCTCCACTTGTCCCTTTTCTCTCAGATTTACTGAGATCACATTCAAACACTGTAATAAATGTTATGCACACATCAAAGATTAGCTCTGAGGGAGCTGGCATGCCAATGTCACACAGTGTGTTAACATGAAGAGATGATAACTTAGATTCTGGAAGCAGGTTAGCCAGGTGAATACTTTAGAACTGTTAATCAGGTGACAAGTTAATAAACTTAGTTCCAAGGTGGGAAACCTGGCAGTTCGCTACTTTCTGCAATATAGTCTTGACCAATTTATTTTTCTTAATACAAGGAGTGCAATATAAAATTTTCCTGTTGCAATCCTCCTACAAATCCACTGTCAACACTTACTGACCTCAGAACTGAAGCGTTATTATAAGAAAAGTCTGCTGCAATGTTACTTGTTAGACACTCCTGCCTGCCTTGTTAATTACGGTATACTAACTTATTATCACTGGTTCCCAAATACTTACATTGTGAGGACATGGAACAGATGTGAATGACAAGGGAAGAATAATCATTGTATTTTTTAATGTTTGATTATTTTGTAAAGACATAATAACACTATTCAGTTTTATTATTATGAGTAGCTATGGGTTTATTACATAAACCAAATATACCTGATTTTATGGATGCAAAGCATGAGGTCTTCTAACAACCACAGCTCTTTAGGTAGAAAAACTGTCTTCTAAAAACTGTACTTTTAAGTCTTATGCTTATATTTGTAACAATCATTAAAAGAAAAAAAATAATATTGTATTCAGCCTTTCAGTTAGGGAGTATGAGCCTTTACTCGTATACTGTAAGCTACTTAAAACTGTAGTTTTTAATGTTCTCTTTTGCCAGATAATATAAACCGTCAACCAATCATCATACTGATCAGATATGCTTAGTGAATCACTCCAGCAGCCATCTGAATATCCAGATCTTCTTGGAGATGTGAATGTTATTCTTTCCAATGCACGAGTAACCTGGTCTAGCTTCATAGTTGACCCTGCTTTGAGGTGGGGCTGTCCTGAAGTCCCTCCCAACCCAGATGAGGCCCAACCAGCATCATTCCATAATTCAAAAGCAGAGCCATTTGTTGGATTTACTAAATTCTGGGTTTCATATTTATTAGCATTTTGAATAAAAGAGACCCATCAGAGTGAATGGTTCTCATCTTGTGCCTTTAAGGAAGCGACTGTGGTGTGAAATCTCCTAGTTTAAAATACAACCAAAAACCCAACCAAACCCTAAACAAAATGAAAAATCCAAAGCCTCAGAATGAATCCTCAAAACCAACCAAATCAAAGAGCCAAGCCAGACTACAAATGTGCCACCATATTCTAAATTTTAAGGTAATCTAGGGAAGCTCTTTCAAGAATTAGAAAAAAAGTATAGAATAGATTGCATGTACCTAGTCAAAATAAACAACTCCATGTTTAACCTACTTCACAGTAATAGCTTTCCTGTGCTGTTCATATGGGCTTGTTTTTCTTGATGTGTCTGGCTAGAAAAAAGGTTTTATAAATTCCTCTGTATCACTGCTCATTCTAGATTAGTGTGAAGGAGATCTTATTTTTCTTTTCGATTTTGCATTTTCTAGTGGCCTTCATGCAATCTCTTTAAAATGCTTTTTCTAACACATCTGGGATAACTAATCTGGTTCTTGAAAGGAAAATCCCTTCAGCAGCAAAATCTCTGCTCTGAATTGGTAACATTTGCTGCACTGGCCACACTCTGCAAACAGCTTTAATCACTTTCCTTGGGGTCTTTTCTTGGATCATAACTTTAGCCATCATTGCCAAGCTTTGATTTACTGGATAGAACTAAAACTGTCCCCATTATGTGGCTTATATTCTTTACCCTGCCTGTCATCTCTGCTCTTCATGGAGAAGAATTATTATGTGAGTTTTTGTGTTTTATCTGAGATCTTGTACATTATCTGGAGCATTATAAAACTACTTTGGAATATACAGCATTTAGTTCTACATTTTGCTGTGTTTCATCTTGTTATCAAATGTGTCTGCTTCTACAAGTTGTCATAGGTATTAATTCAGATGTCAGATAAAATATGTGTATAAAAAAGTACCAGTTTACAAGTGGAAAGAACACCAGATATGAGGTTTTTTTTGGGCACTGGTAATGAGTTTGGGATAAATCTGTATTGAGAGACCCTAAGTAAAAATAGGAGCCAATACTTATAACTCCAAATTAAACAAATATCTTCATTTTCAGTGTCCATTATTTCTGCATTTACTTTACTTATTTTGAGTTTAGAAGGAATATTCTGACACTGCATTACTTTGAGGCAATTCTTGTTAGAGCTCTGAAATGCATCTTTGAAGCACATTGTTTTTAAGACTGCTTTATTGAGGACAGTTCAATTAAAGATGTTCCCTTGTTGCATGTCAGCAAACATATGTTCATCTTTTGCCCACCAAAAAGGTTTTCATTGCAACACACAAAAAAAGGAGAGATTTTACAAATATTGCACTTCATGAAAGGAGATGACTTGCTAAAAGACAGAAGTTCTGCAATCCAGTGAAGGGAAGATTGGATGTTCCTTTATCCCCTCTAATATGTCAGAGAATCCATACAAGTGAAAAAAAAATCATGAATTTTCCCACAAAAATATTAATTAAGGTCTCTTATTGTCAATGAAAAATCTATAAATGATAAAAACCCCCAACCCCATTGGAAATCATGTTTCATTAATTCTCTTGATAGATCTGCTGCATATATACTTCCTATCATAGTACTTTAGGACTAATGCTTTTAAAATATTTTCCTATTCCTCAAATATGTTAAGAATTGTGTTCCAAACATATCAGGTATATCTGAATAGTAGTAACCTCAGACAGCTTCTCTGGCATCTGTATTCAGTATGATCTTTCCCAGCAGCTTGCTGCTCGAGAAATCTGTTCTTTCAGAAATCAGGGGAATGATACCTGAAATCTCCATGATAAATTAGGAGAGAGATGTCTGCTGCTCACAGGCACTGGGGTGGGCAAAGAGATAGGTCTTACTAACAAAATCTACTTACCAATTCTATGTCTATCAGAATTGCCTTTCTTAGACTTATTTTTATCCCAAACTCCAGTCCTGATGTGCTTTTCTCTGGAGAATGAATCACAGATCTTTTAGCAATCCTATTTCAGCAAATGAGGTTTCAGTGGTGCACTGTGGAGGCCCCTGAGGGCTGTGCAGAAGGAGCAGAACTCCCAGCACTTCCCTGGAGGGCACCCAGCCCTTAACACAACTAGCCAACCCCCGGTCACAGCCGCCAATCCCCTCTTGTCCAAGGCAGGCTGTTCAATTACTTCCTGATATGTTAATGACTCTGTCCCTGATTGGTTGTTGTGTTACCCTAGAGTCCTCTACTTTGATAGGTTCTTTTTGGATCCTTCCCCTGATTGGTTAACTTTTCAAGCCGCACCCCTATTGGTTGTTTTACCAAACCCCACCCCCTGGTTGTGCATAAAACCCCAACTCTCAGGAGGGTCGGGGCTTCGGACAGTCCTCGGTTCCAGAGTAAAGAGGCTGCTGGAGACATTCCCTGGCTCCTGTGAGTCTCTCCTGCACCGCCTGGGAAAAGCCCCGCCTTTGACACATTGTAACAACAGTGCCTGGAGAGCTGGCAGGCCTGCTTTGGATACAGTGTATCAACAGCCTACACCTGGAGAGCTGGCAGGCTCGGCTTCCCAGGCAACCCTTCACAACAGAGCTGGTCGCTTGGTTGCTTCGGCAGCCATTCACAAAAAAAAGAGCAAATCAGTAAGCCGGAGTGCCTGTGCCCCCTGAAATTGAGGCCATCCTTTTCAGGGCAACTCACCAGGTAGGTCGCGGGACCCAGAAGACCCTCGCCAGGCCTGGGCGGTCGGCAACAGTGCACCATGGACATATACTGACTTCATATGTGCACACAGTCTTGGTAGGCATTAACTTTTGAATGCTGTCTCCCATGCAGGACTGATTTACAGGCCAGCTACATTTTGTGATACTTTGTAGGTGTTATGGTAGAGCTAGGAACTGAGAGGGACTTGGCTTCACACTAGCAAATCCAGATATCGCTTCAAACCTGATTTCTGGTCTCCCCAGCTTCCATCAGGCACAGACTTTTCCGTAAACATTTTTTCTTTTTCCATCTCTTCCAAAAATACATTGATGTATCTCAGTTTTATGTACACTTCGGAAGGATATCCACAGTACCCCCTATTACCCTTTGTTCACAGTGATACCTACAAACCTGCTTTAGGGATCTTGTGCCTTCAAAAAGTTTATACTCTGGTAATTTCACAGCTCTGATATCTCCCTTAGTAGACAGGCATGGCTATATCTGCTATCATAGAAGCAGATGTTCAACATTCAGATATAAGATATTCAATAACAATTAGCTTAACGAAGAATATTCATTAAAATTATAGGTACATAAAATTAGTATATGAACTTCAGTAGAGAAGTCTTTTAAATGCAAACTCTTGCCACTGAGGCTTAGTTAACCACATTTTTTTCTTTTTAAGTTACCTCCCTTGAGTCTTAAGTCAAGACTTTACTCTGCATGAGATTTTTTTTTTCCTTCAGCCACACAATAACATTTAAGATAGAGTGATCAGTGATAGCTTTGATTCATCTCCCCCAGAAAGGTGAAAATCACAACACACCATCAGGAGTTTCTGACAGTACTGAACATGGCCTTCTTCGCTTTGCTATCTTAGCAGAAGTTGTTGGAAACTTAAGTTTTAGCTTTGTTTTCAAGGGTTAAGTACATCCGAAAGTATATTCTTTTCAGTAGAATCTCTAAGGTTTTGACAAGGTCTCAACTGTGGTTGAAAGGAGCAGTTTCCCTCCCTTTCCAACTGCTGATAATTCACTTACAAACTCAGGCACTCAAGTGAGCCAGTTCAGCTGAGAGTATAACAGCAGAGATGTGTTTTCTGCTAATTTAGTTCTCTGAATGAGTGTACTGTGGGTACAGAGGAGCATCAGTTCTGGGACAAGGGA
Organism: Trochalopteron elliotii; assembly: GCA_024734555.1. NCBI lineage: Eukaryota > Metazoa > Chordata > Aves > Passeriformes > Leiothrichidae > Trochalopteron > Trochalopteron elliotii. The sequence goes on from JANPWX010000419.1 coordinate 1,538,514, forward strand.
GGCAATTGGTGCTGAGGAGTTGGGAGCAGGAGCAGGAGGGGTGAAGTGGCCCCTTTGTCATCAGCTCACCACTGCAGTGGCTCAGCTTCCCTCGGTGTTGCTCTTTCACTTATCTCTTCTCTCTAGGGTCTTTGGCTCACACACAACTTTCTATTGTCTGCCTGACCTCACTACACTGGAACATGTCTTTTTATTCACTCCTTCCTCTTTTATTTTGGAGTTTTCTAGCAAGACTGTCCATCTGAAACTAATTGGAAAGTTCATCTGTACACAGTCAGTGTTATGGCTTATAACAACATCCCAAGTGTTTGCTAGAGCTAACCACAGTTTTCTTTCTCTGCTTTTTTGCCTTCAGCAGTGTTGATTTAACCTAGTAAAATTATGAATTAAAGATCTCAATAACCATGCTGATATCAAATATTTATTAGTTATTACACAGCAATCCCTATTCTACCCCAACATCCAATTCTTTTACCATGTGTGCATGTAACAGCAATCAAGTAAACACTCTTTCAATGAAAGAGTAATTCTTGCAGAAATGCAATACTAAATTTATAATAACTGTAGAGTAATATTTGGATACATTATTAAGAAGTCTAAAATTATTCAGAAAAATAAATAACTCAATCACCCACAGTCAAGTACCCATGATTCCTTTTTAGAGGAAACCAAGCATCCTGTTGTGAGTAGAAATGCAAAGTGATGGACTGAAGAGATGAGGATATTTTCAAATACAGAAAGCTGAAGAAGTTTTATGGCCCTGTCCCTTGTTCCAACCACTACTGCCAAATTCATGATATAACAAATTATTTTCCCTGAGTGTACTCTTCTGTGATCAGAATGCACATCTCTAGAAAACTAATATGCTTCCTGTGAGTTATCTAAATGAGTTACAATTTTTGCTCTTGGTTTGCAAATGCTTCCACTCTGTTGACATCAAATAACAATATGGCTTGCACTGGATCAACATTAACATTAGATGATTATGGGCCATTTTGTCTTAGAGAAAGTTCTTTTAAAAACCATTTTGGTCCGTATGTCCTCTACCAGATAATCTATGAGAGGAAAATATAGCTATGTATTTCCACTTCTGGAACAAATTATTTTCATAATTTTTAAATTTTAATTTTTTTAAATTTTTTAAATAACTTTCATTTTAAGCTCTTCCCCTCCCACCTTAATGTTTCCCAGCCTCTTGGAAAGTCTACAAGAACAAATTTTAAACATGCATTTTATGAGTGATTAGTAATGTTTTAAGATTATCTGGACTGCCACAAAGTCTAAAAGATCATTTTAATAGTTTATCAAGACATTATGACCAGGTTCCATGCTGAATTCTCTTGGAACAAAAAATTAATCTTAAATTAGTCCTGCAGGGGCTGGTGAAAATTCCATGTATGCATCAAGGACACTGTCTTTTCAACTTCACTGACTGCTGAGAGTGTACCTTTTAAATGTGTCTAACGTTGTTTTCCTTCGCATATTTAACTTAGTGAAATCGTGCCTGTAAGTGCACAAGATGTATTTGAAAATACCAGGTGTATAATTTATATTGGTTGAGAAACTAGGAAGTGGGATTTTCTGAGCTTCGAAGGACCTGGATATCTTCGCATTACTCATGACTAAACATCTCAGCATATGTCTGCACTCCAGGGTTCAGCACAGAATAAAGGTGTGTGAGTTCGTCTTAAAATAGCTTCAGCATGTGCTTGTGGAAATCTAACCCCCACAGCATGGAGCTCAGTGAGGGCAAATTTATCCAACTTTTCAGCTAGATCTGTTTCACACTGCAGACACAGTAATAAATAGAGATTGTTAGGAGTTAACAAAACTATTTCATTTGTTATTTATTAGAAAAAATAAAGTAACTCAGCTAAAGCTGTTGGGAAAGAATTGAAGTAAATCAATAACTGGCAACACTGGTAATTAGAACAGAGCTTGCCTAGCTTAGAAACAGATATCCTCACAAGCAAATCAAGGTTTATAATTCCTTACAAGGCAACAGATGAGTATATTTGAGAAGAAGAGACCAGGTGGGTTATTTGTCATTGAATATGTAAGATTCTGTTCCTTGTGCTGATTACAGGAAAGGTAAAACTAGTACAGATCTGTTTTTTTACCAGCTTACAGCCTGTCACAAATGTCAGGAAAAATCTTATTCATGAGAAAGTTCCTTAGTTCTTTTCATCTTCCAAGCTTTACACATTTTAACATGAAGGCATTGTAAGTACATAAAAAGAACTATGCCAGAACACAGAGAAAAACTTTGTTATCTTCAACACTGACCTTTTTCAGGGCAAATGTGTATATTTATCATGACACAACATTATAAAATGAGAATTTCTGTTATGTATTTTGAGTTGCTTTTAAGCATTTTCCCTAGGATTAGTCTCCCTGAAAAATCTCAGTAAAATGTGATTAAGAACTGGTGTGAGAGACAAAATATTCTCTAAGGTAGAAAATAAGCATTTTATAATTTCTGTAAAGTTCTGAGCAAATGCAGATGCTTTGCTAATTTCTATAAATCTAAATGCACACAAATATGAAAGGATATTGAAATGTGAGGGTTGTTAGGATTTTCAGTGCAGACCAAAACAGTTTCATCCTTTCAGTACATTTGTTCCTTAACTACACAAATAAGGGGAAAAATGTAATTTTTTTTTGGAATAGATAGAATTCATGTTGAAGGTTGAGAATTCCAGAGACTTGACCAGATAGGAACCTGATTTGGGAAATGAAATCAATCTGTGCCATGTGTGAATGCAAAACAAAACAGAGAAATAAATAAAAAATAAATGGTGTGAAGGAAAGCATAAAAAGAGAGATAAGGTTAATACAAAGAGACAGGCAGAAAACAAGGGAATACCAAAATCAGGATCCATAAATCTCACAAATCCCTCTTTGTGGAGTTCACTGTCCAAAATGACACACCTCTTTTTCCATCAAAATGGCCAGCTCAACAGACAGTGCACTACGGCTTACATTTGTTTCACTGAGAATGAACCCAGTTTTAGTGGAGATTGCTTTCAAGGAATTTTGAGGAAACTTTGCATAATCATTTTCCTCTTTTCCTTTTGATAATCCAGGAAATTAAAACCAGAAGACTCTATTAAACAAAGTACCTTAGCCCAACAAATATGATTAAAAATTCCAGTCTCTAAATGAGGAAGTGACAGAATTGCAGTCACATGAACAAAATATCACACTTTCAGCTAATTAAAATTGACATCAGAAATTTTCAAGACAGATCTACTATTGGATAAATTTCAATTTGAGATGTGGCAAGCTCAGATGCTCCTGAGAAACACTTTTATACCCTTCTGCCTTGCATAAAAATCCTTTTCTTTCTAAGAATAATACAAAACAGGCAGGCCTTTAAAGCCATAGAGGAATTGTGTAACCCCCTTTCTATAAGTTTTGTATTCTAAATGGTTATGAACTCAGAAATAGTTCTTGTACAACAAAGATACAGATGCTCAGTAGGAACTTTGTTTTGATGCCTCGTTCTCAGATTCTAAAATGCTGAGCGATGATATTAAACCATAAAGACTTTTTTCCCAAGCACATTTAATCGCAGTTATTTTTAATGTTGATTTCTAATGGCAAATATAAAGATAATTTTTTTTTTGCATAAGCTAATCTTGAATTAGTGAAAAAAAGCCCCTCAATGTTCTATTGCCAGATAGTAGGGGCCTTAACTGTGTTTATTGCATTTTCCTCTTATGCAGGTTGATAACTAAATCTGTTCCAGAGGTTAAATAACAATATTTCTATGTAGAAGTATGTACATTGAAAACAATGTTCTTTGAAAACAACTGTTGCCTCTCTTCTGTTGTGACAATGGACATAAATTTGTAGACAAGAGTAGAGAAACCAAAATATATCTGACATTGATTTTTTTCTTTGTATATTTCAAGGATGATTTAAGCATTAATTGGAGACAACACAGGCAGATTTATGTTTTATTATTGGAATTAGTACTTGGGAAAACAAAACAAAAACCAAAACAACAGTTTACTTGTTGAAGTTCACCTAGAACTTAAATTAAGGAGTGATACCAGACAAAGAAAGAAGTTCCTAACAAGCAGGCAGTCACTGGCCAGAGGAGATGTGGTTTTGCCTTAGGCCCTTCATGCAGTCAGTGATTGAATGCCAGGAAACGGCTGACCTAGGGGTCATTATTACTCTTAATATAAATAGTTATAAATATATCTGATAGTATAAAGGCAAAAAGGCTGAGATGAACATTGCCAGAAGAGAAGGCAATTCAAGTTTCTTCTACCTTGCAGTAGTCCTAGGACACTGTTACTCCATACATACTGAAGAAGTCAGATTTAATTCACACTGGGTTGAAATGGAAGTCAAATCCTTTGCAGGCTGGGTTTGTTGACGGTTCTAGGGGGGATTTTTTGGCAAAATGTGATATTTTATTGTGATATTGTAATGATGTTAGGTTTTGGGTTTTTTAATTGTTTGTTTCTGTTTTTATTGTTTGTTTGGGGTTTTTGTTTGTTTGTTTTATTTTTTCAGTTTCAGGGCCAAACTTACTTATACTGAAAAACTCAGTTTCACTGCCTTTCACTTGATTTGAACTTAATTTGACTTTTTTTTAAATAATCAATGGCAAAATCTTAATTTCATAGAATCATAAAATCATAGAATGATTTGGGTTGGAAGGGGTCTTAAAGATTATCTGGTTCCAACCCCTACTTTGGTCAGGGACACCTTTCAGTTGACCAGGTTGCCCAGACCCCCATTCAGCTTGGGGATTTCATAATACGTAGCAGTGAATTCATGTACAAATAAGACTATTGCTCATTTTTAAGTTTAAAAGGGCTCAATATCAAAGTGGAAATTTTGTCCCCCTGACTTTTCACTGCTGAAACTCAATATGATGAACCACATTGATGAAACAAGTGCAAAAGAAATTCCACCTTAATGTGCAATTCTTGTCAATGAAATTATTAATTCTTAACTGGCTTTGTACAGACTCAGAACACAGAATGAGTATTTTTTGCTGGGTAATGAAGGAGAAAATTTACTATTTTTTGTCATTTTTACTTATTGAAAGTATTTATTTTAGTCTCTAATTTTTTCATAAAATTGGTAAATTGGTTCCCTAGAATTAATGAAAAAGGTGGTTTATTGCCATGGTGAGAAAGAAGAGTATGGCAACTATTGCTTTTGTTCTCAGCCTAAATTTGGGAAATTGTTCTATTGCTGATCAGGAAATCCTTAGTAAATTGAATCTCGATATTCTTTAAGCAGATATTGTCAGCCAGGACAAAATTGTCTTTACCAGACAAAAATTAGGTAAAACCAAGACCACTGCTGAATGAGTTGTGTTCTTTCATCTAATTCTGATTAGAAGGTTTTGAGGGGAGAAGGTAGAACTGTTTCTTCCTTCATCCTTCTCATGTTATCCATTAAGGAACTGAACCTAAATCAAAGAGATAGATTCAAATGAAGCATAACCTAATTCTTCTTTCAGGGTAAGTGATATTGTTGACATTATAATCAATTATGCAGGCTTTGCTTAAATTATGCCTTATTATTGGATTATAAAACAAATTTCAAAAAGTACTTTTGACCTTTGAGTGCACTCAGAGAAAGATGCAGCCTAATGTTTTTGTATAACCCAGAATAGTGCATTGCTTCTGTTTCAGAGATTCTATTAGTTTTTTAATGATTAATATTTCTTTGTTTTCTATATATATTTTCACTTATGCATCCATTACAATAAAGTAGGCAAATTTAAAAAAAAAAAAAAAGGTGTTAAACACTCAAGTGTTGTTTAGTTTGCTTTATTTGTGGGTTTAATCTCATTACTAGGTTATGTAGTGAAAGCAAAGATGAAATGTGATATCGAAAGATGGTGGTCTGTGCCTAAAGGACCTTAAACTGTTATGCACATTTATTTTCTTGTTCAATTCTATCTCTTGTGGAATTTGCTTTTCTGAACTTCTTAGAAGTCTTAGAGTAGATTGTTCCCTATAACAGATGTCAAAACGTTGCAGTCAGAAACATTTAAGTATCTTCTTGCTATAAATTAATCACTTCCATGAAAGAGAAAAGATATAGGCAGAATGTGATTTTACTTAATTTTTTTAAACAGATATGAAAAATTGACTGAAAATTCAGGTAGTTGTTTTTTTTTTTTCTGAAATGAGAGCAAAACTTTGTAAAATTTGTGTCTATTGAAACACAAACAAATTGTTTATTTGTTAGTCATAAACAAAGCAACCAACCCACCTTTCTTCTCCACTCCTGTCGGAATTTACATTAGAACTTGTGACTGCTATCATGGGGTTAGCAGTGTGTATCAACACAGATAAAGCAGCAAAACAATTAATGTAAATTTCTTCCATACCTGTTTTCTGGGTACTAAACTTGTTTTATTGCATGGTATGAGAAACATGGCCAGTGGATGTTACCACAACCTCTTTTTTTTTTCAGATGTAGAACAGAGTTGATTATTCTCAGCCAAAATAAAATATTCATGTTTAAAAGAAAAGAAGCACCTGAAAACTATTTTCAGGAAGGACTCTGATTTTACTGTTTCCCCTCCCCATTTGTTTTTTCCAAGCTGTTCTATTAATTTTTTCAGGAAGGCTTCCTAACATTTCTCTACCCATAAGGTAAATTACTTCCTCATTCCTGAGCACACTATCTGGGATTTTCCTGGCCTTTAAATCATGGCAAAACCTGAACATATATTAGGTTACTTTTTCTACCTACCACCTTCCTTACCACACATGCACATAGCTGAATCTGAAAAAGTGCCATTTTGGTTATTCCAAACACTGGAGAGACCATCTCAGTCTATTACCAATGGGCTCCATTACCACTACGACAAACCAACCAACCAACCAACCAACCAACCAACCAACCAACCAACCAACCACAAAAAACCCCCAAACAAACAAACAAACAAACAAACAAACAAACAAACAAACTTTAAAAAACCCCCAAATTCTTTTTTTGGCAGCATGTTGGGGGAGGGAGCCTGGTGTAAACTCATAACAACATCTATCTAAGGGCCTGAAACATTTTTAATTCCAGAATGTTATAAAAGAAAAATATTTATTATTGATTAGGAGCTCATGCAGAATTCTAAAACTGTGCAAAACAAAAAATTTAAATTTCATTGCCTATTCAAAATAAATTAGCTATGGTTAGTTATATAATTAGGTATTAGTTAGTCCTAACATTAATATGCTTCTTATTCCAGACCTTATCATAACTTTCTATCATTACTCTTCAGTTTTCACCAGGAAAAAAGGCATCCCAAAAATAAGCAGAAACCAATTAAAAAAAACCCTGGACAGTAGTTAATATATAGAATATATTACAGTGATTTACCATTAAAAATAAGATTTACCATTAAAAGTAAAATAAAAACAACTGAAATGGTGCTGGTATTTAAGAGATTTGTTGAGAATCAAAGGGTTCAGAATAGAAGTGTGAGCTTGAGACAAATCTTGTCAGAAAACTCATCAGCTTGTCAATACTGTAGAGAATATTTGTAGCAGTATTTTCTTCTAAATAACTCTGACATCCAAGTGACAGAGTTACATATTAGTATTAAAAAGCAAACTGAGTGATAGTCTTTCTGCATGTTCATGGTAATTGTATTTCTTTATCATGCAACTAGAAATATTTTAAAACTAGGATTTGGGAATGACTTAGGAAAAAATAGACAAATGTAATAATTTTTAAAAATGTATTGAATATCGCACACATTCCACAGCAAAATCATATACAAAATTAAAAGCACACAATGAGTCTCAAAAAAAGACTTTTAAATCCACTTCTCCCTTTTTGTAGTAATAACCTCAAAAATATCCTGTTTTTATAGGTATCAAACAGTAACTTGACAAATATGAGAGCCATGAGACATTCTAAACTGAAGATATATTTTAATTTTTTTTTCCATTTTTATATTCAATACAGCATTTCACTAATGATGCTTCAATTTTTATGTGGTCATATGCCAGCTGCATATATAAAAAAAGTTTCCATTCCATTGCTGTGGAAAAACGTCCACATTAAATAAATAATAATGAAAAAGAGATAAAAATAATGGAAAACAGAAGGCTATAGCAGAGATTACTGTACAGGAAACTAGCAAAAAGGACTGATGTTGGCATTATGTAGATTAAATGACTGTAGTATATAGTGTCCTCAGGGAGGCACTGGATCTGTTATGCTGTTACATGTTTGATTGACTATGATATCTTAAGCATCTGGTTTTCCTGTTATATGACGGATAATCATACCATGATAAAGAATTTTGGACATTTAGGATCTCTCTAATCATGCAGGGGCAAAAGATGTGGGAGGGGGGACAGAGATACAGCCAGAAGCAAAGCAACTAATCCTTGCAAGAGCCCAGACAGGAGCAGGACCTTCTGCTGACTCCTTAGTATCCCACACCCAAGACCATGGAGATGGACTGAAAGAATGTGGGGGAAAATCAACATCTATTCTAGTTAATAAGTGCTGAGTTTACTGAATGAAATGAAAGATAATAAGAGGAAAAGAACCAAGAATTATGATGACAGAGAAATAAAAGCTAATATTAAAGCTAAAGATAATTATTTCTATTATTTTTGTAATAAATGCAGTTTAATTTCCTGTTTGGCCACACTCCCTTTTTATTCATCTATTTCTGAAAACACATCATATTTTCTTATTTTCTGGCACCATTAATGATGACTGAAGTCGGGGGGAACAGATTTATAACAAGCTTTCACATTAATCTGTCTTGTGGAATAGGCTAAGAAATAAGTCCCAAAAGATGAGATACAATTGAATTTTCGTTCAGTAGGCCCTGTTATCTTCTTTTGTAAATATTTTAGACTAATTTATTTCTCTGCTGAATTAATGGTCTGGTGTTTCATTTGAATGCCATTAAAGTCTTGTGAGTGAAGCAGATGCCAGCCTTTGTAAGAAGAATATATATGAGTACCTTCAGTTTTTCTGAAAACATTTGTTTGGAACATATTCTTTCACTCAGAAAAAAAAATCATATCCAGCTAAATCTTTTTCAAAACAGTATTTCAGATTCAAGTACTAAATGGGCAAGAACTGATGATGGTAACACACTGAAAGCAGAAAGTGTTCCAATAAAAAACAGAAAGAAAAATAGAAATTATGGTCAATTCAATAATAAAACATATTCATTCCATTTGTTCTGTTCTTCCTCAACTTACTAAACAAAAAGATTCAGAATATTTCAAGTAAAAATATATGTTTAAAATAAAGAATCCATCTAATTACTATGTAAAAATTGGGTCTGCATTTTGCTTGTGACTCCCAGGATACGACTGACATATCTGTTATGTGAACTACTACTGATAAACTATCTTTTTAATTCAGGGGTTTTTTTGGTTTTTTTTCACAAATCTACTTTGATAGAACTGAACATGCTTACAAGGCATATAATTCCTTCTTTACACAGAATATAATTACTAAAGGAATTACGGATCTAAATCTACATAGTCATTAATTGAAAAGCTCATCTTTCAACAAAGAGCATTCTAATGACCTTCAAACCCAGATGGCAAACTTCACTTCAACATTTTTTTAATTTCTTTTTTTATTTACACCACTTTGTAAGTTCCATTTCCATGGTTATATTTGCTGAAGTTGTCAGACCTTTATTTTATGATAAACTTTTATGTCTTTGTTCTAATGCACAGAGGGGTTTCAAATGCAATGCTTTATTTATTTTTTTCAAAGCTCAAAGCTCCTTAAAAGCCTCTGATGGTTTTTTTGTGGGATTTTTTAGTTTGTTTTGTTGTTTCTTTTCCTTCCCTCCCTCCTTCCCCTCTCTCCCTTTCTGGCAATCAGCAACAATAGGCCTCTTGTGATGCTCAAAATACAACTTCTTTTCTTCTTTGGTGTCAAAGAGTCGACCTTCCAAGTGAGACTCCAAGTGATGACTCTAAAATGAGATGTGTAGTTGAGGTTATATGGCACTGAAAAGCTTAACTCAGCTTCTAATCTCCAGCCTTTCATGAGAGCAAGGAGCAAAGGTGAAAGGTTGCTACTAGGAATTTGAAAGACTTGTTTCTCTTAAATAGTCTGAGCTCATGTTGCCTGGGAAGACACAGTCCTGCTCACATAACATCATTCATTACACTATGAAACATAAGCTATTTATGAAGGGGAACAAAGAGAGTGAGTTAAAAATAAGAAATAAAATTACTATAAGATATATAATATTATAACGGTACGTCTTTCCCCTCTGCTGTCCCTTTCCCCCCAAAAAACACCAATAAAATTGTATCAAATTCCTTGATATTTTTCAGTTATTATTTTCAGGAGTTAAGAAAATAAAATATGAAGACTGGTTTCATATTTTAAAATATTTTCTTACTAAAAGAAATAATCATTTTAGTCTTAGATTTCCTCTAAGACTTTTCTTCTTGAACTTTTTAATAATAAAAAAAATCTAAAGTTGGCTTTCATATTGTATGTATATTTTTTTACACAAATTGGAAGTTAGCAAACCAAAATAGAACAGTAGAGTATCCAGTATGACCTCCAGTAAAATTTAGGTCCATAAGTTTTACCAAGCTACTACTACTTGGAATTCAACTATATATGCTGGATTAAAAATGCCTTTCAAACTAATTTCATGATCCAGTTCAGATTGTTACATATTCTGCAAAAGTGATATTGTTCACATCACATTAGAATATTGCCCCAGAAACTGGAAATATAGGAACACTGAAAATCTGTGATATGTACTTAGGGGGACAGATGACAGGGCAGGAATAATCAGGAAGGTTCATTGGAGGGATGTTGAAGAAAAGTAGGAGGTTTGTAATTATGACAGAGAGATTCATCATAAATTGTTTGGGAAGAAACTGCTTTTGAGCCAAAACAGAGGTAATTCTAACAGGAAAGGTTCTTGCTTTCACTTGAAGACAACTTCAGGCATGGGGGAGTAGAAAGGTGCATGTTATAACTGAAGAAAGAATGTCTTTTTTGTTTCCTGTAGAAACCCAAATATCAAAAGAAAGTTAATTCCCTTTTGCATTAAGAAAATCCAACCAAGCTGACAGAAGAATATTTGTATGGAGAATTTATTTCAGCTTCAGTCGTGGGGCAGCTGTGCATTCAGATATTTAACCTTGGCGAAAAGGGTGACTGGAAAGGGATGGTGGCAGAGGAGCATACAGGTCAACAGAAAGAACTTTGTAAAAATTAGAAAAGAACATAACTTGTCTATTCTATTTTGGCACATTTGTACCATAAATTCTTCATTTTGATCTAGTTAACCCTTACTTTACATAAGTTCAGCAAAATATTAAACTACATTTTTCTATCCACATGCTGCCTGGTAAATTATTTTATGAACAATCATTTTTTGAGCACCATTCAAAGTTATGCCAGCTTCATTTGCTAAGTAAGAAAGAAAGTCATTAGTAGGAAAGAGAAGAGGCATGGAATAAGAGATGATAAACAGGAGACAACATACATATAAGACTTAAGTTTATCAATTTATTAGAAAATAAATGTTTGCTATGGATTGTCTCAGTCTGAATTAGCACTGAACTCTTCTTTGAGACTTCATTGCATCTTCATTTTTTCTTCAGACTTTCAGTAGACACAAAAGACTTTCAAAGGACGCATTCTGACCAGCTAGGAAGGAATAATTCTCTGCTGAATTAATAAAGGGCAGTTTCAACGTTGTTTTTTTTAATCTGGAGAAGTGTAGGAAATTTTATTTTTCATTAATTAGCACCTGTAAATATTTTATTCAACTTTGCTTTTATTTGATTTATAAAAATCAAAACAAGATTAAAAAGAGCAATTAAATATTTACAATGTTATAAGGAAAACAAAAAGGAAAACAAAAAGGAAAACAAAATCAAGTCACTGGCCTAGATAAACCAGTACTGTGTTTCTGACTAGGCCTGAAGAAGAAAGGGAATTACACATCTGTGTTTTCATAAGCAGTGTGACTAACACAAATTACCCTTAAAATTTTGTGTATGTCTATGTTTAAATATCAAGATAAAAGTTTTAGAATATAGATGATGAAATAACGAGAATGCAACCATGCACGTGTATATATTTGTATTAATATACATACAGTCAAAATATAATAAAAATAAACACTAAATGTATCACTTTGATCCATTAAGAATAATTAATTTAATGAAGTGACTTTTAGTTTAACTTTCATCATTACCTTCAGGAAGATTTTTCCTTTTTTTAAATTTTTTTCCTTAAACCAAAAAAGTAATTTTCTTATACTCTAAATACTTTTTACTAAGAACTGTAGTGATGACATGACAAATTACTATCTTAATTCACTTCTCTGCCATGGAAATATAGCTCTTCTTCTCTCTTTTTCCTTCCTTCCTGTTCATTATCTCTCTTTAGTAAATTAGTGATAGATAACTTTCATGTTTATAATAGAAAATGTCAAACTTCTTGGAGGGCAAATATATTACAAAAATGTATTTTCTCAGTACATAATGTCAATTTTTTCCTTCTACCCGTGGACACTGTAGGTTTGGATTAGATGACTGTTCAGATGGCTCTGGACAGACAAAACCCAAACTTCAGAATGAGCTTGCACAGGATTGTGTTGGAGTAAAGGGAAAAGAGAAACATACACCTAGGTTTACCCTGACAAAGGTTTTTGGAAGGTGAACACTGATCAGGTCAATATCATAGATTTACCAGTCATTAGCTATAATTATGCATACATTTCAAAGGTTAATATATATGTCAGCAGGCGAATATGTTAGTACGTCCCTAGAATAATAATGACATTTTTTTAAAATAGCTACTTATGCAGCTGTTTTTCCAGGTATAGGGGCTCAAACAAGTTAGAAAAAAGTGACAATATTTTCTGGAAAAAAAAGATTCTACATATTTAGCTGAGAAATACTGATATTATAAAAAGATACTAACAGTCTGCAAACAAGAATTGAAAGCCTTGTATCTGCATCTGTTTTCATCTTGGCATCAGATTTTCTGGTATTCAGCAAACCACTTAATGTCTTTTATTTTGTTCCTTCACCTGAAAAATTGGGATGATGTTCTTCTGTGAACTAAACCTAGTAAAGAGAAAGTTGCTGATGCTTTATACTGCAAAAATTAAAAGTAACAATAAATAATTGTCTTTTTTTGTTGTTTTTTGGGTATTATTATGTCTATGGAGAGAGAGACAGAGGGAAAAAGGAAAGAAAATGGCCTGTTGGACCTGATGGACACTTTTTATACTGGCAAATGATCACCAACATGAGCACATTGGAATTTTCCAAACCCAAAGTCCAATTTCTTTTTTCCAAAGTAATTACTTCTCATTCAATTCTATTTTCTTGCTTCTTTTAATTCCATTTTAGCAGTATTGTATATATATATATATGTATATAATTGCATCACAGGCAATACTACGGAGTCTCTATAGCCATAAGCTGTTATGTTTTTTTTTCTGTGCAGGTAAATACACTGCAACCTTCAGTTCCTGTTTTATGATAAACTTTCAGTTCCTGATGAAACAGAATAATTTAACTTTTCCAAACTGAAATCTATTTTTTTTTTAATTTAACAATATATGCATGTCAGAATTAGATGACATAATTTCTGAGGCGAGAACATTGCGAGTTTTTTTTTTTTTTTAATTACCTTCATTCACTTTTATTACCACTGTAGTTTAAAAAATTTTGTAACTCCTCTCTTTTTAGGGCTCCCTCCTTGGGTAATAGTTTTAACTAGACTAAACTGACCAATGTGGTTTTTATCTTATTTAATTTTGAGGACCTGTCTTTATGCAGCCCGTAACAACACATATGCAGAATTTGAACTAAAATATCCTCCTTTGTCACACCTTAAAAAATGCATCCCTTAGATCTTCAAACAAGGGATATTAAACAGTTCAATACAGTGTTCACAAGTTCTTAGATATCCTAAACAATTATAACTATTAAGAGTGTTTTGGAATAGCTGAGGTACGACATTTCAATTATCTTTGAAAGTGCTCTTTAGGTTCTAAGAACCTTTAGGTTCTTTCAGAGCCACCATCTAAGAAATACAACCTTAAGTTACTATTGTCAAAACGAATTATCCTCAAGATATTGCAATTCACTTTCTATAGGAACTATATATACTTTTTAGAATCAAATCTTTATTATCTTCCTGTTACTGTCTTTCAGGTTCTCTGCCACTTTGTTAAGAACAAGTGGCCTCAAAAGGCTTCATGATTTTCATTCCCCTTTTGACTTTCCTAGACAAACTAACTGACTTGAGGATCTGTGCACTTTAATAGTGCATCCTCATCACCTGCCCACCAACTTAAACAGGCAATGGGAATTTTCCTCCCATACTCTGTCTCCTTATATATTTTATTTCTGTGAAAAGATTGAAAGTCACACTGTTTGTTTTAATAACCTAGTGGGGTAATGAAATCTAGTGAGGAACTATACCTTATGTAAAGGTTCATTTCCTCGTAAGCTAGAAATACCATTCTTGAGTTTTATGGAGTTTTCCTGTTACAGGGTGAACAAGAAAATGGAGAGCTTAAACAGTCTCCATATGCTCTTATAATTTTTACCAACACCATGCAAATTCCCTCTAGCCCTTGTCCTTTCAAATATTTCACTTATTCACAAATTTGTGACAGGATGGATGGGTGAAGAAAATATACTTTATTTAAATAGCTTCAATTATATTATGACCTATTTGCATTTTAATGGAGATTTTCAGTAGAACACCTGAGACTTCCAATAAAATAGGGATTTAAATTTGCAGGTAATTAAGGATCAAGCAGATTGTGAAATTTCTGTTTGATCTATTTAATAAACCTGTTTACTGTCATAGACAATAATGTTGCTGACCCCAAATTGTCCCAAGTTATCAAAGCAAAAAAGTTTTACTTTGACTGTACTAATTATTCAGAAAGTGAGTATTATCCATGTCAGGAATATCCTCTTTAAGCTGAGATGCTATTTTAGTTATTGCATCTGTAGCTTGTAATGAATAAAGCAGAACAAAATAACGGAAGAGAGAAAATGCTGAATATATAAGTATAATACTCAAATTGCCATATCCTAGCTTTGGCCAGTAGTTGTTGTCTCTGGTCAGTTAGGAGTGCCTAGGGACTAACCCTACATAAATTCTATTGGCATTAATAAGACTTAGTCCCATAAATCCCATGAGTATTGATTGTAGAATGAAACTGCACAGTGTTTACAAATGGGCCAGAAGTAAAGAAATTGTACAGACAGATTGTCCCACTGGGAATGGCTCCTTGGGGGTTAAATATTGTTCTCAGTTCACATCTCTTTGACTCAGAAGTGCAAATGATGTCTTCTTTAGACACTTGATTGAGGCAAGGGCAAGTAGTATTATATTACTGAACTCAGCCAAGTCAAATCGCTGTAACTTGTAGTTAGGTCTCTCTGGAATTTTCCATGTTTTGCACCTAATTGGCATATTCCTAATCATGACTTTTCTGCTGACAAGCTGCAGCCTGTAAATTTCAGGGCATGTAACCTTTCCAACGATGTTTTAATCTTTTCAATTCAGTTCTGGTTGGTATAAGTACCACTGAACTGGAAGAATAATTCACAAGTGCAATGAAAGCTATGAGAAACCAAATTCATACTCAGATAAAACAATGTTATGCTAAAATCTCTTCCCACCAAATCTCTGAGTATTTAGGTGTCACTGTATTCTAATCACTTGATTGCATGGTAATCTCCACTCAAAACATAGCAGATCTGTTGCAGGATGGGATTGAGGCATTTAATATGAACTGTAGTTCATGGAAATGGAAATTTACCTTTATGTGGCAAGGAACGAAATATATTCCTGTCTAAATTTTTTTGGTTGATTGGTTGGCTGGTTGGTTGGTTGTTTAATCAGTTGTTTGTTTGCTTTGGGTTTTTGTTGGTTGTTTTTTATACTTTGGATGTACATTTTCTTCTAGATAATGATGGGTTTTTTTCCTATGAAGCTTTATATTTAAAATATTCAAAAGCTTGAAAGAAAGGGTCATCACACAATCTCTCAGCTGCTTTAAACATTCCTAAATTTTCTTGCCAAAAAATACTTTTTGTTCTGTAATTTAGTTACTCCAAAACATTTAATTCTCAGTTATGTTCAAGGCTTAGAAGAAATTATGTTGTATGTGTGATGTTGCCTATGTCATACTAATGATCTCAGCTGGGAGGTTTTGGTGTGTGTGACATCAAAGTTCTCTTATCCAGTTGTGATCCTTACCGTCTCCCTTAAGTCGGGATATCTGGCAATGACATCCATGGCCTTATATCACCCTGATGCCGTGGTGAGGGCACAGCACCAGTGTTAACTTCTGTATTCTCAAGCCAGGCCAAGGACATCCCCCAGTGTACACCAGTGCAGCCCACCCTCTGCAGTGGGAAGGGTACAGCCCTGTCCCTAGACTGCAGGGTTGCCTGCTCAGAACTTTATTGCCCATAAAAAAGCCCTGGGACTCCAGTCCAGCATATTAAAGTAGGGTCTGAATAGGAACAAAGATGCTTCTGACCTTGCAGCTGGAGTGAGAGAATCTGCTCTCTTAGTGTCATCTTGAACATGTGACTTTTGGCACACAAGGGCAGGTGCACAAATGCTGCATCATGTCAAGGTTTTAGCAGTGAGGAGTAGCAAGTCTGCTCTGGTTGTCTCAGCCTCTCTGGAAGCTTTGTTACTTAAGGCTCACAAAGACCTCTTTCTGGGAAAGGCTGAGAGGTGCATCTGGCTTGATGTGGTAAATCTGATTGTTGGAATTATATATTATTTGTTAGCATCCTGCTAAAGCTGGAGAAGGTCACTTACCAAGTCCTATGTGTTTATATGAAGGTGACCTTTTTGCTGTTAACACAAAGGCTCAGTTTGTTAACTAAAGAAAATTTTGTTAATTCTGTTATTTTTGGCACAGGTGGTTAATAGATTTATGAGGTAAACATGGCTTTGAAGTTACAAATTTTGAGTATAACATTGTCCTATACATTATTAAGATCATCTCATCTTCCAGGGGAAGATATAGAATGTGGAAGCTAGATTTCAAAACATCTGTCTGCCCTGAATAATCTTATATCTGTAGTAATGGTATTAATTTCAACAGAAATAAATTTCAACATTCAGCGTCATAAATCCTACTTTAGCTTTCTGTACACACTAGAATTATTCTAAACTAGCCTCATTTGTGTCTATTTGAAGAAAGAAAGAGATAATTTAGTGACTCAGCTAATTGTGGATTTTGGTTTTACAGAATGACTCAGTGGCTAAATTTGTTGCCTGATTTATGTGCAAATACTGCCCAGAGTCAGATTGCCAGACTTCAAACTCTCTTATAAAATCAAAATCAAATCTTGATTATCTGGTATACTGAATTAATCAGGCCATACCTCCTATTAAAAACTAATGTTTCTGAAAAGCATCTACTAATAGTTTTTTTATTTTTTTAAGGTGGATGTTCAGTTACCATTTGTACAGTTTTAGGTACATAAATTTCATTTCTATATTCGTTTTTATTTTATTGATTTATCTGCTTCATGTAAAATAAGTTGAGTCTACAGAAACTCTATCCTGGTCCTTATTAGAAATATAGCAGATATTTGAACCTATTGATTATTTACTGTCATTTGGCACTGGCTGTTTGCCTGCTGAGCACATATTTATACACCATCTACCAGTATTTAATCTGTATCAATACTCTTTAGTGCCTGCAGATTATCTGCCCTGGAATGGCTATTTCAGGCATTATATCATGCCTACCAGAAGTCTCACCAGTGTCCTCAGATGAAAACAGTGTTATGGAATAATTTCTGATGAACTAAATATACTTTTTGAAGACAAAAATTTTGAGAACCCCTATTTTACTTTGTTGCACTGAAAGCGTTTCTGGTTTTACTTTACCCCTAACCAGTGTATTTGAATGATTTGTGCAAACCTCTAGTTCTCATCTCATGTGGTATTGTGGAATCAAAGCTGACTGCTGTGGTCAAGTGGCCACAGACAGCAATGAATAACAGGGGTAGGTACACATTTCTAGACGTTATCTGTTGTGCAAAAATTTAGAGAGTGCCTTGAAAAACAATCAGGAGTTAGGTGTGTTTCTGTGTTCCATTAAAAAAATACCCTTGGATGTATTTTGTTTCCCTGGAATTGCTTTTAGATTGGTGAAAATCTATATTTTTTTATTTAAATAGAAATAAACCCTTTGATCTAGTCTGCAAATCTAATTAAATAATCTCAACACTATTTCAGTAAGGTATATAGATTGTTACTCCAGTCTCAACAGATTCAGAGTTCAGTGTTGCAGATGGAACAGAAATTATGAACTACTTTGACCCGAGCAATTCTAAAATATACACACATTTTAGAACAAACATCCAACCAATAAATCCTATCATTTAATCTTCTGTATTTTCCATTATCCTTTGGCTTCAGAACAAATTTTGTGTTCAGAATTTCACAGTCTTATAGGAGAATGTAGCTTCTGAAAACAGAGAAAGGAATGTGTAAATGCACTGCTTCTGAGGCAGAATCTACTAATGTAGATGATATCAGTGGTAATTGAATTATTAATATAAATTAATATTATGTCTTTAAGGTATTCATAATGTATCTGTATTTGCAAGTCACTGCCTTTTAAATTGATACAGATGATCCAAATCTTTTGACTCAATAGAAAAGAATATTTATATTTGTAAATATAATAAATATGCATATTGTGACATTTATATTTAAATGAAGGTTATCCTTTCTCACTGTATTATTCTAGCTCCAGCATCACTCACACATAACTGCTACCTGTTCCATACTTTATAATTCCAAACTTTATATGTACTTGAAAAATTATTTTATAATCCAGGACAGAGATCAGTTTAGAATAAACATCTTCAACTGTGACTTTGCTGCCACCATTGAGTAGACTAGCCAAACAGGTTGCTTGTTTTCCTGATGATTTGAGATGATTCAACAGCTACCCCCATCTCAGAAGAAGAGAATCCCAGGCAGAAGAAAATACATTGTATGATATAAGAATGAAACATTGATAAAATTTAAGAATAATCTGCAGAAAATCAACTTGAATAAGAAATCATTCTTGCTTAATGGATAAGAATTTTTGCAAAAGGCAATGATATATATTTTTGTATATCAGTTCTCACTAACAGAATAAATTCAAAAAAAACCCTTTGGTGAGGCACATTTTAAAATACAATGCATCTCTTTGCAAAGTTTTAACGAAAAAAAGATGATTCAGAAGACTGCGTAGCAATATTATGGTTTCCATTACAAATCTTTATCATCTGCTTTGCAGAAAGCCACTTATTTTTCAAATTGTAGAGTTAAAGACTAAGACATCCTTAAAAATCTTGATAGCTCCTAAAGAATGCAACACAGCTTGGTCAAAGAGTTCCATAACACTTCACCGAATTATCTAAATGATAATATTAGGTAGCAATAAAGCTGATGGAATTAGAAGGTGTGAATAAATTATGGATTAGTTCCGTCAACAGGCAAAAAGGTACACAAATAAATTTGCTAATTATAATATACATTAAAAAACATAATAACCTATTAATAGGTCTTACTTATTTCTACCAGTTATGCCTCTGAGGAAAATGGCACAAATATTCTTGAATTAATGCAAGTAAGATGGGCAAAAATAAATTGAATCTCTTTGGAAATCATACTTCCTTTCTGTAGAATAAAATGAAATCTAATCTCTCTTTGCCTACATGTTTTGGTAATGAGTAAAATTTAAATTCTGACATTTTCAAATCAAAATTTTGGTTTAATTTTTGCAACTTTTGAAATATTTATATGAAAATAATTTAAAAGTGAGAAACTGATTCAATTTCCATGAACAGGCCTGTAATTCCTGTTTTTCACAGTTATCAAAGTGTTTTGAAATATTGAGCAAAGTCTTAACCACACTAGAACATGGAAATGTAGTTTAATCATGATTATTTTACCCAAAAAACAGTTTGTAAGGTTTCATTGACTTCTTTAAATTTTTCTCACATCTAAATAAAATACCCCATTAAACATATACTCATAACTGACTTCAAAGGAATATGCCAGAATCTTTATAGAAATAAAAGCTGGCCTGGGATATGCATGGCATAATGGAATTAGTGTCAAGGTATGCTCAGAAACATTTCAGCCTTTAATACTGTATAGTGTTTAAATATCAAAAATGAAAAAAAAAAAATAAAGCTTCGTAGGTCTTATCAATTTTTGCTTAAAACTATTTAAGTAATCTCATATTAACCTTTCTATGGTACCTTAATGTGTTTCTTAACTGTGATGACATTTGAATGGCTCTCATATGCAAATGTGAAAATATTTACATGTTTATTTCTGATATCTGTGCATAAAACTGTTATTTTTTGTTTACTTTTATTGGTCAAAAATTTTTACTTGTTTTGCTTGTTTTACAATAAAACAGTACAGTAATTTTACATAAAAGATGAGTTTTTGTCATCCTCTTTCCCATATTCATAGTAAGGATTTGAATGCCCATTATGCTGAAGCTGTAAAAGCGTATTGTCTATCATTGTGAAGTTCCAATTTAAAGATTCTTTTCTACAAAACACAGAAGAAATCTTCCATCAGGAAAAAAAAAAGGGAAAAGTATTTTGACAAACACACTTTCTTGGCGTCCTTTTGTGTGATAAAAATAGAACTAAAAAGAAAGGTAATTGGAAGGCCATTTAAAAAAAATGAAATATCTATTGGCTGTCTGTTCTTTAATATTTCAGAAGTTTGGAGATAAAAGGTATTCTGTCTTTGACAGCAATCATTGTTCAGACTGTCATCACTCAAGTCAGCAATTTCATCACTTCACAGCAAAACCATCGTTAGGGAAAAGGGGAAAAAATCCAGATGAACCACTTAAGAAAAAAAAAATCCTAACCATACTCCCTTCAAGTACCAAAAAAGCATGCTTTTTTGCCCAATATGAAAGGTCTACATTTTATCATTTTTCAGAGCTGAGAGTGATTCCAGTAGATTATAGTTAGAGCGGATCTTCTTTCACAGTAATAAAAGACATCACAGAGGCAGTTTCCTGCTTAAAACAGTGTGGTAGCAATTTAAGACTGCAAGTGTGAGCCACTAAGCAAAGGGTGGTGAAGGTTTTTTATGTTTACTAGGGGGTTTGGGTTTTGTTGGTTTGGTTTTAGTTTTTTGTGGCAGTTTGTTGTTTTTTTCTTCCATTGCGCTAATAGCACATAACTACTGAAACTACTTTCAAACAGAAAAGGAAAGCAAAGTTATTAGAAGCTCAATTTATTTTTATTTATTCTTAGAAATTAAGAAGATTAAAATTCTAGATGATGTCACTAATTGACAAGCAGGAAAACAAAGATATTAGAGTCTGAAAACAATGAACTGAAAAATAATCTCTTAAATGTCTTTGTACAGTATCATCATCTTCCATGCTCTTTTGAAAGAAAATAAAAGAAGGCTAGAAAAGTAATGGAAAACCAATTAATTTTAAAAGATGATTATTTAGCTAATTAAGAAAACTAACAAAATACCACTGGAGGAAATGGTGATTGCATACTGGCCTCAATTTATAGCGAAAAATGCAGCAATAGCAATGGTAATTGCTTACAGACATCACTGAGAGTATTTGGTACTGAAAGTGTGATGAAGCTGATGGACGGATCCAGGTCAATTTCAATTTATACAAGTGCTAAAATAGTGTCTTGAAAGATAAAGACATATTGAAAAATGAAGAATGGAATAGAACATTTAGGAATAGAGTCATGAGCACCAGATATGGACTGATATGGGCCAGTTGAGATCAAACTTTAGTTGATTCTGGAACTCTGTTACATTTTTTCAACACAGAATAAAAAATGCTTGCAAAACCTTGCAAATCACAGTATTAAGAATACCAAATTTGTAATCTTCATTTTAACCATAATTACTAATTCTCAATCAGCATGTGCTGCTACCTCGAATGCATCGGTTCTGGGTTCCTTAACATAACAGAAGGACTCATTACTGTGTAACCCACACTGTATCATAAAACTCTTATGCAGATACAACATTGATATATGTACCAAATCACTTCGACAAGTTAAATAATGCTAAAGATCAACATGTTGATAAATGTCTCACCTCTCTAGAGGCCAGAAGTTTCTTTCTGTCAGGGTTTCCTTCAGTAATGGTATTCCACCAACATACTGTGCAAAAAGCTGTAATAAGGCTGTTTACTTTGTACATCTCTTGGTAGACTACTTTTCATCTTATTTTCACTCTCTGCTGAGTTCTGGCTTCTTGCGAGGGGATAAGTCCCACTTCCTGCCATGGCTTCCTACATAGGTGTCTTGGTTTGGAAAGACAGGTATCAGCCAGGGAAAGCTGAAGCTCCCCTTGGAATGGATAATGTAAACTCCCTTCCTCCAAATTATTATAATATTGCAATTAGGGGCTTTCAGGCAAAGGTATGGAAATAACAGTTCTTTACTCGGAATAATTAAAAAAATACAAATGTAGTAGTATAAAAAAACAAGCAAACAAACAAACAAACAAAAATCCTAGAAAACCCTGACAGAGTCAGAACACAACCTGACACCCTGTTGGTCAGAGTGTTGGAAGCAGTCCAAATAAATCCTCCTGGAGTGACAGATGTGGTTCTGCTGGAGTAGAGATGATCCTGCAGAAAGGGTCCAGTGGTGGCAAGATGGGTCTGGTCTTTCCTGTGGGAATCCAGTGGAAAATAGGCTGTCCTGTTGTGCTGAATTTCAGCTTTTATCTAGGTAGGAATGCTTGGCTCTTCTCACTGGGTGGAGCACCTCACAATGGGATGATGTAATGTTATCAGTCGTGTGGTGAGCCTTAACGGCTCATTAATAGAAGATATCCCCCGGAGGAAGGATGAGTTGTGGAAGAGATAAAGAACACTGCCCCACCTCGTTTTAGCAGCTGGCCCATTATCAGAAGGCACCCGCCCCTTCCTCCCTGGAGTTATGAGGAATGGGTTATACAAGAGATAAAGGAAAAAAACCTCCCCAACCAGTTTCAACAGATGGAAAATAGAATACACATTTTTGGTTATATATTGCAACCCAAGACAATAGCCAACTCCCTATACACAACTTTCCTGCCAAGGTTTGAGTAGTCTACTCTGCTTCATGTTCATTTCGCCCCTTATAGAGCTTTCTTGGGGAATCTTTTCAAGACTATGACTATAAATGGACAGCAGCCGATTTTTGATTTCATTCTTACTTAGAACTGTTTATTAATGAAGTGGTGTCATGAAATTTTTATTACCATCAGAGGAGTAGGGTTTTTTTGATTGCCATAGGATGCCTTCTTTTCAAACATCTGTAGTAGAGGGCTGAAAAAGTCGGTAGTCATTTATGGGTTCGCCACAACCTTTAACAAATGACCTGTATTCCTTCATATTAAATTTTTTAGGGATTTATGAAGGTCTGCATAATAAAAAATAGTACTATCTAAATGTTTTAATGAGGTTACACTTATTATAATGTTTAACAATCTTATGGAATATTGTGAAATGTGAACAGCAGCTAGATGACTTTCAAGTTTTTCCATTTCCTCATGCTTTAGATATATTAAAGGTTAATTAATTCACATCTGACTCTTAATTGATTTTTTAAAACTGCTTGATTAAATCACACTCCTAAATTAGTTTATCTACCATATTTAATATGTGATTACACACAATCTTCAAACATGATAAACAATTGCATTTTAAAAAGCAGGAAACTATCTAATAGGTATTTAAAAAAGACAACATCAGATAAACAAATGAAACACTCTCTCTTTTTTTTTTTTTCTATTTCTTCTGGTAATAGACCAGATGAGCTATGTGTTGAGTCAAAAAATTGCATTAGAAGATTAGCAGTTATTAAAAGATATTTTTCAAGGTAATGTATTCCAAGTAAAGTGGAATAAGATAAAGCACATTTTATAATTAATCTTTTTCCTTGTTACTCTTGTTTTATCATTATGATTATTAATGATTTGTTGCAAATTAAAAAGCATTTTGTGAAAAGACGAGTAAACGAGTTCCTGCCTGGTTACATTCAGGACAGCCTTTGACAATTCTCTCATGTGTTTTTAAATCCTTGCACACTTTTAAGATATATTCAGATAATAAGAAAAATATTATTAAAAGTATTAGTATTTTGCAGATAAAAATACTGATTTGGGGGGTGAAACTTGTAATGATTTTAATAATTCAAATATCTCATGATCAATTCTCACATGATTTTGTTGCTATGACAGAATACTTTATGGATGTTAGTGCCTCCA
This sequence comes from Trochalopteron elliotii, assembly GCA_024734555.1. Classification (NCBI taxonomy): domain Eukaryota; kingdom Metazoa; phylum Chordata; class Aves; order Passeriformes; family Leiothrichidae; genus Trochalopteron; species Trochalopteron elliotii. The sequence goes on from JANPWX010000419.1 coordinate 1,562,811, forward strand.
TTAATTGGATGAATTCCTTGCAAGAATGCCTTCTAATTCATTGGCTAATTAAGTAAAAAGGCTTCTTTTCCAGATTGTATTCCATTATTCGAAAGCTGAAAAATAAGTACCTAAAAACCCATGATAAAAATATTTTCCTGTTTGCTACAAACTTAATGATTTGTGCTCTTTTGTTTCTGGAAATAGAATAAATTATTGTCACACCTTCCCCAGAACTGCCACTATAACACATTATTCTACACACATACACACACAGAGAAGAGAAATCTATGTATTATTATAAATACTTATATACATGAGAAGGAAATCTTCAGTGACAAAGAAGAATATCCTGAAAAATATATTGCATTTTTTAGTCCCTTAATGCACAAAAACAAGCTTTTAGGAGTTCCAAACAAATCACATAGATGTAAATGAAAAGAGTTCCAGGCTTTGATGAGAATATCTGACTACATCATTTCTGGCTTCACCTTGAGTGTCATTTCCAAACATTCTTCCCAAAACAACAGAAGGCCCATCTGTAAATAACACCAGGGTTGTCAGTTGCCAACTCATGTGAATGTGTAAGCAGAGAAATGCCAAACCAAGTGGCCCTTGGGCTAGTTCCAGGCAATTTTCCTGTCTGTTTCTTCTCCATTCACTGGCAGCTTTCTCTCTCTCTCCTCCTTTTCCCTTTTTTTTTGTGACACGTGGTTACCAGAAAGTTGCAGGATGCCACAGGGCAGCATCAGTCAGGCACTCACCTAGAGCACCATGCCCTAGAGCAGTCCCTTCACACATACCAGGTCTTGGTTTATATCCTCTGGGGCTGTCCTTAAAAGACAGAATACATGGGCACTCCTAGGGGTGGCTAGGCTTTCCCCTGAACATCCAACCTGTCCTTGACTGGGAGGTCATCAGTCATATAACTCAAAATTTGTCTGGTTATATAAGCCTGAGTGAGGAGACTCTCAAAATTGTCTTGACCATTGCAACTGCTCTGCAAATTCAGCAGGATTTGCTGCTTCCCACATGTCCTGGGGAGCCTTCTCATCCACACTTTTGAATGAGACAAATGACAAGTGCTGCAAGGCTGCTCCTTGGAGGTGTGGCACAGTGTTTTGAAGAACCTACATTTGACCATGCCTGCCGGCTTCTGCCTCCTTCAGGGGAGAAAAAAAATCTTCTGAGAAAAAAAGAGCCCTTTCTTCCCATGTACTTTTACCTCCTGTTTCTTTTGTGGTTCACACTGTTTATGGAGCTCTCAGCTTTGTCTAAATACTTTATATAAAGGAAAAAGTCTCAGATCTTTTTACAACTTCTCTTGTTTCTCAGTGGCATTTTAACAAGAGCAAATAAATTTCTTGTTTCCCATCTCTGTCTACCAGTTATACAAGCAAAACAGTAGTTGGCATGGGGGCATATGGGTAAGACCTTTGGGACCAGTGGTTGAACTGTGAGGGGTAAGATTCGAATGTACAGAATTCATTTTTGCTTTCAAAGTGGAAGTGTTTGAATGTTGCTGCCCACTGGACAGAAAAGTCTGTCATAGGAATGCATTTAAGAAATAAGGGATAAGAATGCCTTTAGGGAAGAATTCCAGATTAGCTGTGACATGGCAAAACCAGCTCTAGCTCTCTACTGTTAATAAAATAAATACCACTAAGCTTGCACAATGACTTGTGGATGAGACAAGTACAAGGGTCATGGAAAAAGCTCTGTGAAGTCTTGCTCAATAGCTATCATATTGCTAAAGTATTGTTCTGCAGTATCTAAAACCACCACTGAACTGCTTTGCTAGAACGGTTCTGTAACACAAAAAAATATTGCCAAATTTACTTCACTTATCCAATAGTATTTCGGGGTTTTGAGTATTTAAGGGTTTTTTTAAGTGTTATATAAAAAAAATCTAACCATACTGTTAATTAAAAAAAAAAGTGGAGCTATATGGCCTTATTAATTAATTTATTTATTCTTTGATGAATAATACTATGGTTATAGGTTTTCCCAAGGGGTGGAGAGTCAGGCAATATAGATAAGCAGATAGGATCTTCCTGACATGTTTTGTACTTGTAAAGCTACTTTAAAATTGATAACACTTGCTGCTTGCAAACCTTCACTAAGGAAATGATCATTTATCATTTTGGTTATATCTAAGGTCAATGTTCATCCACAGCAGGCCACGCATAAGATAAGGCATAGATTTTTTAACAAGATAGGCTCCACCAAATAGAAGATAACAATACAGAGTTTGTCTACAATGTAAGATGTATGTGCTTGATTTTGTAGAAGTGAGTGCTTTGGCCTTTGTTTTCCTTTGTCTCTTTCCTTTTGGCAGGAACTCTGTAGCCTATCAGATTTGTAGATCTGCAAAGCAGCATAGGAAGCATTGCAGAAAAAGATATTTACCGACAGAAGATTAAGATGGCTTTTAAAGATTTGTTTCCCCCATACAAATACAGTTAGACTGATGTATCCATTTGCATTTATTTACTTTAGAATCATATCAAAGTGGGACTAGAAAATAGTTTTCTAGTTTGGTTTCTGACATCAGAATAAAATATCTTTTGAAATGGGGAAACCAAGATTTAGGCCATAGTGCACAAAAATATTGATAACACAGAAAATGAGGAAAAGGAGACTGATTTGGAAAATCTTTAATGTCTTAGCTTCAGATTGATGCTCTATTTAGAAATTATGCTTCTTGTTTACCTTTTGAATTTGTGTCTGTCTCTGGACTATTTATTTACAGAACAATTTTCTCTGCAAAATGAATAACCTGAAGACTTTCTAAATATAGGCTGTAGAACACCAGTTTTTGTAATAGCAGGAACAAGGTCGAAATGTCCAGATAGGATATGTTAATGAATGGTTGCAGTTTTTGGAATTGCTTTGCTGGTGCATTGCAGCAAATACATTTATGGTGCTAGTTTTTGGTCAGTGAATGCATACATTTGATCTTCTTCTGGAGTTGCACAAGGACAGTCAATGCGATAATCAAATGAAATGGTACTACAGTTGATTAGGTGGAACAAGAAACTCCTAGTAAACACTACCTTTTATGGAGTGTCCCGTTTATCCTTTGATTTCCTTTTGATAAATTCAATGACCTTTACCTTTTATACAGCACTGAGACACATAACTCACCAATGTAAGGTTTCATATCTGTGTGTCAGAAGTTTAATGAGTATTATATCTCAGAATGTTGTACAACTCACATGCATGTGTCTTGATACTTTTATAGAAAGTGTAAACTTATGTTTATAAGATACAGTTTTGAATCTTGTAGGTTTCTTAAAGCCAGAAAATATTTTATCTGTATCTAAAGTAAGGAAGGTGTGGAATTAAATTTAAATTCTCTTGTAAAATGGTGAAAAATCATCAATTCTCAAACTTTGAGGAGAGAGGGAATGATGCTCAAGGTTTTTTCTCATCTTCTCTTATTCAAATTATTTATCCAGGGGTGGATAATAATCTGATTTTCCATGTGAAAGCTGAATCTAATATCATTATAGTCTTAACACAAAAAAGATTATCTTTTTTTTTGGTCAAATCCTTTATCTTTGCACTGGGAATGCACATTTCTTATAGAATTTAACAAAAATTTGACTTTTTTCTTATTTAAAAATCCTTTCCTGACATTACCACTATTATTTAATACATTCATTAGAATATGGAGCATGTCAATATAAAATGGAATACACTTTAAACAGAGACAATTTAAACATGACGAACTACGTGAAGGTTATTATAGAGAAGCTAGAGCCAGACATCTCCAAGAGGAGGACAATGTAATCATATAAGAAAATGAACAAAAATTTAAAATGTATTAATTCAAACTAGACATAAGGGCACAAAAATCTTACTAAGAGAATGATCAAACACTGCAAGAGAGACATGATGGAAGTTTCACGTTTATACTCAAAACTTGACTGGGTAAAGTCTGAGCAACTTGGTCTAAATTTGATGTTTAATCTGTCTTTGCAATTGGCTCTGCATTGACCAGGGCATTGAACCAGATGACCCCTACATGAAGTACAGGTTACCTCAGCAAAAGAGCACTAGACAATCAGCAAACTGCCTTTTATGCCGAGTAGTCACATTCTTGCAAGAGTTTTGCCTGTGGGTCAATATGCAACCCAGAGAAAATGGATTTTGTCCTGTTCTTGACAGATGATTGCCTCATATTGTAATTCGAGTTTGCTCTAGCTGGTACCTATGTTGATATGCACAAAAGGAGAGGCAATTAACTGATTAAGCACAAGAAATAAAGTATTCTCTTGTTCTACAGATGGCTTAGATAAATAAAGGCTGAGATATAATTTGAAGACCAATGGTGAGAGATTGTTACTATTATTTCTATTGCCAGTACTTCTTGCAGCACAGAACACAAGTAACTGGACCAAAATTCTGCTAGTATGACATTTGCCCTTGGCCATAATTGCATTTATAAAATAATGAATCTTTGTTTAATACAAGACAACTTTTTTCTTAAAAGATTAAGGTTATTGAGCTATGAAAGGATTATGACTTTTCAAACAAAATGACAACGTATACCCTGATGGAAGAGAGAAAGGAGCAAAGCATTCTTCATTTTACATCTACAGATTTACTAAATGTAACTGTCTCAGACTCACTGATGTTACTGTCAAACTTTGTCAGAAATATCCAGTAAGCAGCAATTTATTCTTAGCAAACATGTTAGCTTCTTATACCCTGAAATGCAGTACAGGAATGCATTTTAGGGTTTTCTGAAGAAAAAAAAAGGCTTTGCAATGGAAAGTGTGAAAAAAAAGATGCTCAGCAGGAAAAGGAAGGCTTGGAAAGCAAAGCCATTTGCCATTTCACAAGCTGCACGGATATAGTAATTTTGAAGTCATTAGGATATCTGTTTTTCAATTACAGCATGCACATTAATATGCTTTGCTTTTAAAAAAAAACCAGAAATTGGACAAGCAATTTAGAAACTGTCTCAGACAGAAGGAATGCTAACATCAAACAAGTCAGCCCAATTGCAACTTGCATAGATCAAAGCTGGAAAATGTGCAATCATCTAATATGAGTAGATAAGAAGGATCATATTAAAGATCACAGAATGCCAGAAACAAGACAGAAACAGAAGCAGAAAAATTGCTGTAAGTCCTTATTTAATGAAAATGATGAAGCGAGGCAAGATTTAGTGAAGTGCATTGTTGCGGGTAGTAGCGTTGAAACCTGTCAGGAGTGTTATCTTTACCTAACCAAAAACTCAAAAAGGTATAATTATAAGAAAATGCCATGACTAAACTTAGTGAATAAGTAAGCACTACATTGCTTATTTGAAACATGACACATTCCAGTGAAGTAAATAACCACAAAATACTATCTCAGATCCCAGAACTACACTAATAAATACTAACTACAGTAATGAATACAAATTGAACCTTTAGATTACCATCAGTTGTTCCTACTACTTATGACTACCTATTATCAAAGTAGTAATTTTCTAGGAGTGTTACTGAGAGTTTTATTTCCCAGAAATCTGATGTACTGATTTTTATTTTCTAGTAATGGCATAGTATTTCTTGCCTGAGTTTGATGCTGTTCAAGAGTCAAAATGTCTAATAATAAAAATCTCAGTCACTGCAAAGGAAAAACATAATTTCTATGTGCTTCTTTACAACTGTTTCACAAGAACATGAATTTGTTTTTAAGGTGGCTTTCTGCAAGTTGTGCTGTTCTCTAATGTGACACACTTACCCTGGAAAATACCTGTTGATAAATAATAAATAAAGATAGTATAGGTATGCAAACAGAAGAAACCATGAATACAAGTGCCTCTTTTCACTCAAACAATTTTCAAGATTTTTCTAAACACCAGTCCCAGATGTCATATGTTTTCCTTCATACTCTCAAGTTTTCACTCTAGTATTCCATTTAGAGAATTCTTCAATTAGACATTATTAGACATCCAAATCAATTTTAAGTGACTTCTTTTTCAGAGACACTGAACACATGTTATTCCCAGTGGAGTAAGAATATCAGTACATTCTCAGCAGTTCTGAGAATCATGTAATTTTGATAGATCTTACTGCAATAGCAGATAATCAACTTCTTGTATGTATTGACTTCTAATCATAGATTTTACTTTCCTCAGTTTCTCTCACAAAAATATTTAGCATGTACTTCTGTTGAGGGCTGTACAGATATAATGCCTTATCATGTCTGTGTTGCTTGTTACTGAAATGCAAACTGAATCAAAACAGCTAATCAAGGTATTAGCATTTGTTTAGATTGAAATTAATTTCTATTTTGATGTAATTGTATGAGAACATCTTTCTTCCTACAAGGTCAATTTTTTTCTTTTCTTGTTCATGCAAAATGAGAGAAGGACATACAGTTTTACAATTTTTCTGAGCTGTGGAAGAAAAGGCAATCATGGGTATGTACCAAGGAAGAATTTTTTACTTCTGCATTTTTTTCCCAATACATTGGGATTTTTGATGCAACTAGATTTTACTGTAAGACACCTGGAAATTCAGAAAACCAACCGAAGCCAATGGTATTTATTGGTTACCCTTTGAAAACCACTTGATGGCAAATAGTCAGCAAAAAAAAGTCCCTCAAATCAAGAAACAAACTAAAATAAACACAGATATTTTGATATTAATCTGTGCGTTAGATCTACATCCCTAAAATATCTATGGTGTCTGATGAGGTACTTTTAGAATATCCTCTGAGAAGGTCTTCAGCAAGTTGCCTCAATGAATATGTGAGGTGTCTGACATCAGAGAACGGTTGAACTGTCTGAAGTAAAGAATGTCTAAGGGTCCACATTTGAATGTGGAGCTCAAGAAGTTATGGATGTACGTAGCAAAATCCTTTCAATTTGTTTATTAAGTAGGAGTTGGATAGAGATGGCAAAAATGTATAGAATAATATCATGAATCATAGAACCGTCAAGGTTAAAAAAGACCTCTAAGACTGAGTCCAAAAGCAAACTTAACAGTGCCAAGTTCATCATTAAAACATATTCTTAAGTGCAGGTCTACAGGGATAGTGACTCCACCACTTCCCTGGGCAGCCTGTTCCATGGCTTGATGACCCTTTCAATAAAGAATTTTTTTCCTAAGATCCAATCTAAACCTCCCCTAGCTCAACTTGAGGCCATTTTCTTTTGTTCTATCACCTGCTTTTTGGGAGAAGAGACAAACACCCACCTCACTACAACCTCCTTTCAGGTATTTGTACAGAGGGACAAGGTCTCCCCTGAACCTCCTTTTCTCCAGACTAAAAAACACCAACTTGCAAAGGTTTATGGAAACTGCTGAGAATTTAAAAGCAAATGTCTTTTCTGAGTGTTGTTCATATCTCTATTATGTTATTCATTCAGCGGATAGTTGAAGAATACTTATTCCTTAATTTACTGCACATCCCATGTTTTCCTACAGAAATGCAGGACTTGACTAGGTTCTGGTTTGATTACACATTTAGGGATATTACCAAAGAACAGATACCTGCTCATTACTTAGCAACACTTAATCATTAATGTGAACAGGAACCTACAGCGTAAACTTCAGTTTCATCTTAAAGACTGTGTGCTACAAAAATTTTGTAAAATTCCACATCATCCATTAATTCAAATATCTCTAACTTGGAACACCTTATTAGTTGCATATCTCATCTGTGCAAATACTGTCATGTAAGCATTATGGTTTTACAGCTGAATAAATGGATATGAGTTTGTACAAATTCTTGAGACTGTATTTGAAAACGCAGTAATAAAAGATGTTTTACAGTTTAAATTGCACAAAAAGGCGTTGTTTTGTTTGTAGGTTTTGGTTTTTTATTTGGGTTTTTGTCATTGAATACACAGTACTGAAAAAAATATCAGTGTTGTGATATCTGAGTAATAGGTTTGGGCACCACTTAATATTAAAAACTGCCAGAAAAAAAATTAGGATGAGATTTTTAGCTTCTTATTAGCCAACTGTTGGCAAAATGAAATCTGAAGTGGAACCTCCTTTCTTTCCCCAGCTCGATTATTGCTGATGGCCACTTTTGATTTGTGCACGACTAAACCATTGAACACCATTTCCCTTAATTCCCCCTTGTTTTTTCTTACATATATTTTTTAACTGTTTTATGAATGTATTGGTTTGACACAGCCTGGATTTTGGTAGCGAGGAGACCACAGGGGTAGTTTCTGTGAGAAGCTGCTAGAAGCTTCCACCATGGAACACAGACAGACATGTCTGACGGAGCCCACCTCTGATGGCTCTGAAGATGGACATGCTGCTGGCCCAATTAGAGAGGTTGTTAACACATCCGTGATGACATATTTAAGAAGCAAATCAAAACCGCCCGCATACAGATTTTTTTCCAGGGGTGGCAGAGCACCACCGCCAGGGTCCATCCCCAGCGTGGTGCATGGCACTGTGCTGCCATGGCTGCTTCCATCTTGGAGTCATCCACGACGAGACTTACTTGCCAGCCTGCCTGGCTGCCCCTGGCCAACCGTGCTGCAGGAGGAAGGGCAGGGCTGCACAAGCAGCTTCCTCTTCCCGGTGCCTCACATGAAAAGAGGCTTTAAATGGCACCAGCATCATGGTGGCCATCACTGACCATGCAATGGCAGCGGGGCTGGCTGGCTGGTAGCAAAAGCGTTATGAGTGGTCCCCTGACACAGAACGTAGATGAGATCAAATTCTTGGCTCTGCGGGTCTTGCAAGAATCTTTCAATCAGTGGAACTTGTTGACAATAGTACCTGGAAACAGCAGTTTTTCTTCTGGTCAGAGAAGAGGAAGAAGAGAGGACATGTGAGGGAAAACAACATGGCGACACCAAGGCCAGTGGAAAAAAGAGTGGGGAAGGAAATGCTACAAGTGTTGGAGCTGAGATTCCTCTGCAAGCTGTGGTGAGGACTATGATAAAACAAACTGTCCCCTGTAATGCATGAAGTCCACGGGGAATGCAGAGATTCACTCACAGCCTGTGGGAAAAGTGCTCATGCTGGAGTGGGTGGATATTAGAGAAAGATATTATATGATCTAGTAGTGGGAGGCCTGAATAGAGAGAGAAGGGCCCTTGCTTCCAGAAATAGACAGGATCCTTGCTTCCAGAGATAGAGAAAGAGGGCCCTTGCTTCACAAACTAGAGCAGCCCATCCTTAAAAGACTACACCCTATGGATGCATGACCCACGCCACAACAGTTTTGGGAAGGCTGTTTGCTGGTGGGAGGACCCCACAGCACAACAAAAAAAAGACTCCTTTCCCTGAGCAAACGGAAAAAGATCTCGAATGACAAACTGACCAAAACCCCCATGCCCTGTCTCCATGAGCTGTTGGTGGGAAGAGGGAGGGGCTAGGGGAAAAAAGAGGTGTTTTCAAGACTTATATTGCTTCTCATCATTCTCCTCTGACTCTGTGTTAATAATAAATTTACTTTATACCATTAAATTTGAACCTGTTTTGCCCTTAGTGTTTTTTCTCCCAGTTCTCGTCTCAACTCACGAACCCTTCGTTAATTTTTTTCCCTCTCCTCTAACCAACTGTAGCAAGTGAAAATAAGCAAATGACTTTTGTGAGTGCCTGGCATTTGGCCAGTGTCAAACCACAACAATGAATTTTCCAGAAACACAAGCTCCTGTTACTTTTGCCACCTACCCTAATTTGTTTATATTCCTGGTTTACTTAACATTGTGTTTGCCCTTATGTCACTTCAACAATGAAACATCTCTGAGCAGTGATGCTTTGCTGGATCAGAAAGTACAATTTGTTTGACAAACAGTAGAAGAAACTTTAAAAACATGCTATAGTAGTGCATAAGTCTTTACCTATGTGCTTAACTGCAAGCATGAGTAAGCTACAATGTAATTTTGCAAAACTGTGGGAAATCTCAAGAAGTGTCGGAATTATTTTGGGGCATGATTCATAAAGGCAGCTGCATTTTCTCTTGTCTCCAGGTGTGATTAAACAGAAATTAAGTATGAATTCTCTCCATCTCTCATAAAAGTTACGGCTATCTATGCATATTCGTCTACTCTCATGGGGTGTTGTTTTCCAGCTAAATTCAAAGGTGATAGGATCTAACTATGGTTTTTAAGAGTTTTGCTGACTGAGAGCACAGCTGATAGAAAAAGTGTTCAGTAGGTTTAGATCAGGTTTTTGATGCAATATTCTCTTTTAACAACAGACCAATTGTTTCTAAAAAATATAGAAAACAAAAAAAAAAGATAAATGAGTGCTGATTTGTCTTAAGCAGATGTATAGGCAGAAACTGTACAAATATGAAAGTTGTAGTAATCTCACACTGCACAACCTTTTTTCTTACTCAGTTTTAAAGTGATGAGGTTCTTTTCCCTGTATTACTCAACATCTCATAGTTATAAGTAAAGCTATTTTTTTTAACTCTCAGCACAAGCTGGGTTTTTGTTTTTCTTTTAAATCCTTGTTTGGAAATGAACTGTACATCAAGTAACATGTCTGCTGGTCAAGGTCTATAAACATGGATTTTCCCTCTCATGTGATAATGTACTGCATAAATAATTGTGTACTTAGAGATTAAAGTGGGGTGAGAACTGTAAGCTTACAAATGCAATTTCTAGTTCATGGTCAGGAATGTAATTGGACATGCTGATGCTGTTGGGGAGCTAGGTTATCTTGCTGAAACAACCTTCCTACAAAAATTAAGTATATTTGAGAAGCTAAGATGCTATGTGAATATATTTAATAGACAAATGCATATCTACATAACCAGATCTAGATGTTACTTAATCTAAAATATTTTGTGACCTCATAAGTCACCCCATTACCTTTTAATCTTTTTTTCTGCTCATGATTGGCTTGATATTGGCTGGCTGCCCCTAGTTCATTCCTCCTTCTTAAAAGTGAGGGGGCTGAAAACATGACAGAAAAGTTCTGGGTTGAGATATAGACAGGGGGAAACTCTTACCAATTAATGTCACAGGTGACATGGACTAAATTTAGGGAAGATTAATTTAATTTATTTCAAATCAAAAATAGATTAAATCAGTGATAAATAAAGTCAAAACTAAAAAGTCAATTTTCTGCCCATCCTCCCTTCTTCCTAGGCTTAACTTCCTCCTTCATAAGTCCTTCACTTTCTCCTGTAGCTTCCTCCCATATCCCACTAGTGGGTAAAATCAATTGTTTATGGTTTTACAGTTTCCCTCAGTGGCAAGTGAACTTTCCCTTTTCTGTTTTGCTTGTGCTTAGTCTACTTGCATTCCTCTCAGTCTTAATTATATCAATGGTGTTAACAATATTGATTGTCAAAACTTTAACTCAGCGTGTGATGGTTTAAAATACCATCAGAAAAGATTTCTCTGACACCAGTAACAGCAAACTGTCCACAACAGGTTTAGGCAGTTTGTGCCAGTGCTCCAGTGTCATTCGTTTCTCTCTGTACACATCCCTGCCACCACAGAATCAGGGTATTGACTATCAGAGAGTGCTTGGCACTGGAGCTCTCTGTCCCAAAGGGAACAAGATGGGCTTGGAATTCTGCAGTTATGCTTACAGGGGATGTGAACAAGCAGCAGTTACAGGATCTGATTCCCAGAGAAAATTATAAGCATGTATCATGATTTCCTTTTTCAAGAAAAGACATGTAGCATGCTACTCTTCTAGGAATGTTTTCAAAAGTAACTTTGAAAACAAAAAGCCTATGATAAATTTCTTTATAAGGCAGATGAAAACTCATAGGCAGGTAAGACTTTAAATTTGTGTGTTTTATACATTTTTTAATATCAGCTTTTTCAAGGGAAGATTTTCAAATGGTATGTTCATTGGTTTATTATTGTTTTCAAGAGGAATTTTAAATACTAAACATTTTCATTGTATAAATTGAGGATATTAGAATTTTGCATAGTAGTATTTGACAGTATTTAATGATGATAACTTTTTCATGCAGTGCTTTTGCACTCCTGTTGTGTATATATGTCATGATAAATAAAAAAGTCGTTAGTAAGAAAACAAAAATAGAAGAACTCATTGTTTAACAGAGTTGGAAACTATTTGAAATGTTACCATCAAAAAACTATCTAGCATAGAAATTACAAGGTACTTGCATCTAATGTCCTTGTAGAAGCAATGAGACAAGAAATCCAAGACTTTATGTGTAAATTCAAAGAAAGGAACTGCATAAAAATAGCCTAGGGAGTTAAAAAAAATTCAAAAGAAAGTTGGCATGATTAAATTGCTGAGTCATAGAAAATATTTAATTCAAGAAGACATCATTCAGGAAAGTGAAATTGTGTGCAACTGAAGAAAATTGAAGAAGTAAAAAATTCTAGCACGTTAAATATAAAAAGCAGTCAAAACATAGAGTTGGAGAACAACTTTCAAAAGGTATAAAAGCCATTAATAAATTCTTTCCCAAAGGCAACAGAGGCAGGAAACCTGCACAGATATGCGAAAAAAGAAACTCCCTGAAAAAGTAATGTAATAGAAGAAATAATAAATTAATAATTTGCATCTTTATTCACTGTTGAGGAAATTGAAAAAGTCATGATTCCTGACTTCTTACAGGGAGAGCCTCAGAGGTCTGATTATAGGTTGGATGGTTGGTAGGAAGATTGAAAATACTGGCAAGGTGAACACCAACATATTACCTTTATGTTTTTCACTCTCAAAATAGTAGAAGAATGTTCCTTATTTGCTGATAATTCAGTGCTTAGGACTCTTATGTGAGACATAGGACTCCTCCTCGAATTCTTTCCTATGTCTGAGGCTACTTCGGCTCATGAGGCTGCATGTTAGGTACTTGGGTATAAGGCATTCTATTTATTTCAGATAGATGAACTCCAAGTGTCCGAATGAGACCAACCTTCTCATGATCCTAAGTACTTTTGTCAAGTACAGAAGCTCTGAGATTAAAATATGAAGGAAAACTTCTTAAAAATAATGCCTAATAGTCTGATAGACTTACTACTCAGAAAAAAAAAAAAAGAGAGAGAGAGAGAGAGTGACAGGTATTGCAATTTTGAGCACAATTAGGTGCTGGTAGACTTGCTTGTATCTTTATCTTCTGTTTGGCACTATGTTTCTGCCTGATTTTTTCATGGATGCGGTATTAAAAAACACAAGGTCATCATAAGAAATTGCATGCCAATATCCTGTGGGAGTGTATTTTTTAATTTTAAGTTTAATTCATAAGTTAATGTTCTTTTGTAAAATGGTTTGTTCTCTGTACCCCTTTTTGTTACCCACTTTTGGTTTATCCCTGTTTTTAACCCAGTGACAGTTCTGTGATTGGTTCTGTATTCTCCCTAAGTTTTCCCTCCCCAGAGAGAGTTAACTGTCCATCACTTCATGGATAGCCTCCTGTTACTGTCTATCATTTCTGGGGTTGCTCCCCACTTCTGGAAGATTCTGAGAGAGGCATCGAATGATTGGAAAGAATCCTGATTGTCACCTTCTAATGTTCATTGTATGGTTGTTTTGTATGTTTGTTTATGATATGAGCCACCTCCCTGTAAAACCTTATTGGTCCCCTTTCTGTGTAACACCCCCAGTTATAAGTTCTCACCCGAGAGTCAGCCAGGGTCTTTAGGAATGCTGACACTCGAGGTGAGGACTCCACGCCGGAGTTCCAATAAACTCGTTGTGACCCAGCTGTCCCGGAGTCCCCCCTTTTTCACAATCCTCCAGCCATAGCCACGCAGGCGCAATTGAGTGGAAAAGATCCCACTGAAGTGTTACCAGTGCCAAGGCTAGCCGGCTTGAGAAACAGGCACGGTAACAATATCCCATTAAAGTAAAGAATTCTTCATAGAGAAAATGTTACAAAAAGCCACAGCATTTGGACAATATCACGTTATACACAAAATGTTTTGAATGGTTCTGTGCAACTGACTGTAATTATGAATATTTTTTGATAACGGTATTTTGTATAATGGAGTTAATGTTACAAAGAATGGGACTCATTTTCCGTAATTTTAATAGCAACAAAATGAGAAAAATAATGTAATCTTCCACAATAAAGGGCTGTGGAACATAGAGGTGTCAACTACCTACCAATTGCTTATATGCATATTGGCATTTAGGTTTGCAAATAGATTTTTAAATGACCCTTGCTAGGTGTCTACTACCATCACACCCAGGGCTGATATTAAATATACACAGATGATAACATTAGCAGTTTGAGTAATATATATTTTAAAAAAGGCATAGTTTTGAAACACTCCAGTAGTAAATGGACACAAGCAGCAGCACTAATTAATGACTATTGGAAGTATGACAGTGTGAGGAAATAGCAAAACCTCCATATCAGACAATATTACTGTTATCAAAGATTAACAGGAAATTTGCATCCATGTGAATCTTACAGCTGATTATTTAAGATAAATACTGCACAATTCCAAACACTACAGAGTAAGATTGCATATATCTTCATAGAAATCTTCTGTATTACAGAATTCCAATGATAACTTTCATTTTGCTTCTTTTGTTTATTTAATAAACAGAATCAGTAGAGCAATAATAGTAAATAAATTTGAAAGTAAAAAAGAAGATTTTTTTAACCTACTTATATGCTTTTACCTACTTATATAAAAATGCATATATTTTTCTCCAGAGCAGCATACTTGTCATTTGCCCTCTATATCTCAGGTTTCTAGATGTTTTTGTAGAGGATATAGTACAGTTCTGAAGGACTCATTCTTTAATGGACAGAAGTGATTTTAAAGACTCAGCTATGTTCACATTGCAAGTGAAGTGATAGGTGACAGAGGTAGGGCAAATACTATACCAAAAATAACTGCTACAGCAGTTATTCCTGATACTGTGTTCTCTCAGCACAGCCTTCTGAAACCTATTTTTATTGGGAGGCTAAAAATTGCTTTCCAAAAATAAACAATCAACCACTGGCTTTATTCTCCAGCCCAACAGTCCAAAAGTTATAGACAAGTTTAGTCACTCTTAAATAGATATAAAAATAATTGCAAGAAAAAAAAATATTTCAATATCATTTCATGTACCAGGTCCTGTAAAAGAATTCAATGACCAAAAAGGTGACTCAAATAGGATATTGGGTTGAAAAGCAATTACTACTTACAATAAGCCAACATAAAAAATCAAAGAGTTGAAACTAAACCAAATTCAATTATTTAAAACACTCTTACTGAAAGAAGTAGAGTACAAAATTAATATGGAGAGGCAAAATTTCATTCCATTTTTTTTTTCCCACGTAAAGTGCTCATTATTCAATGGCCTTTGTTCATAACCCAAGCTTGTGTAAAGGGAACTGATACAGTGAACCACTCACAGTTGAGTGGCATTTAGAAGACAAAAAATTAATTAGTGTTCTGCTAGAGATTATTCAAGTAGATAGACTGAGTCATGTATACCCCCTAGAGTAAGATTACTAATGTAAGGAAAGTTGCAATGTATTTCACAAATGATATCACCTGTGTGAATGCCTATCAGTCCAGCTGACTAGGCCTCTTAAAATCCCAAATCCTCTAGTAGAAAACCTAAAAACAAAATGTGAAATCATATTGCCAACACTAAATACAAGGACTAACATCAAAAGACCCCTCCTGGGGATCCCTTTCCCAGTAAGAAGGTTCCATTGCTCTCCCTGAATTTCCTCAAGAGGTGCCTAACTCACTATTGTAATGGCAGACATGTAACTGTTGAGGACTGAATATATTCATGACAGCCTTAGCCTTTCACCTTGCATAGGTAAAAATCTTTTGAGACCTTTTGCAGAGCCAGTGTAATTCCTCATAAATGCTTTACAGGCTGCCTGCAATTATAAATCTATCGACTCATGAGAGTAAAAAGAAATTAAGTTTGAAATGTGTGAACTGAACCAGACCATATGGACTCCCAAAAAATATTTTCCATCATAGACATAAAGGTTTCATCTTACTTGACAACTGAGAAAAAAATATGTTTGTTTCTATCACCACTTAGGAACCCTATACAAAATGTTCATTGAAAATATATAAGAAGTTCAAGCAACATTCAGCATGGTAAGTTGAATGCTAGTCTGATTCCTCATTGCTCAGAAATATCACTTCATTTTGTATCTAATGCAGAACTTCTGTAGACATCTGCAGTAATTTTTGATGCACGGGTATAAGTTGATTCTATCTGAAATCTCTGTCTTGTAATGTTTAGCTATATAATGGTACAGCACATAGGCAATTTAACCTATGCAGGAGATCTTGGACTTCCGTGGGTGTTTTTGTAAAATCTTCTGAATAGAAAGAAAAATAGTTAAAGCAAGAACTGATTATTTCTATTACAAACAAAGCAAAACAGAATCAATTCTCATGATGATTATCCTCTCCTTACCTGAGTCACTATGAGCTGGAATATGTTTTTTAATTACCTAAATCTCTATGCAGGTTTTCTGATAATACTAACAGCTTATGAACATTTTCCCATGTATATACATTAAAAATGTACAACTCCTATATTCTATAATTTTAAAAAATATCCCTAAAACCCCAAACAACACTCACAAGGAATTATTGAATTATTTCCAAAGAAAAGAATCTACAATGACATTAGAGATAAGAGAATTATTTAAACAGTAAGATTAAAAACTCCCTAATTCTGCATTCCTTAATTTGTTTAGATTTAAAAAAAAAATATATATTCTTGTATATATTATGTCAAAACCTTATTTTTACCAATATTTGGTCTGTTCAGCCTGGGGAAGAGGTGTCTGAGGGGAGACTCTGCAGTTACAACTTCCTTGTGAGGGGAAGAGGAGGGGGAGGCACTGATCTCTCCTTTGTGTTGACCAGTGACAGGATCCAAGGGAATGGCCTGAAGCTGTGTCAGGGGAGGTTTAGGTTGGATATCAGGAAAAGGTTCTTCACCCTGAGGGTGTTTGGGCACGGGAAGAGGCTCCCCATGGAATTGGTCACAGCACCAGCCTGACAGAGTTCAAGAAGTGTTTGAACAATGTTCTCAGGCACATGGTGTGACCCTTTGGCATGGTTCTGTGAAAAGTACTGGGAGTTAGACTTGATGATCCTTGTGGGTCCCTTTCAACTCAGCGTAATCCATGATTATTTTCAGTAATTTCTGTATTGACTGTACTTGACAAAAGGAAACCTATATTCTGCCACCATTAGTTGCACTGATAAAAACTAATTTTGGTGGAGGACATGTGGAAAACAAGGAGATGATGAAAGACAGCTTCAACAATGGTAAATTATGCCTGTTCCAGCCTTCTGTGACAGAGTAACTATGGCAATAGAAAGGGAAGGGCTATAGCTGATACCTACCCAATCTGAAAGGTCTTTGATACAGAATCTCACAGAATTCTCAGAAATAAATTAGAGAGTTGTGGTCTTGATAGATGGACTGTTAGATGAATAAGGAATTGGCTGGATGGCTGCATCCAGAGTTACAGTGAACAGCTCAATGATCAAGTGGAATACAGTAACACGTGATGTCCCTCATGGATCCGTATTGGGGCCAAACTTATTAAATGCCTTCATCAGTGGCATAGTGGGATTGAGTGTGTATGACCTCAGTAACAAGGTAAAACCAAGCTGACTGACTAGAAGGAAACTGGAATGATGGAAGGAAAGTCATACCATTTAGGGGGAGCATTTTATGTGAATTATATGAAGTTCAACATGACCAAGTGAAAAATACTGCACCTGGATTGGGGCAATTCACAATATCAGAACAAATTAAACTTATTTGAAACAGCCCTGTGGAGACAGTCTTTGGGATATTGGCAGATGAAAAATTGGAATTGATCTGGCAAGGTGTGCTTGCAGTCCAGAGAGCCACCCATGTCCTGGGCTGCATAAAAAGAAGTATGACAAGTAGGACACAACACTGTTAGAACAAGTCCAGAGGATGGACATGATAATGATCAGATTGCTGGAACACCTCTTCTGTGAGGACAGGCTGAGAGAGCTGGGTTTCAGTCAGGAGAAGATTGAAGAGACTCCGGGGAAGTTACCGCTTTTTCACTATATAAAGGAGCTTAAAAGAAAGATGGAGAAAGACTTTTTACCAGGGCCTGCAGTGTCAGGACAAGGTTAATAGTTTCAAACTGAAAGAAGGCATATTTAGATTAGATTTTTATTGGCTATAAGGAAAGAAATTTTAACATGAATGTAGTGAGGCACAGGAACAGGTTGCCCAGAGAAACTGTAGATGTGTCATGATTTGAAATTATCAAGACCAGGTTGAATGGGACTTTGAGCAACTTGGTCTCTTCAAAGTTGTTCCTATCCATGGCAAGGGGATTGGAATAGGTAATTTCAAACATCCCTTCCAATGCAAACCATTCTGTGATTCTATGATTCTATGATTCCATTTATATATATATATAATTTTTTTTAGAGATTGAGAACATTCTGTGGCTTACAATGCAAGTGAGAATAGAGTAAATTTTCTCATTTCTCTTTCTAGACTTCAATGGTCACATCAATTTTACCCCATCTGAGAAGTATACACCATCCTAGGCCAGCTGACCTGACATCATGCATTTAAATTGAACATAGCTTAAATAGCTTTCCCCTCACCTGCACCACCTTGGTTTCCATGACTAATCTGGGTACAAACCATAGATGGGAACTTTAAGAGTTTTTTGAGAACTCCTACCTGATTCACCTTTCTGTCATGCAGTGATCTCAGACATGCAGTAGACCTAGATACAGGTAGCATTTCCCTGAAAGTCTACAGTTGAAGGGGTATGAGTTATGATGCAAGTAATTTCTGATTTTGCATTTCTTAAAGAAAACTCTTACCAAGATCCAGTTTCCTGTTGAACAGCAACTTACATGAGTAATATCTCAGGGTTTAACTAGACCTATTAATGCAAAATGTCTGTTCTGTAGTTCAGCCCCACTTTTGTTACAGATATTTTTCTTATACAGGGGAGTCATGTCTTCCATTACAAATTAGTAAAATGAGTTAACTGGGTAACTGTTCTTGAAGTAATCTTTGAATGCTTCACACGTGCTCTACAAGTCCTGCTCAGATTAATATTCAAAGGACTTCTAGAGGAGGCTTCCATTGGTTCCCTGGGAACTCTCCATAGCTGGAAAATGTCACTTTCAGAAACTAGAGATGTTTTTAATCAGGTCCTCTCTTGTATAGCTTTTCTTTATCTTGTGTATTATTTTACAGTTAATTTTAAATACAAATATTTATGTGGACTTAAAAATGGAAGTATGACAGAAGCTCAGAAATCAGCTGGACTTATTTTTTTTAGATATTCTTGGTTTTTTTCCAAGCCTATAACCCAATCTTGTTATAGTAACAACATACCTATAATATGACTAATAATTAAAAAAACCCCTATAACTTGTATTAATTTTGAAATTTTTTAAAAGTTTAAAAATAAGTGCTAATCAGAGGGAGAGACATTGTGGGAGAAAGAGAAGGCAAAAGTGACTCTGTGATAGCTCCATAGAGAAGATGCAGCCACATGTATATTTCATACTACATATGAATCCAAGAGGGTTTTTCTAATATAAACTTACAGGTACTCTGGGTAAAAAAAAACCAATCTAGTAATTTTTCTGTCTTTGATTTCTTTGAGGCTAATGAATGTCTGAAACTGAGGAGACAACATTAACCAGAATATCCTGAAGTTCATATTTTTGTCCTCCTCAAGATGTAGAATTATATAATTCTTCAAAGCTTAACAGGATATTTCCTAAAATATGTGTCACATTTTTTTAACTATAAAAGTTTTGAGGGGCTTTGGTTTCTTTTTTTAGGCCATGTCATGCCTTACCAGATCAGTTTATTTCATGATTTATGACTATGTTATACCGAGCATTTTAGAAAAAACTGGTTTGCTATTATGTATTATACACAGTCAAAGAGTTTATTTTCTTCAGTGTTGAACTGTTTTATCTTTTCATTTTTCCTTCTGCCTGAATTTTTGCTCTTACATCATGAGACAATTATAGAAATCCTACACAGATGTTCTTACTAATTTTTTTTCAATACTTATTTTTACCTTTTTGGCATTTAGCTGGGTATGGTAATTTTAGATGGACAACTTAAACACAATGTTAAAACTGAAGCTTGTTTTTATGCTTATATTGCAATTCATGTTATTGATTATTTTGTTTCTCCAATGCAATAGTTTCCTTCTTACAAGAAAGATCACTCTTTCATTTTTTCATTAAATTTCTAAAGACCACTTGACTGTAACTCTCTCTGTTCTGTGCCATATAATCTGTCTGAAATTGAAATATTATCTGGTGGATAGGGCATATTTTCTTCCATTAGCTTCTGTTGTGATTACAGAAATAAAAGATGATAACAGAATGAGAACAGAAAGAAAAAATCAAGAGCAGTATGAGATGGTTCAATTTGAATCAGGTTGTTCTCCATCTGAGAAGAGACCTTTTTAAATGTTTTTGAGGTTTTCAGATCTTTTCCCGTGTTTAAAAGTGCACTTGGCTCTTGCAATGCTAGCCACTCTTTTACCTTTAGCCATCACAATTTTCTTACTTCAACTTGAACTCACTCTGCCTTATGTTTTCAGGGTAAAACCATCAGTGATGGATTCTGTAATTTGCAATTTCTTTCTTTTTTACGTCTTCAGTTCACCTTTCCTGTAAAGCTTCATTAGCTTTTACATTTTTCATGATGTTTCTAATTAATTGTTAGACACTTGGAGACTCAGTGAAATGGTTTCATTTTCTTACTCCCTGACTACTCCAAGTGGGAATATTGGCAATATTAATAAATCTATTTTGGGTAAAAGAAATAAATTATTTCTCAGAAGGACACCTGGTCTTTAGAGAGGGAAAATAAACTGTTGGGGGGAATAGTCTGGAAAAAAAGGATTCAAAAATGCTATTATAGAATTCTCAATGAGAATTATAAAAAAGCATAAGATAAAAGAGTAGTGTTGAGATTGCAAATAAAACCAAGGTAGTAGTAGTAGTGCCAAGGCAATGAAACCTTGAAATTATTATTTAAAATGTCTATCTGTCTTGTCCTATCCTAATATAGTCATAAAAATTGATGTTAAGCTTGGTGGCACACAGTCTGAAGTATTATGTGTTTAGGTACATCAGTGCACAATGTTATGCACAAAATGCTACAAAGATAGATTTGGAGCTCTGTATGTGTGTGTGTCTTTATATATTTTATGTACACATGCCCACGCACAGACACACATACATATATATTTTTTGTATGTATGTATCTTTTTCATTTCTCAGTGAAGTTTAAGGAAAAGTTTGGGGGCAGAGTATGGAAGACAGGTGAGGAAAAAAATGCCATACAGCTTTAATATAAAAACAAGTTATTTACAATATTTCTGACAACTGTAGTCCTTTACACACACTCACGTTATACATACTTACAATTGTTCATTTGTTCTGCTGTTAAATGCAAGGGTATCTTAAGGTGACAGTTAAATTCATGTTTATTTATTTCTTTTCTTCCTAAAATCTTAGACGATGCTAGACTAAGGTGATAATTGACATTTAATTATGGGGACTAGGAGTATGCTAAAGGTAAACAAGATGACACCATAAAATGTGCTTATTAATTGTAAATCCTCAAGAGTTTCTTCCAAGAATTTGGCTTTACTTGCAAAAAGGTTGAAATTTGCACTAATAGTAGCTTAGCAAATGTTCAATGTATGCTAGTACACTTTAAAATGTATAACCTGACAAAATGAGAACATCATTTAACTTGCATTTAATACAAATTATTCTTCATTTCTGTGGGCATTTAAATTATATTAGCTAATGTATTTTTATTAATGGAACTCTTGCAAGTGTAGCACACTCAGGTATTGAAAAATCAAGTTGTATATTTCTCTGTAATTGGCAATTGCTTTTTCATTTGGACAATAGGCTGTAAATGCACCTCTGACCAGTTTTGCTGTAATTACTATTACTTTTTAAAAGTTATCACAATGCCTATGAATTTGAAAGAAAGCACAAATAGTGGATTCTGCATTCATTTTTTTTTTCAATTTTTAAGTATTTAAAAACTGAACCAAAAATATATATTTCTTGTTCAATGAGGAAGCAAGAGATTGTATGAATATAATGTCACAAACAAATGAGAAGTTGACTTAACTTTTTAAAATTAAATACTATTATTTACATTTAATTTGCAGTTTCTTGGCTTTCAAATTCCTTCATCAAATGCATCTCTCTTAACATACTTATTTAATTCTGAAAATAGCCTGAAGATATGAATTATCAGGTGGTCATTATAAAGCACTGAATAGACAAATGCTGTCTTTATTGGAGTTTTTGGTTTTTTTGGGTTTTTTTGGTGTTTTTTTTTGCCTGTTTTTGGTGGGGGTCTTTTGGTTGTGTTTCATTAAGTAAAAATCACAAGTACCAAAAATTTGCTCCCCTTCCCAAAAAAACCCGCCAAATTACCTTTGTGCTTCAGGGTGAAGTACTTTCTAGATCAAATAAATTCCATCTGATCCAGACTGATAGAGAGCAACAGATTTAAATCTAGCTTTCCATAGTCTACATGAAACATATTCTAGGTAATGGAGAGACGTCAATTTGGTGTTGGACATGTAATTGATAATGAATGAGAAATTAACTCAAAGTGCATTCTAGGTACATTTTTAAGAGGGTTGCAAATTAATTACACCTTACAAAAACAACCCAAAACAAACAGAGAGTATAAGAGGGAAGCTTGTCTTCATATTGTGGAAAATGAAAGAACTTAAACAGTGAATCTCACGGTATGCAAAGTGATTCCTGAGCAGCAAATTGATCTTTGGCTATGGGAAAAAAATACTGGTACTTGCCACCCACTCTACACTATTTAGATTTATTTGGAATTGCATTTGATATTCAGCACTGCTGGTAGTTTCTTTTCTAGTACATGAAAGCAAACAAAAAATTCATTGAGACATATAGCTATTAGAGAATTTGAAATTGTAATTAAACAGAAAGATGATATTCATGGTAGTCTTTAATTCTTATTTCTTAATATTTTACATGTTGTTTTTGCAGGAGGAAGAAAGCTGAGAGTGAGAGATTGCACTTAAAAGCAGCAAATAAATTTTTTTGGAAGTGAACTTCACTGGATGATGCCATTTTGGGGCAGCTGTAACAACATCACTGATGTTTTATTAAGCAGTGTTCTAATTTAATCCCAGCTGTGACAGTATTCATTCTTTTCAAGATTTATACTGAGAACTGCTTTATATTTCTGAGTGCAGCTGCTTACCAAAAAACATCTATTTAAATTTAGTCAATTTTTTAACTAAAAATATGAACTGCATTTTACATTCAATTATTTCTGCAATTACATATTGTCCAGTAGGAACAGCATTTTGCACTTGATAGAGATGAATAATACTTGGAATAGAAGTTGAAAAAAAGTGGCTTTCAAGACAGGGAATTTATATCATTATTTAAATAAGAAAAAACCCCAACATGTAAATATATACTAATATGTGACTACATATAATTCCTTAAATTTTTGTTGTACATATGTAAAGATGAAAGAATTGAATGAGAAAAACAACTGAGCAAATAATTACAACTGTCCTAAATTTGCTTCAGAGTATTCAAGGTTTATCCATCTTAATTTTGTATTCATAGAAAACCTGAGTCATGATCTAGTTTTCATTTAGTTCACCTATTTACAGCCAAAATCTGTGATGGATGCTGATAATGATAGAACTAATCATAAAGCAATATTTAAATAACAGCAGGAGAAAATCTGTGTCATCAAGTAGGTAACACTTTATGAAATTTTAAGTTAATGCTGACTATATCATGGGTTATAAACAATTCAGTGAAACTCATCCTTGGCATTTTTGATTGAATGATTATACTCATGGTTTTGTGTAATAACTTAGGGATACTCACAGTTAAATATTTTAAAATGATAACACAATATGGATTGTCAAGATCAAGAATAAATATTAGGTAATCCAGAAATGAAAAAAATTAAATTAGTTCCATTTTACTAGTTTTCAGAGTTGTTACCTACTAAAGCAGTATTGTTTTAGTGGAGAGAACACACATGTAAAGGACATACATTTATTCCTTGTACGTAAAACTGGTTAACCACAAATAGTGACTGTGAAGTTTAAGGATAAATTATACTATATCTGTTGACTGTCTTTATTATGATGCTTCAACATACACAAATTAATATCCATTTACATTTTTGACAAACAGCATTGTCCTGGTGCACACACATTTGCTGGTATTAGAATTACAATGGAAAAAAAATCTGTAGAATAACTTTGGATCTTAGTGGCTCATATTTACAGACAATGGTGCCCATGGATTTAAATGGTAGAGTACATAAACTGTGGTTCTTGTACTGCAAACAGAATCATGAATATAAATTTATCAGATATAATGCTGAAAGTATCAGCTTTTTTTACTGAGTCAACAAAAATGCAGCAGTAATAGCACCAGTTATAAATATAAATACAAGTTTGTGTTAATATTTTATCACCTTTCCTATTGTTTGGTCAGAAATATTTCTTTACTATTTTAGATCTATACCATACTTCATATTATAAAGCAGTGTTAAAATCCTTAGGCAAGCTTAGAAAATTAGCTGCTGAAGTGGTTTTGAAATTGATGTTTCCTAACAGACATTCCACAACAGAGGGACTTGTAGATACTGATGATAATACAAAGGGATACGCTGAGACAAAATAAAATAGACTTCCAATTCCCTATTTTTTCATTCAAGTAAGGGTGCATTAAGATGGTTTTTTTGTTGTTTTGGTTTTTTCCCCCCAAATACTTTATTTTCTCCCTTTTCTGAGTATTCACCTAGGCGCAGAATGTTCTGTCTTGAGTTTTGATAATTTATGACTCTTTAAGTCATAGTGCATGTCTGCATTATAGAATTAAACATGCTAAATGAGCATTCTGTGCATAGTTGGACAATGAAGGAATGAGCAATTAATTTTTCATTATTAAACAAACAAACAAACAAACCAATGATGATTATGCAAGTACAGAAGTTTCACAACAGGTCTGAGTATCTGAAGGTCTGAGATCCACAAAAAAATGTATTGAATTTGGAACCCCTAGAGCTGTGGATGCTAATATAGAAAACTGATAAGAGAGGATTTGAACTTCCATCTGGTTGCACTGAGCATCCTGCATACATAACATTGATGTGAAAAGGTTTTATCTTTCTGAAAAAAAGGAGAAAAAACTTAAACTCTTGTTTGCCCTCCAGATCTATTTCTTCAGCCCAAATAGATCTGATAGATCACATGCCCCATTATAATGGCAGTGGCTTCAGAATTGCAACTCAGGTGGCATTGATCTCTGCTGAGGAACGGCTAATGCTTGTGAAACCTTATCAAAGGACAGGAAGCAAAATATGAGATGTTAGGTATTTGTTGACTGCCCTTGTTATTTTAGTAGCCCTGAGTTTTCTTCAAATGCTCTTTGTAACAGAAGACAACATCTAGAGTGGGGAGAATTTTTCACTACAGAAATTAAAAAAAAATTTGCAGCTTGTGATCTAGAAGGAAATGTAAATTGGAGTGTTTAACCCTTTCTTATCAAGTAGTTTTGACTTAAAAAAACCAAACCAAACCAAAATAAAACTCTGAGATTACATGCATACATCTCAGCATGAAGCTGAGTTAGGAGGTTTAAGTCAGGTTTGAAAAGTTTTTTCACCCATGGGGTGGCTGGGCACTGGAACAGGCTCCCCAGGGAAGTGGTCACAGCACCAAGCCTGACAGAGGTCAAGAAAAGTTTGGGCAGCATTCTCAGGTACATGGTGGGACTCTGAGTCTGTCCTGTGCAGGGCCAGGAGTGGGACTTGATGATCCTGCCGGGTCCGTTCCAACTCAGCATATTCCATGATTCAATGATTCTATGATGGCAGCATCCTGTTAATACTATAAATTACAGTGTTAAAATTTTGAGGATTTATGTAATCAAAGTTTTTTTCCAGCTAATGTTTTTCTAGACAAATTTTCACCTGTACCCAAAGACAAGATCATTACTATGACTCCTGTGAGAAAAACTCAACAACAAAACCCAAAAAACAACCCCAAAAACCAAAACAAACAAAAAAATCCCCACCACCCTCCCCAAAAAACCTAAGCAAACAAACCACAAACAAACAAACAAACAAACCAACCAAACCAAACAAACAAAAATCCAATACCTAACTCTAAATATTAACTTCAGCTTTTTTCCTCTAGTATGATAATTGCAAAATATGCAGCTAATGCATTTTTGTGCTCTGAGCTGTACTATTTCCAAAAAGTCAGGGAAGAATTATATTATTTACAGGAACCTATTTGCAATGATTAATGAATAGGTCTGCCTGAATAAGGCTTCAGGCTTTCCTTGGAAATTGTGGTCATATTGTGCCAGCCTTTTCCTGGAGCAGCCTGCTGGGAGTTACAGTAGAAGAGCTGTTGGTTAACTTTTCTACACCAAAGGATTTTTCACATGGGTATTTTACATCTTTTCCTCTCTGTCCTTGTTTGACAAATTATTGTACATGTTCTCGATTACCCTTAGCTATACTTCAACCCCTGCAAAATTTTAGTGTATATTTTTCAGGACTGTGTTAAATAGGCAGTCCTTCACCATCTTAATTACCATTCACTAATTGCAATCCACACATCTCTTCAATCACAATTTCTGAACTGTCTCTTCTCTTTTCCTATTATCTTCCTCCTTATTCTTCTAAAGTTGAAAACTAACTTGCCTCCTCATATTATCCTTTTACACTGATTTCTGTGTCTTGTTTCATCCTGTCTACTTTCTCTTTGCTACTGTTGTTACCATCCACATAACCCTGAAATAATTTACCTGCTTCTCTAACAAATATTCTCCAGAGGATGTTTAGACAATTCTCCCCATTTACGACTTCTTCATTATTACCAAATCTTGTAATTACATGGAATTCCAAGTCAAAGTGCGTAACTTGGACAACTATGAACTCACTAATGAGATTATGTGTAAGTGAAAGTACAGAGACACTTTAGTAAGGCTAAATTTGTGTATTAGGAGAAGAGAAAAGGAGGTCAGGGTCATAAACATTTTATTTTTCTTTTCTTCCTTTTTTTTTTTTTTCCCCAAATGTTGAAACTATGGCTGCTTGGTCTACTCTATCAGCATGTGTCCATAGAAAGAAAACTTTTTGGTGAAACAAAAACATTAAGAAAACCTGTTTCCAACTCATATTATATATATGTATATATTCCACCTTTCATTCTGTTTTCTCTTTTCTGCTTTAATTTATTTCTATTTTGTTTCAACTTATCTCTTTTCTTTTTTCCTATTACCTCTCCCCTTCTCAAAAAAAGCCTCACCAAAAACAAACCACATAAAACCAGAAATACTTCAGTCTTCATTTTTGGAGAAGTGAAAACGTCTTAAGGAAATTATCATTCTTGTCATGCCATGTTAAGAAAACTCTGAAAGATTTGTTATCTGTAGGATTTCTGACATTCTTCTGGCAGATGTGAAAAGAAAAGAGAACAAAGCTATTTCTAATTTAAGGAAAAGATGTTCCCAATGGCAAAAGAAAATCACAGTTGCTTCACTGGGCCACCAGTGGTTGAGCCACTGTCCGTAACCTATCAGCTCCTGAATGCTGGTGTACAGCTTGGTTCATTTAAAGTGAAGGAAAGTAGTCACAACATCCATCCACAACACTTGCATCCTGGTAAGGGGCTGGATACTACAAGACAAGGTTGGCTTTCCCTCTAGACTGACCAGAACCCTAGGTGAAGGCTGATACCTAGAACTCTAGAGTCCCATCAATGACTCTATTCTACTCTGGTACAAAAGGACCATCCTGCTAAGTGTTTGTCTTTCCTGTATTTGTATGTAACTTTGGGATGGATCAGGAGGACACTGATATAACTTGACTCAAATTGGGCCAGAATCCCAGGTCATAGGTGTCAGCCAACTGGAACCAGTTTGTTCAACATTGATGTTGAATGTTGAGATGAAAGAGGAATTAAAGTTTCCAAAAGCACCTTTACCAGGCTATGTTTCATAGATGTGATGAATGTAGCTGCTCCCCTTCCGCAGCATGACAGATTACAGTACTCAAAGGGCTTTCCCACTGCTCTGGCAGGAGCTCTTGACTCCCTCTTCAGTCAGTGAAGGCTAGTGAGACAGACATTTGCACAGGGCATCTCAGACATTTTTCTTTGGCACTTCTCTCCACATTACACAACCCAGCCTCATTTAATCCTCTCTTTGCTGGAATATCTTTGGCAGTTCAACCTTCTTGTGCAGCCCCTGCAGCTGTGGCCTGTATGTCACAGTAAGAAGGAAAGCATAAGGGATATTCATCAGATGATGAATCGTCCTATTCACAGTTCTTGTTCAATGAGTCATCCCTGGAAACGGTCAACAAAAGAAAGAGTCTATCTCTGCACTCCTTACAGGAATCTTTGCTCCTGAGAGTCAGAGGGCTGTGGAGAGGCTGTTGTAAAAGCAACAGAGCAGTTTATTGTGTCTTCACAGATCTTTAAGACTTTTCATCTCTCCACATATTTTTCTGGTGATAAAGGAAGGGCACTGCTCTTCCCATCCAATTCTCGTCCCTGCTGTAGGAGACATGTAAAGCTAAGATAGTCAGGGTATCTACACTCTGATTTCCCTTGCACTCAGAAATAAGAAGGTAAATACAAAAAAAATACACTAAGATGAGGCAAAACTAAAATGGCAGAGTAGATAACAATATTTCCAGTTTCTATTGGGCTATTTAATTGCCCAGATGAGAAAATGTCAGATGGGTCTGTGTACATGCATGAAAGAGCCACTAGAGCCAGCTGCTTACATGGCTCTGCTGGACAATCCTGTGCTGGCCTGCTGTGGAAAATTATTGCTCCTCCATACACTGCTGTCACATCTATGTTCAGAACTGCCAAGGGCACTGCAAAGGGCAGTTTTAGGCCTCCCACAGAAGTATGGCATATAATGTTTCTGCAGTTGTCCTGACTACAATTTGGTTGGCTATAAGTCTTTGATGCTTGCAATGTACGACACAAGTTTAGAATAACCAGTGCCCATACCAGCCGTGGTGAATAGGTCATGAACTTCCTTCTGGTCTCTCCTTACAGGTTTCCATGCTGAGAGGTGGTGCTGAAGGATGTCCCTCAATAGTTCATGAACCCACAGCCATAGGATGGCAATATTTGAGATAGGCCCAAGCTGTCAGTGTGAATCAGCAATGTTCACATCATAACAAGTGGTCTGTGTGATATTGCACACCCCAGTAGTCACTTAGCAGTAGGAAATGGGTTTGTAAATCTTCGGCTTTCGGAAGATATCTATGTTCTTCTCTGCTGTTATTTATGCCTGAAACTTAATGCAACAGTGTTGTAGGTGGGCATACAACTTTTTGCAGGGGATTTCAAATTAAGTCCACTGTGCACGGAATTTTTTGTCTTGTTGCTGGTCGTTCTAAACCAACAAGACAATAGAGTTTCAACAGTAATGCTTCACATAACAATATTTTAAAAACATCTTTTAATTGATGTAAGGTTGCCCTAGAAAAACTGTTTTGTCTTATCTCAAAGTCTAAACCGGCAATTTTAGCTTTTGAACTCATGCTTAAATCTGACCTGGCAGAATTCCTCATGTTAAGCTCTGTGGTCCCATGGAAGTTCTTACATATGCTTTGTATTCTTGTTTCTTTCTTCTGATATTCATGCACAGTATGTGGAGGAGGTGCTAAACAACTGTGAATATCAAAAAATTGGTCATACTTAAAATTTTCTCAGCTATTCTGATGCTAAGTGTTCATTGCACCAATTTTATGCTGCTTTGGCATGACTGGAAGCTGCAGGTGATACTCTTAGACTTCCTTTTTTTTTTTTTTTCTTTTTTTTGTTATGGTTGAATAAGTTCAGGCAAGTGATACAATTCTGTAGTAATTTTGAAATTTCAGAAACTGAAACTGATTCAGAAACTGAACCAATACAATAGATAGGAAAAGAATTCAGTCTGTCCCCTGTTGTTTTTTTTCCTTAATCCAACAGAAAAAAAAAAAAAAAAAGGATTATAAAGAATATTGCAGTTATTCTGAATCAACTAAGTGGTATGATATGTTGCTAACAAAGTTAATCTTCCAGGCCAACAACCACTCCTGTACCTGCTATGGTTTTCACTGTGGTAGAAATACAGCAGAACTTTTTAACATTAGAAAACTTTTATTTCCAAGAAAGAAAAAAATAACAATAAAAATCAGTTACAATTCTGTCAGAAATGGCTGATGTACAAATGATAGAGTGTTCTTGAGTGTTAGATGGGACTGACAAGGGAGGTTTTAACAAAAGGATGGGTTCAAACTGCCTTAGTAGCTGAAAGGTCCCAAAATGTTTATACAATCTCTGGGGGAAAAAAAGTTGTAGATTATTACTGAAATTAGCCTTCCTGCAT
This sequence comes from Trochalopteron elliotii, assembly GCA_024734555.1. Lineage (NCBI taxonomy): Eukaryota > Metazoa > Chordata > Aves > Passeriformes > Leiothrichidae > Trochalopteron > Trochalopteron elliotii. The sequence continues at coordinate 1,593,145 of JANPWX010000419.1, forward strand.
TCAAAATTTTCCAGGTGTAAACTAAATATATTTACAAGGGCCAATTTAGAAAGCTGAAATCTTTATTTTTCATGTTCAAATGTATTATTCTTTACAAGACTAGACTTTTACTAACTGTATGAATAAGAAATATTTTCATCATAAGAAACATTATGTTTCCAGTAATGAATGACAGTATTTGAGATTCTGAAAATTCAGAGTTAAAAACCTTAGATGTTCTGAAGTTGATATAAATATAAAATATAGCAATTTGGCCCTAACACATTATAATGGATTTTTGTATATACTGGTTAAGAACTGCACAGCATAAAGTATTCATATAGGCAATTATAACTGCAGTGAAGAACAGGTAGAAAGAACAGAACAGATTATTATTATAACATAGAATAGTCCATTTAATGAGCAGCAGTGTTCTATAGCAGTTTATATGTAATGACTGACTTGATTTTTTTAGAGCACTTTATTTTACATTTCAAAAATATTTCATACATTAACCCATCCTAGATTACCATTGCTTTTTCTTATTTGTAGGATGTGTATTTACGTGAATACACACAAATATATGTTCACACACATACAAAATTAATACTCACTGCCTTTTCGACTTGTAGAATGCTATTTAAAAAGCCATCATGCATTTTTTTTTAAAGTGAGACCTGCCAAGATGTCTTTTCAGAAGCAGATACATAGCAATCAGAATAAATTCATAAAGTTGAAACCTGGACATACATCACTGTAGCTTATTTGTCAGGTAGAAAATGGAACTTTTAACTCAGAAACATAGGCATCTTTCCTTGAGTAAAAGTGTAAGTACTGGGGCTGTAATCCTGTGTCCCAAGTAATTTACTCTAATTCATATTCATTGCTATGGAGTCATGACATCATAATGTAAGACCTGAGTGCCAAGAGGATTATGTATCCCTAAGTGTAAATCTCTTTCCTAGAGCTTTTCTATTATCTTTAAATACAAATCAGCATATTCTTCATGCAAAATCTTTCAGCAGCATTTTGCAAGACAGGGTTTTTTTCAATTAATTCTTAGACTTGTTTTCAATATAGGAAAATAATAAAATTAAAACCAATTCTGTTATATGTGCAGTGTGGTGTATCATTTGAAATTGCATAAAAACATTTGACAATATAGAAAATTATTTCAGTGCATGAATGACAACCATAAAATTGTTCTTCCTATTAAATTTCAGCTCTAAAACCTATGTTCTATTTAAAACAGAGAAAACGGATTTTGAAATTTGTGCTTATTATTAAAAGGTAAATTGCACCGAACATGTGTACTAAATCAATTCTGACTCAGAACATAACATTCTTGTTTCTGACACTGCTTTTTTAAAGACATATTTTAGTGCAGTCATAATCAAATAAAATCAAGGTGAAAAAAGGTAAGTGTCAGGTGGTCTCAGTACATGGATAATTTCTCTGTATGCTGTTGTATCTCTGGAGGCTGCAGACTATTAAACTGCACTGATTATACCTGTTGCCCTAATGCATTATTCATGAAATTGGCACCACAGCATCTTCAAACAGTCTGTCATTTTCCATTACTTTCCATCAAAGGAACCATATGCTGTTCTCACAGTATATTGATACCAGGGCATATACAAAGCAGACAGTCACATGGAAGCACTATCTGCTTTCACATGAGTTTTCAAATAGTTATTATTAACCACCACTTTTAATGGCCTGTTTGATTATTCAGTGCTTAAAACTACAAAACTTCAATGAGAAGAGAGATTGATGACTGCTCTTTCTATGTTGAAAATTATTCAGTTCTCATAAACGGTTTGCCATTCAATGGAACTGCACTGCAAGATATTTCTTCACTGAATTCTGTTTTGAAATGTTGTTCCTCAGACATCTCTCATTCCTTTGGATATCTAAGATGCAGTACTTAATTATCAGAAAACAGCCTTGTTTCCTGTCCCATCCTATGTGCAGTAAATTGTTTTTGAACAACAAACTGTTTTTTTACAATATCACTCCTAACTTAATCAACAATAATCTGATTCTGTGCAGTAACTGATAATCTTTCCTAAAACTTTGTGGTGTTACGTGTATTCAATGACCGATCAAGAAAAAAAAGCAAAAAATCCTCTAGGTATCTTATGAGAAGGTGTAAGAATTTGACTATTCTTTTACATATATAATGATAATTCCACTACTGTCTCAATTTCTAAATTCCTTTTTTTAGGCAATTGCTTATTTTATGATGTGATTTTTATAAATCATCAAAACCCTATATAATGACTGCCTGCTATTCATTGAAATACAGGGATTTTAGACTGCCTCTTTTTTTTGTGATTTTAATCAGCATTGAAATCCATTGTCATCTGAAACAGTTATTAGTAGGTTAATGATTAGTGGTTGGACTTGATGGTCTTCATGGTCTTTTCCAACCTAAATGAGTCTGTGATTCTGTGTTCAGTTACATCAAGATGTTCCACTGTGTTCATAATCTAACTTTACACAGAGCATATAAAAACTTTGTAGGGTTAAGACAAAGTGGCATCAAATTCAAATGTGCAGAAGGAATTTAAAATGAATGGTGTTGGCTCAATTTTTCAACATTATTTTTATTCCTTTGGCATCACTAAATAAAGAGTGAACTGAAAATTTTCTCTCCATTTGTCTGCACATAGGATTACTGGGAACATCTGAGGTTTGCTCAACAGAAATACTACATATACTCTGTGACACTGAGTTTGGTCCTGTAATTCTAAACTAATGCCTGCTATTAAGAGGATCTTCAAGACAGAGGTAAACAGGCTCCTGGGGGGCTTCTTTGTGTTCAATTCTAAACATAGGAGACATTTATCACACACCAAGCAAGTATGGTTGGTAGCTGAGAAATGCAATTCAGCTACATCTGGATAAAGTTAAAAAGCACCTGAGCAAACAATCTGTTTTCTAGATGAAGTATGTAGGTTATATTCTCACATTTAATACAGTCTATATTCAAGGCATCCAATTTTCTCATATTGTTTTGCCCTTAATGGATATTCTCAACATTATAAATTTATTTCTGGTGGAGGGAGGCAGTGCTAGCTCTCAGTAGGTCTCTGCAGGCTTATGATACAGGGGGACAGTTTTTACATGAACTAATAATAAGGACTGATTTACACTCATATGGGTTATAGAGTCATACATTTTCTGCTTCCAGCAATGACAAATATTGACTTATCTGGAAGCTTCACAAAAGCATTAACATTTCATTTGGGATTATGGTGGGGTAAAGGTTCAAGTCTCATCTAGTTCAGAAAAGCAGCCACATACCAATGGACTTTTCAACCTCTTTCCTTCTCCTAGGGCTAGGGTGCAAGTGGTGAGGGCCAACTTCACTGTGAGGTAGCCTAGAACAAGGCCTGGGAACAGTCTCTGTGGGCAAATATTTCTCCTGCAGGGACTGTGCTGGAGTTCAGGCCCTTTTTCCTGGTTCTTGCCGAAGTTTTGCGGTATGAGTCCCATGCTGTACTTTAGTGGCCTGGATGCCCATATGCTGTTCATGCCTATGACCCTCCCCAGTCAACCCAGGACCTTTTCTAACCTAGTTTCACTCACTGATCTTTCCCTGCCCTCCTTGATCAAGTACTGGGGACTGGACCTCTGTTTGGTGAGATCCCTATCCTGTCTGTCATGCTGTCACCCATGCTCCCAGAACACCTTTCTCATGCATTTGCCCATCCTCATAACTTCCTGACACCATATATGTGATATCATACTGATACAACAGAGAGAAAGTAGTGCAATTCAGACCCTCAGACCACAGAAGACATGAATACCCCTCAAACAGCTGGGACAGCTAAGATTTGCAAACATCTGTGAAACTGATGACAAAGCTGCTACATATGCAGCTGGTCTACTTTGTCGCTGTTAGAAACAATCTCTTCAGTTTGGTGCCGAGCTACACTCAAGGGGTAATTTACCTTAAAGGAAATTTCTGTGGAAAACTGTTTTGAGATTTGTAGGAAGCCTTCTTAGGGATTACTATATTTCAGTAGATATCATTTGAAACTAATTGTTTCGTTCTTTCTTTTTTTTCGCAATGTAGTGTTGCCAGTAGAATGTTCACAATGATACCAGCATTTTTCAGGTTTTGATAAGGTGTTTTGCTACTGATGACACATTCTCCACCATCAAAAACTTCCTCTGTCAACTTAAAATATGGTCAGTTTTACTTGTGGGGTTTCTGTTAAATTATTGCAGCACACTCCCATCCAGGGATGTGACAGATGCAGCATCATGTCTACATTATCCTTATTTTATTTTGTTGCGTTGTGTTCAGTGTAATTTTCCTTTTTTTTCTCCATATGTTTGATAACATCAGCATATGTTCTCTGCTATAGCAGATGACCTCTAATTGTATCTCATGGTGTGAGGCTGATGTTCTATGACTGAAGATTTACCTTGAGAATGTCTCAGTAATGGGTCAGTCTTAACCATTCATTGTATTCAAACTGTCCATACAAAATGCTTATGGATGGTTGGTTATTCGATATATGCAGCAGATGTCTAGTGCAGCTCAGCTCACAGGAGCGTTGCTTTGATACCAGCTATAGGCAATGCTTTGAGACTCACTATTCAAGACATTTAACCATTTTGTACCAAGAGCACAAAGACAGCCTGTGGGTGACTGGCTGATGTGACAGCTCTAAAAAAAGACTCAGACATTCAGAGAAGTGAAAAGAACAATTGCAGGGTACTCACTATTTTTCAAAGACCCATATCTTCATCCCAGCTATGCTGCATTTCCTAGGAACTGTAATGACTGTTGCTGTCCTCTGTGTGACTCCATTTTTAGGCATGTCTCATTTGGTATTCATGTGATATTAGAACTGTCCTTAAATTTCCATTTTTACAACGGGTTTAACATGCTCTCTGCTAACAATAAGACTCTTCTGAGATAAAACCATTTGTAATGAATAACATACTTTCCCATATACGGATATGATACCTGTGTTTTAACCCATACAATAATAAACTAAACCTGTCCAAAAATATTGCCTTGTTTGGTTCCATTTTAGGTAAAAAAATTAGTTCTAAATGTTTTACCTTTGCTGTAAAAACTTCCCAATTTAAAATGAGCAGACATTTAGTATACTAATGAGTTTGGTTAGAGGCAAGTAGCATACACAGACTTTGACTTTTTCTTTATCTTCTGAACATTTCTTGATTTTGTCTGTGAACAGAAGATCATGTCAGTGTGGTCTTCACTATTCAGATTACCTTTAGGGAGGACTTTTTTCAACAGAGTCTTCTGATTGTTACTCTGTCAAGGATATTTTCAAAGCCTGAGAGAAACTACAGTGGTTTTCACTGTCACTATCACGCTTGTAGGGATGGATGACATTTCCATTTTAAACTTCCAATCTATTGTCACTTTATTCCATATGGTGATTACCTGTTTCTCTGGTGTGAAAAGAAAAAAAGACGTCCATATTTAGTAAGAATTAGTCAGAATTATCACTGACTTTACTGGCAGTCACTGCCTTACCCTGAAGCATCTGGGTAATGACTTCAAGACTTACTGATACAGCACTCCCAGATGATCCTGAGCTGGTTACTGTGGAACTCTATATTATACTATTCTAGTTATGGCAGATTGACAGTTTAATAAATAATGTGCAGTATAGCTGAAACCTCTGATGAGGCAGAGTACCGCTGCTCAGTACTTTTTATTCCAACTCACTATCCTCAGTTTTGTTCAGTCATTGAATTATAGGTGTGTCTAGGGATCAAGCTAGACATCTGCTGTTTTAAATATTTCAGTGTTTAATCCTTCTAGGAATTTGATTTTACTTGTTTTGAAACCATGAGACAGTTATTGGCATATGATTCCTCTTTAATCTAAGTTCAGACCAGAAATCTTTACCATGCATAGCTTTTTACAGAGCAAATGTCAAAGTGACAATAACACTGTATGACCATCTCCTTTGGTCAACAGGTAGCAGAAAATCAATACTCCACTGGTAAGGTCAAACTGTAAAAACAAGCAATATTAAGTGAAAAATAAGATGTTATTTGACTTTTTGATGCTATTAACATAACTGATCTGTTTGTACATTATTTGTACAGGTCATACAATTCATTTACCAATAATTGTTCTAAAGAGATCAGCAGGTTCCACTTCACTCCACCTGTAAAATTTGTAGTCAATATATAGATTGCAAGTAGCACTCAAGGTGCTATTTCTATTGTCACATTACTTTTTTATTTCTAATACTGGCTGTTTATTGGCACCTTGACCTGAATCCCACACATATGCCTGTAATGTTCACTTCAGTAGTGCCCTGTCAGGAGCATCAAGACCTGTTTTCTAGAAGATGAACACCTTTATGTCCAGTTTGTCATTGATTGACTTCCAGTAGCAGTCTCTGCTATTTCATTACTTCAAGATTTCATTTATTAAAGATACCACATAGGGCACAGAAGAGCCTGCACAACTAGTTGATTACAGTGAGAAAGTGCCAATTGTGTCTTGTCTGTGAATGCAATTTCTTCTGTTATTACAGCAGAACAAAAGTTGTGAACACTGAATACAGAGTCTTTTGATTATTATTTTATTTTTTTATTAAAAAGAGCAGTTCAATTAAGAGCAGAGGGCAAAGATCTCTAATAAATATGCATTTTATCACAGTTGAGTATTCTATGAAATTACACAGAAGATAAAACTCAGGCAATACTCCATGCTGTAATTCAAGTAACACTGTAGTAGCCTTGCATATATAAAAAGACTTGAACATATAAATAGAGGCCAGGTTGAGGCATTTTTTGAACTGTAATAAAATTTTGGATGCAGTGTTTGTATCTGAAGAGATACATTTCGCCTATTATTATGGCGAAAGTAACTCAAACTGCTATTCAGCAAGAGCATGGTTTTTATGATTATTTTCAACCATGTGTTTGTTTGAGCTGTACAATTTCTACTCTTTAGTGAATACTTTCAAATTATTTACTTTGAAATCTATCTTTCTTTGCTATCACCTCTTCCTTCATTTTACATATCTTGTGGTCATGTAATGAAGAGCCCCTAATTTCAATAGGAAGAGTCAATGAATAGCAGAAGTGCTTATCTTGCAGTTAGGCAAAACAGAATCCCCATCCTATCCATCATCCCCATCAAAACAGAATCCCAGTCTTAGTGAAAAGACAGAGCAATTAGGCTTTCATGGAGGAAATTCTACGTGTTACTGAGATGTTTATATGCACTTTTTTTGCTATTTGTTGCCTTACTAATTGATCTTTATTGGAAAACAATCATGAGTGGAATTTCATATCACCACAGCTTCCATTCAGAGAAAACGCATTCATTTAGTCTTCTCCCCTTGCTTTGAACTCTATTGAAGATGGTGTTTTGTGAAAATTCAGTTTGAAGTAGAGGGCACCACAACAAAACAAGAAGACATCTTTTAACTTGCTCCAGGAAATCACTGTGTCAGAAAGAAATCAGGAATCATTTTAAGTTCTTATAGTAAAGCTCCCTTGTTCTTATGCTTCCAGAATATCTTTCTTTCCATTTTATTTTTTTTTTCTTGTTCTAAACATGAGTAGAAATACTCCAGCTGTGATCTCTGCACTGTGTGCAGATGTGGTCGGAAAATTTTCCACTGGTCTGTGGAAAAATTGCTGCTAAGAGGAAGATGCAGATTGTTGATCTGCAACACAAAAAGCATGTTAAGACACTAAATGGAACCTCCCTACACTGCCTTATTTCTATTATTTGCAAAGAAACACCATAGTTTTCCAACCTTTGAGCTGTTATTCTCATGTCAATAGAGACAATTGTGAAACTGTCAATTCAGTTTAGACAGAGGGAGGTTTTTCTCACATAACAGTTACCCTGAGAAGGTTTGAAGCTATTCTGCTCTGATCCTTTTTCATTTTTAAGTTCTGTTATTCACTATCAGACTAAGTTAATGTTACATTATAAAAAATAAACAAGGAAGGCCAAAAAAAAATAGGATTGACACTTTTCTTGGTTAAACACAAATGAATATATTCCAGTGTCTTTACCTATGTACTGATGCTCTCTATGATTTATGCAATAGTTCACAAATACAGAGTAGCATAAAACACCTTTTCTTTGCTTCACAAATTAGAAACAGCCTATTTTAAAATGTCATCTATTTACATTAATAATAACTTCGTCAATCTAAAATAAAATTATTATTGATCTTATGGAAATGGGATTTTTTCATCCCCTGTCAAATTTTACTATAATTTGAACAAAGCCATCCAGGCAAAGAAAGAGACATACACAGCTTTCTATTACAATGTCTCAGCACGGGCTACCTCTTGTCTAGCTTTGATAACACTGGGATGTCTAGACTCTATGAAATATTTTTAACTAATAGTTTTACTCAGCCAGATTGTGACACAAAAAAAAACCCAGAAGCAAACCACAGAGGAGCCTTACTTTTTACTTGTCATTCCAAATTGATTGGAGACTGGAGAAACATTAAAAATAATGTATCTTCACAGAGAGTTTATAACTACATGCATGGTCCAAAAATGATAAACAGGTGAATATTGCTATTTTTAAAAATCTCAGGACAAAATCATTCTCTTTTTTTTTTTCCCCATGTGCGCTCTATTGTTTGGGATGAGCAAGAGAGGCAAAGAAGAAACAGAATCAACTTTGATTTGCATATCTCAAAAATCCCCATCTCTTTTTTGATGATGTTCTATATATTTAAAATATTTTCTGTTATAACATTTCTCAGTAATCATTTAGTCTTCTATTTGACACTACTGATGGTGTGAACAATTTGTGGCTTTATTTTCTATTCATGTCAGCTTTACATATACTGTGTTTGATGCACAGTGAAAGTATCTACTTTAATAAGTAGAAAGATGACATAAAAATTATGTATTTTAGGAGCGATGCTAAAGGAGGACAGATATTTAAACCTCTCTTTAACTTCCAATTAGATATTTCTGCTAGGAAATGCATATTTAGAATATTATAATCCTAAGATTCTGTGAATTTTTTTTTTTTTTGGTTTGTTGGTTTTGAAGTTTGTTTTCTGATTAGCTACTGGCAAAGGAACATCATCAATGAAAATTATTGGGGAGGCTGAGAGGAATTTTATAAAATATTAATTATGTGTGGTAAATAATCACGTAAGACCTATTGTCTCATAAAAATCAGTTTATACTTGAAATATACAATACCAGTCATATGCTGTAAGGAAAGTTATCCTGATCATGATCACAGTGGTATAAAAATATAAAGATCTCATTAATAACATTCTTTTTAGGAGCCTCACTATCACAGATCTATCTGCATTTCTTTAAAAGATAATTTTTTACCTGATTAAAAATATTGTTTATCATTTGTTTCTTCTGGTAGAATGATATACATTAGTATACTAACACTGCACATGAATGTAGGATTCTTTTCCTGCTAAAATAGAAAATTTTCAACAAAATAGGATGTAAAATAATCAGTTTTTTTTCTTGCTCCAAGCAATTGCAGCTGAATTTCATGGCTTTGCATTTATAGTGTATGAAGAAGTAAGGAAGAAAAATATCAGGGCAAGAAACAGTGTTTTTTGTAGTCAGAAAAACACCACAAGCTGATCTGGAGGTGCTAGGAACACTGTGTGAAGGAGCTGTAGTTTTCATTATATTTGTTTATAGCAATGAACTCCCTAAATGCCATGCTGTGGCAGATGCAGTAAGTAAGCTGCACATTCACCTACTCTTTCATTTGAAAATTATGGAATTTTATGTTGGGATCAGAAACTGTACTTCAAGAAAATTTGCTTTTAGAGCAATTCTGGGACCTTGTTTCCAGTTAAGACAAGGACTCTCAAATGACCTTCAAATTGACTGCAAGAATGCGAGAACAAAAGGGATTAATATATTTACAGCAGGCAGCACATCATTCTTTCATTGTATGCTTTAGAGATAAATATACTCCTATATCTTGTGTTAGTGTTGTGGTGCATGATTGAGGTTTTCAAAGTTGTGTATGTATTTTGTTTATTTCTCTGTATTGGTAGATTCTGTCCCAAGGCCCTTCCACCCTTGTTCCCAAATACCACATAGTATGACCCTGTCCTGGACCACCCCCTTCCTTCCCTCATTGGCCCAGAGTTTCCTCCGCCCAGGCTGTGCCCTGGAAAAGGAGAGGACAAGGGGCCAAAGCTCTGTGTTCTGGCAAGTGCTGTTCGGGCAGGTGGACAGCCCAAGTATAAACACCTTCCCAAACCCACGTCAGAGCCCGCTCCATTATTCCAAGCCTTAAACCACGCACAGCCAGAGACTGAGGAATCCACGAACTGTTTTAGTTGGTCTAGGAACTACTGCTTAGCTGGTAAGCAGCCCACAGAAACCAACTACATGTTAGCCTTTCCTTTTTTTTTTTTTTTTTTCCTCCCTTTATTGTCCCCTAATGACTTTTGAGAATTTCATACTTATCCTGAAGGACAAATTCCACAGGTCAAGAAGGATTCAGGAAGGTGTCTGTTTCCTGCTGTTTCCTTGGTACAGTTTGACACTATGTTCAAAGAGAGAACTTAATATTTTAGAACTCAGAGTTCAGGAGTTCACAAAACCTATAAATGCGTATCTATTTTAGAAACAGCAGTATTTATTGTGAATTGTTTTTTGAACATGAATCTTAATCCTCCAGCTACTATGACATCAAGAGCTTAACTTTCAATTGCTTTTGAAGGAATAGAGAATGATCAAATTGGTAAATAAATGTACTCTTTGGAACTAGTTAAAATAATAAATAAAATATAATAAAATAAAGTTTTAAAAAAACAAAGTTGTAGAAACCTGTCACTTGGCCAAGAGCTTTATAATAAGTAACAAAGGCCACACTTCCACATTTGATAAAGAGTCCAGAGAATCTATCTGTGGCATCATGAAATAGGAAATATTTCTGATGCTAGAAAGTAGCAGTCCATTGTAACTCATCATTACAACATCTGCTGTTCTTATGTTTCATTTTGGGGCCAAAGCGGTGTTTCATTTATTTAAAACATCGAACAAAATCTTCTAATTTAAAACATCAAATTAGACTTCAATAAGTCCATACTTCCTTTTAGTCTAAAAAAATGCATTCGGAAAACAAGCTTGTCTAAATAGACATCACAGTGTTTAGTATCAAGCTCTATTTCTCTAAAAACCAAAACGAAACCTGAGCATGGGTTTCACCCTCTGAGACATTGATTTCCTCCTGTATGCCATCATGTGAAAAAAAGAACAACCCAAAACATGCTTCAGGATTCTGTTTACTTATCTTCATGAAGAGTTTATTCTAATTTGAAAGTCATACTACAGAGAATTGTCTCCAAAGACTTTAATTGTTATATCTCTGCCCTGATCCATGATGTATTGTAGGCGATGAATATTATCTTCTTAATTTCAGCAGAGAAAAGAAGCAAAACCTTACTATAGTCATGCACAATCTGAGGTCATAAAAGTGTGAAAAAAGCTGTAAATCCCTTTCTTTTCACAGAGGCATATAATCTACGTATGTATTATCTTTGCCAGATATTGAACATCATATGTTAAAAACACATGTTCTCATTCAGAATCCTACTGAACATAATGAGTTTTAAAATGTTACACTAATGGAGCCTGAAAAGATGCTATTTTCTCTCAGAAGGAGGCCTGCTGATATCTTGGATACTTTTATAACACTCCCAGGAATTCCAGGGTAAAATGAATCTATTTGTCAATAGAACAATAAACGTTTTTAACTCAAATACATGAATGGACACTCTACTTATGTTTGTCTATTTGCTCCTAGCAGTATAAGATATAAACATGAAATATATTTGATCTTGAAAATTGATATAATTTTGAGATAAACATGTTCATACCCTTTTTTCTAGCTTTCCCTAAGTACCTTTCTGTTTCTTACCTCTTCCCTGCTTGGATGCATTCTTAAATATTCGATTTTCTTTTAAAGGATCACCACAGGTCGCTGCAACATGTAAGGCAGTGTGACTACACCTCTAGTTTTCTATTTAATTCCAATTATTAAAAGATTCAGGAATCACTCAGATGTCATGATGACACAAGCTAATGGAATACTGTAGAAATGGAATAAAGAGAAGAATACTTGAAGCTGCAGAATTTGTCTCCCTCTTTTAGACAAATATTCCATACATATTTTCTGGCACACTGTTATCTCTGGAAACAAATAGTTTTATACTTTTCTCCAAAGTATCAGTGCCACAGAAAAGTAAGTCAATAGTATCAAAGATGATATGGAATTATTATTTTTATTCTTTCTTATGCAAATGATAACTTCACAGAGCATGACAAAAGTGAAATTCCATCTGGTCTGGATTCAGTTCCACCCATTAGGAAGGAAAAGAAAAGAAAAAGCATATCCCCAAAGCCAAAATATCTTCTTAGAAATAAAGTTGAATGTTGTCTTTTTCTTTGAAGAAGATGATAAGAGTATCATTCAAATAATATCCACTCTTTGATAAGGTTGCAGACTGTAAGAAGAGTTAGTTGTCAGCTTCTTCACCAGCTGGCAAAGAATAGGCAGGAAAAACCCTTCTCTAAGACTCTGGATGAATGGGGAAAGGAAAGGGGAACAAGAAGAGGCAGAACCTTTCCTTTCTCTTCAGTTTTACAGTAAGGCTCTATTTGGAACTCACTCCTTCACAGTATTGTAAATATCATTATCTGATCATTATGTTTTCAGCTTTAAGGCAGAAATGTAGCTGGGGAATATTGGTTTTGATTGACATGCTACAGTGCAGACAAAAGACCATGCTGAAGTGACATTTAATAGTTTAAATGGTGCAGTTTTTTGGTTGTTTTTTTTTTTTAGTTTAGGGAGAAAATACACATGCATATGAAAAAAATATTACGTGCTATAGTTTGAAAATATTTATTTATAAGACACTTAAGAAACCTCTTTTCTAGAAGTCCTCTAACATAGCTTTGGCAAACAATGATATGATAAATCATAGAAAATAAAGAAGTTCATTGCTTACAAGTGATAGGTAAAGGTTTCAGTTAGTGTCTATTAAAATATATGAAATTTATAAAATTAATTTCTATACAGTGAGTTCATACAATGCAGGTTATTGAGACGCTTTCATAGTGCTGAATGCTTCACCTTGTACTCACTCAGAAGGGTGCCATAATATATCTATCTAGAAGGTCTAAATGGGTGAACACATAGCTATGTTTAAAGGGGTTTTGCCCTTTTTCACTTGTATGGGATCAAATAGTTGAGATTACTTTTATATTACATGGGAAGTCTAATACAGAACAGTTTTGGGGTGGGTTTTTTTGTGTATTTTGGTTTTGTTTTGTTTTTGGTTTTTTTGTTTGTTTTGTTTTGAAATAAGCAACACTAGGATAACTTCATTTATAAAAGTTGATAAATGTGAACGCTTTAGGTACTTTAGGCCATGGTATAGAAATGGGAATTTTAAGATGATGCAAATTACTTTTCCCCTGAATGTTCTTCAGTCTGTGTTTCTATAAAGAAATATGAGGAATTTTAGTCAAACTTGCTGTTGGCAAATTGTGACTGTATCATAACCCCCAGGAGCTCTTCTAACAACCATTTCTAACTATGGCACAATATCTCTTCAGGGCCACATAATAAAACCTTTAATCCCAGGTCAGTAGCCATGAAATGTTTTGACTCTAGCTCAGTATCATCTGCTAGTCCAAAAATGGCCAGAAGCAGAAGCAGAGGAGCTGCTTAATTATTTTGTACAGACAATTCCTGTCAGAGATCAAGGAAAGTGGTGATTATTGTCTGAGTATATAAACGAACGGGATTAAATGTCTGATCCGTGTGATACAACTGGAAAAAAATGCCTGTGATTTCATGTCTAGAAGGTATCACTGAATGTTATTTGGAACAGATGCAGAAGTTTTGTGGACTAAAGTAGTCTGTTCTGCTTATTTGGGAAATATGAATATGGTTGTCTTGAAGATTCAGAATACTTTCCATTCATATGTCATTCATTTTCCTTAATATATTAGGGATATTATATCTTACTAAACTCCTAAATAATTATGCTTTAAGCTAGTAGTGAAAAGGCTTACTAGGAGTGCAACAGGTTACTGATTGGGAAACTCAAATTTTTACTAACTGCGCCGTAGTTCTGTCAAAATCTTATTTCTGTGAGACCGTAAGCCTAAAAAATAAATAAGGAAATCATTTACATGGATGTACACTGAGAAATCCATGCAGTAATAACACTGTGCATGGGCTCACACCTGCATACCATATTTTCTACTTTCCATTCATGGTGGCTCTATGTCCTATGTTTCCATTTTCCTGTGAAGCTAGTAACATAAAGACTGTGTATAGGAAGAATGATGATTCTTGTATTTGTCCAACAAATTATGGAACGAATAAGAAGTGTTATGAGGATATGACACTGTTTACAAAACCTGCCTCTTAAATGAACTTACCTGGTAGGGAGAACCATGTTAATAAAGCACACAGAAACTATGCCATTTGTCATTTCTTGCTGCTGATGTGACTGTGTGTTGGTGGAAATGGGCAAGAAATTGCTATCTGGGCTCTTACACATCTTTAATTTTACCTGACCTTTGTCATTGTACCTAGTAAATTCCTTAGGTTGCACTGACAGAAAGTCAGCATGATTAGAGCCATTAAGTTGCTTGAGGAGAATGTGAAGTCTTGTGCCTTTCTCCTTCAGAGAAGCATTTCCTATCATCCATTTTCCAGAAGGAAAGTGTGTGCAGGATCATTTACCCATCAATTAATCACAAGTCATTTGTGAAACTAATTTTTTATCAGGATGTATAATTAATGACACTCAGTCTGCAAATACTTGTGTTCAGCAGATAAAACTATAGACTTCCTATTCCAGAAATGAGAATTCTAATACATACAAAGGTCTACAAAATGAACCAGCAGTGAGGAAAATGTGCATTTGTCACTCATACCTCAAAAATGTTAGAAAAATGTGGACATTGATATTTGAAACAGGCTTACTCTTTCAACAAAAACATTGAAAAGACTTAAAAATAGATGACTGCTTTAAAGGCTTATTAAGTTCATTTTCCCAGAAGTTCTGAACTAAATTCTTCTGCAATTCCAGTATTACAGTAAACCATTTATTCTAAACACAACAGGAAAAGAATATCTATCACTTGGATATTTTTAAACTGTCTCCCATAATACATTCCTGATAAATGAATCATTGTGGGGCCAAGCTATAATGGGGGAAGAGCACCACCAATGAAAGCACTATTGTCCCTGTACTACCTTTAATCTCAAACTGTACAGATAGCCTTTATTTCCTCGGGAAGAAAATTTTCTTTTTTCTTTCTGTTCAGTTCATTTGCTTTGAAAGCACAAATACATCCACACATATTTTTGTCTGAGTTTTACATCAAAGCACTTATCAAAGTGAAGAGACATTGACCTTGTGTTCCTTTAATATTTCACTCACATTGAGTCACTACCTAAGCAATGATGAATTTTGTCTTAACTCTTGGTTACAGCCATATTTGGCAAAGAATTATGCTAACAAAATACAGATTTTAGAACCATTTTCCTATTACTAGAGAAAAGCTAATGAACTGGTTAAGTCATAAATGGCATATTAAAAAAAAAAAACCTTTAAAAATATTTGTGAAGAACATCAGGGTTAGTGGAAAGTGTAGCATTTATCATTGATTTGGGATCTTTTGTAAATTTTAGCAGTTGAGTTTGAAGCTTGAGTGGTCAAAGAG
This sequence comes from Trochalopteron elliotii, assembly GCA_024734555.1. NCBI lineage: Eukaryota > Metazoa > Chordata > Aves > Passeriformes > Leiothrichidae > Trochalopteron > Trochalopteron elliotii. Next base: position 1,608,868 of record JANPWX010000419.1, read on the forward strand.
CAAACAGAAAATATGCCCCATGAGCCCTGCTCAACAACCAAAGGTACTTCAGCCAGTAAAACAAAAAATAATTCAGCGTAAAGAACTCTCATATTTTATTTTCAATGAATATGGGATCCGATATCATTACTTCATCAAAGAAACCTTTCAGCTCATTAGATACACAAGTTTGATAAACTCCAAAAATGTCTTACTTAACATTACACCCAAGCCTATTCTTCCAAAACAGTATATATCAAAGTTGCAATAATTCATTGAGAAACACATAAGAATTCTACAGAAGTTTAGAAGATAAAAGAATTTTTTTGGTTAGATTGAGAAACTCACAAATGTTGTCCAAGTTATATATCAATGTACTTTTCTGTCATGATAGTTAGTCGTGACATGGAAGACAGTTGTGCATAAGTTGAAGCTAAAACATTCCTGGAATTCAGATTAGTCTTTGAACATGAGAGTAGAGTCTTTTTGAAACAGAAATAAAAGATATGTCACTCAAAGCAATGAAGTTTTTCCTCATCATCCCACACACAGGCAAAAAATCTGTTATAAAAGGAAATATTATGAAATTTTTAATTATTCTAACTTCAGAGTAAAATGAAGTAAAAGCAGGTGGATAATAAAAGGAAAGGTCATACTATATGTGTATGAACTAATAATATAGACAGCATAAATTTCTAGTATAACTGAAGTGTCTCTGATAACATTTTAAAATGAAATAATAAGTGTAAATATTTGAGACAACTAATTTCAACAGTATAAATGTCCAAAAATGTACAGTGCTGCAAATATAATTGCTGCACATATTCATGCGTACAGTTTTCTAATTGCATATGCAAACATTTGCTTAAGAAGTACTTCAGTCAATAGGGAAGAGATTGAAAATTATTCCAAACACTTTAAAATTACACATTATTCCCTGAAAGCTACAGTGAGATGTTTAAATACAAATATTGACAAAATTCTCCATTAAAAAGGTAATTTTAAATTATAATACATTTAAAAGTAATGTTAATTGTTTTCAGTTTTACTAGATTTTCTTCACGATCTCAAAATCTGATAGTTTTCTTGTCACAAATACAAATTTTAAGTTTTCATCATGCTCCAGTTACTCATGTTTTTGTCTATGTTATGTCAGACCAAATGGCAAGTGACCTCTTCCTGAGCCGGGACCCACAGAACTTCTTTTTTAGTTGTGCACTAAAAACTCCATTCTGCTTTTGGAACTCTGAATATCATTTTGGTCTGGTTTGTGTCTCTGAACCAGCCATTGTCGTAATCACAAAAGCAGACATCCATGATCCTCATCCAAGCTGCAATTTCCCTCCTCTACTTCTCCAGTGTGGAAAAGAGGTTCCACACCTTCAAAACCAGTTGCTATGCTGGTACTAACGGTGTTGTCTTATGGGATGGCCAGCAGTTAGTTCAGGCCGTGGAGGGCCATTCTCAATTGTTCTTTCCAAAAACTTGACCCTGTCAATCAAATGCCAGAGCATCACCTTCATGAAGCACACACACAGAAGAGTTCCTCATACTCTGAGATGTAATTTCCTAATATAATTAAAGTTAACACATCCAGCCAACTGTCTAGTGAATAGTGACACAACTTTCTTCTTTACTAGAATGAAAATCCCTACAAAGTCATTCAAGTACACCTAAGATATAAGTACAGCTATGCAAGAACTTAAAGGGTATGATCAAATGACTCTTGCAAATTCCCTCAAGTTAAAAACACTAAGGATTTTTCTGAGAGTTTGTATATGTTTTTTTCAACTACAGGAATTATTATTTTAGGGCCAGGTCACAGCCAGCATGGGCTCATGAGGGGAAAGTCCTGCTTGTCAAACCTGGTTTCCTTCTACAACAGAGTAACTCACCTAGTTGATTTAGGAAAGCCAGTAGATGGAATCTTCTTGGACTTCTGCAAAGCCTTCAATACTGTCTCTCACAGGATCCTTCTGGACAAAATGTCCAGCACACATCTGTGTCCTCAATACAGCTGTATAACCGTGTTAAGTAATGTGTGAACAACAGGATCATGGTTCAGGAACAAAGGGTTATAGTCAATGGGGTAACATCAGAGGGGTGACCTGTCACTAGTTGGGCTCTGCAGAGCTCCACCCCCAGCTCAGCTCTCTTTAACATCTTCATTAACCACCTGGATGTGAGACTCAAAGCGATGCTAAGTCTGCTGACCACACTGGATTGGGAGGAGTTGTTGACTCCTTTGAGGGCAGAGAGGCCCTGCAGGCAGACCTAGACAAATTAAGAGAGATGGACAATCACCAACCATACCAAGTTTTACAATGGCAAGTGTCAGATTCTGTAGCTGGGCCAAGTCAACCCTAGTTGTGTGTATAGATTGGGGAGTATGAGGCTGGAGATCAGTGCTGTGGAAAAGGACCTGGAGGTCCTGGTTGATGGCAGGTTGAACCTGAGTCAGCAGTGCCCTGGCAGCCATGAGGGCCAACCCTCTCATGGGGAGCACTGGGCGCAGCATCACCAGCTGGGCAAGGGAGGGTTGAGGTCACTTGGTCTGTTAAGTCTGGAGAAGGAGAAACTGAGGGAAGACTTCATTGCAGTCTTTAACATCCTCAAAAGAGGAAGAGGAGAGGCAGGCACTGATCACTTCACTCTTATGGCCAATTACACAACTCAAGGAAACAGCATGAAGCTGAGTTAGATGAGGTTTAGGTTAGATATCAGGAAAAGATTTTTCACCCAGAGGGTGGTTGGGCACTGGAACACGCTCCCCAGGGAAGTGGTCACAGCACCAAGCCTGGCAGAGTTCAAGAAGTGTTTGGACAATGCAGAGGACCAAGTGCTGGAGTCTGTGATCCTGATGCATGTCTTCCACCTCAGCATACTCTATGATTTTATGCCTTTATTTCTGTTTTAAAATCTCTTCAGTGTTTTAAGACCCTTCTCAAGATATGAATCTCTGTAACAGGTACCTCTTTGCTCCTCTTTCCTAGTTCATTAATTACCTGTTGTAGTTATGTCATTGGAGACTATTGCAACTCCCTATTTAATTATCTACTTAGTCTTCTGGAGTCTTTGCATTCTAGTATACTTCTCCCTAAAATAGCCTTTCTGTACACACAACTTGCATTGTTTTGTTTTAAAAGGACTGTTTTTCTTGTCTTGGTTTACCAAGTGAACCGTATCTTCTTGTGGCAATGATTTGTACTGTTCATAATTTAACCAATTACAGAATCTTCATCATCTTTAAATTATTGACTGCAAACTTATTTCTTTTAGGCTGTTGATGGAGGTCAAAATAATGTAGGGGTCAGAAATCTGGTTTTGCTCAGCTTCAGCCATGTGACCTTGAGGATTTAAGCATATTTATTCAGAAATTATTTGTGGCAAAATTCTGTGGGGTTTTTCTATTATTATTATTTTATGTTACATCTAAACCCACAGAAAGTTAACATTTTATATAACACTGAATTTCATGGGGTTTAAGATATGGGTATAACGCTAAAAGTATATATTGGAACAAGTAAGCTTTTATACTTCCTATGTGCATTCATGACTGAAATGAGTTTGTAAGAAAACCATTTCAAACTGTAAAAAGTGTGTCTCAGCAACATCACGGAATACAGTAAAAAATGCATAAAAATATTTTTGTAACTTATATTTGGGTATTAGTGTGTGGGACCAAGGGTTTGGAGCATGGAGAGTGAGGTCCTTCTTGAAGGTCCTTTAATGAGTCTAGACTCCAGTTTCCCATGGTCTTTTCAGAAAAGGCACTGCCTGTAGTTGTTATACTTTTTGAATGAAGAATCAAACAAATATTGGACTGCGACTTACATTAACATATTTCTTCCACTAACTTCCTTAGGCCTAATTTTCTTATTATTTTCACACAGAATATAGGAGTGAGATTCATTATTAAATGTGTGTTTATCTTCAGCCTGACTGCATTTCCTGACATAGCTATCGTTGTTCATCATCTCAAGTGCTGAATAACTTATTTACTCCTATGTTCACAGAACATTCTGTAGATATATACCTTCATGAAAACAGCATTTCAAATCAGTCATGTTTTCAACAAGGTTATATCACAAGCCACAATCAAAGAAAGCTACACTCCTGATCCCTTTCAGTGCATCCTCAATTCCTGCTTACATTATGTCTGTACTCTCCCTGAAAAGAAAACCGTTCCTCTAAACCGGAGTGTATATTAGTCTTCTATGATAGTTTCACCTTGTATAGGTAGGAATGAATTGCATATATAAGGTACAGGTGAACAGCTTTTTATCTCATGGCCTGAGCCTGTCATAGGTGTCCTGTCTGTTATATCCAATAGTAGTCTCTGTTTCACCAAAGGCATGGGGGAAATAAAACAATATTTCATATGTTAACATCAGACCTCAAGCCCCCAAAATGTACACTACATAATGAGGCATTATTCCTTCTGTCCCTGAACCAGTGAATGCGTGGAGGTGAAGGAAGGTGCAGAAGCACCTGTTTTCTGCACTCTAGAAGGGAGCAGAACAGAAAGGATAAAACTGATTCACCTCAGATTAAGACTGACAGTAGTAGGCTTTTACAAGAACACATCACCTCCCACTGCCTCAGACACAGTTTGTGGCATTTACTCAAAGAGCACTAGGCACACACACCAGCATATCTGTTTGAACTCCTTAGAGACATGTCAGCACCATACCTGGGCTACAGCATCAAAGTGAAAAATGTGATGTGTGTCTGGCACAAAAGCATATGTGATGACAGTGCTTTGTTTTAAAGAAAATGGTTGAATTAAACAATAAAGTCATGGAGTCACAATTTCATTAATTTGGAATAGACCTCTAAGATCACTTAGTCTGAACCTTAACTTAGCACTGCCAAGTCCACCAATAAACTGTGTCCCTAAGCAAGACATTAATTAATCTTTTAGTTTCCTCTTGGGCTGGTCACTCCACAAGTTCCCTGGACAATCTGTTCCAATGCTTCTCAACCCTTTAGGTGAAGTTATTGTTCTTAATGTCTAATCTAAATGTCTCCTGGCACAACTTGAGACCATTTCCTCTTAGCCTATCCTTTTACTAGGAAGAGGAGTCTAATACAGCCTCCTTTCATGTAGTTAGAGACGAGTTTTCCCCTGAGCTTCCTTTTCTCCAGGTTAACCAACATCAGCTCCCTCAGCCATTCTAGACTGTGCTCTAGACTTCTTTTGTAGACCCTTCATCAACCATGTTGTCTTTTTGTGGACATGCAAAAACAAGAAATGCAAGAAGTGGAGAGATACATCTCTGGGTTTTGGTCATAGACATATATACTTGATGTGTGTCTGCGTGGCCTTGTTAGTAACTTGTGTGTGGAGGTGGAAAGATTGGGCCAGGTTCACAGATACAGAGAATCCAAGAACATATTTGAATAGCCACCTCTTGTGTGCCCTAATATTTTTCAGATTACAGTTTTGTTCCATCTCACTACACCTTTCAGACTGTAATCAAGTATATCCTCCAGGACTTTTGAGAGGAATTCACTTTTTCAGGTGGGTGTATCTGTCCGAAATATCTTCAAGCAGTGCTCTTAACAGTAGACCACCAAGAGCTAAACAACTATTTCAGTATCTTAGACAGTTTGTGTTCATTTTAAAAGAAATCTTTAAATATTCTCTTTAGGAAGAGAATGCAAAGTGGTCCTGGAAGCCCTGGCTTAGGGAATAGTTAAATGGATAGAGATGGGTATCAGAGGTTTCACAAACAAGATTAATTGACCTCAAGCACTAATGCAAACTGCACCAGAACCCCCAAAACAGAGGAATCATTCTCATAAATATCTACATTTAACCAAATGAATTTCATTCCTAGAAAGGGATATACTAGTATAGCATTGATGTCTGGTTCTGTACTAGTCCCATGTTGAACTGCTAAACATCCTAAACTAGTGTTCCTGGACCTTTTAGGCATAGTAGTGGAATAGGTATGTCCTGGTGTTGTCATGCATCATGTCTTTCTCCCAAAGTACTCCCCAGGGATGCAAACTCAAAGTTAGATTTAAGCCCTAATGTTTTTCTTCTGTTCACCTTCACGCGATCCAAATCCCTGTGGTCCCCTTCTGCAGTCTCTGAAAACTTCACACTCTTCAGTCCGCCTTGAGTGGAGAGGGCACAGGAAGCTTAGCAAGGTCACTTTCTCCAGAAAGAACACTTGGCAGCATGTTGAACATCCATACTAATGGAGAAGAATAAAGCTGAATGTGCCCAGAGGTCTCTGATAATGTGTATCAGGGGACATGCTAAAAATCCATAAGAATAGTAGTGTTGAATTTTATTACGTATTCACAGTGCCCACAGAGTCCTGGGCTGGTTGGTCCTTCTCTACTGCTGCTCAGCAGCCCAGATCCCCACATCTGTGACATGGCCACGCCTAGAGAGAGAGAGGGCTAATGTGGGTAAAGGGTCCAGCTGGCGCTGTTTTCAGTGCTGCCAGATGGAACAGGCACTTTCTGGGTCTTCAGTTATCATCGAAGTAGCTCTACCTTGTAATTTGTAACACTTTGCAGTTAACTCCTTCTTTTACAACACCCTTTCAGATCTCCATGAGGGTCAAGAGCACCCAGGGGCAGGGACGGCAGGGTCTGGCAGCCAAGGCTGTCCCACAGTCCCAGCCAGGAGCAGGGCAGTGGAAGTGCCAGCACAGCCCCAGACCTGAGCATTGGGCACCTTCTTGGGGACAAGCTGAGGCCAGGACAGGACAGGCAGGGCTGACAGTGCCATGACACACTATTGCTGCCTTGGAAAGGCAGATGCAGTTGTCTCATGTGGCCCTTTGGCAATTGAAAGGTGCATCTTGAGGGCACTGCATATGCTCTGAAGACAGTATTTGCCTTTACCAGGCTATGAAGCCTCACTGCCAATACTCCCTTAACCATTCATGTGGTCTGGCAGTTGCACACATCATGGCCAACTCATGAATCTGCTTGGTAGGGACTGAGCCTGTCTCTTCTACTGCTTTGTCTTCACCAAATTCACCCATCTTCAGGCTTCTTCACTGATTCTTTCAGAAAATGACAGTACTTCCTTCATGGGCTGCTTCTGTTAGAACATGAGCAGCAGCCATTTGGTTCTGTAGGCATTATCTCTCTGTGGTATAGAGGTGTGGGGGAACTTCATAAAAAGTTTTCCTACCTTCATTACCAGGTGGTTTCCTACCTCAGCTTTAGGAACTGAAGTTTTTGGAGCTGATAGCAGTGTGCCTGCTCTTTTTTTGTGGTCACCATCACTATTGAGTGTAACTCTCCCATTAGAGCTCCATAATGTTTATGCATGTGAGGTTGCTGTGTTTACACAGCAGGATTTTGCAGCATGCTTGTGAAGAAATTCCCAGCTGATGGTGCTGAACAATTTGCTCTGTGTGCAAGTGAACTTCAGAACAGTCATGTCTTTCATCTCATGACTGACAGCCACCCCAAAAGATAGGGTGCTCTTATTGTTTCCTCTCTTGTGTAAATTCTAGGCTGATAAGCACTGCAGAAAGTACAAATGTGTTGCAAACACATGACTGAGCATTATTGGCCATTCCTCTTATTCTTGAGGATACAGATGCCAGATTATGGCAGTGCTCCAAGCTTTCCCAGTGCCCTCAAGCCTTCATGTGCCTGTGTTACTGTGAGCACACAGGTGCTGAAAGCAGTGCTCAGAGGAGATGCAATGGAATGTGTCATCTGATGATGCCCTGGAATGAATGGCAGTTCTGCAGATTCCCTCCCTCCCTCCCTTCTTATATACCACCTCTATCCTCACCATGTTTCATGTGCTACATTACACTGCAAACCTCTGATGCTGTAGTACACCACAACGACACAAATACTCCAACTTCAGAAGGCTGAAAAATGACCCCTTTATTCTCGGGAAGTGTCTCTCCTTTTTATACTATGCTACACAGACCAGTTTGATTGGTGACAAGAAGACAAACCTCTTCAATCACATTGGTCAGACCAGAGGGACTCAAGAAGAAGCCCCTCCTAGGGGAGATATGTAAACAATTTTGCCGTTACCAAAACATGTCTCTTGTTTACAGAAAATTCCCTGGGAAAGGAATTTCAGAAACCAAAACACGTCAGGCACAAACCAGGGCTACAAACCTCCTTCCTCTGTGCTGTGAAAGGTGGGTGTGGAAACCACCATTTGGGATGTGGGGGTGTGCTTAGCTCTTGGAAATGTGCTTGACATTGTGTGTCTTGCCTGACCCAGTGTCTCTTGTACATTTGACCTGCTTGTCAGGGAAGGGATGTTATATAAGGCACTGCGCCCTTAACAACATTTTTTTGGAGAGCCTGAGACGCATTCTCCCTAGATACTACTGCACGGAAAACAGAATTCACCTTTTTGGGTCTATACTTGGAGTTGACTGATGTAAATTAGAAAGGTGATAGGGGTTACTTCAACTCAAGTCCCTGAAAATTTGACATTTGTTTATGTGGCTAGAAGAAAAGTTCAGAATTTCTGCTTTGGTAGAAAGTTCTTACTTGGTAAGAACTGGTTAGGTCAGGTTAGACTTTTAAATGTTGGCTCTTCTTCACCTGTAAGTCTGCCTTAAGAGGTACACTATTTTTTAAATATATTTTACTTTCCAAATTTTCTTGTCAATGATGTTACCATGTAACCCAGCAAAGAGGGATTTTGATGCCATAGAGAGTATTGTAAATTGTAGATGAGAAATAGCTATATAGGGGCAGAGGAGAGCAGTTAGCTCCTTAGAACAGATGGCAACCAGAGGTCATGGATATGAAATTAGTCTAAAAACTGAAAAAAATCATGACAAATTTTGAAACAATTTGTATCAAGATAATATCAAACGTGATTTGTCCATCCTCTTTCCACTACACAATAAGCTAACCTCTAATAGTCATGTAAAGGTAAAGCAAATAAATCATTCTGTAAATGTGAAAATGAAAATTAAGGCAAATAATTGTGGTGGATTTACCTTGGCTGGCTTCTAGATGTCCACCCAGTTGTTCTCTCACTCCGTCTCTTCAACAGGATAGGAGACGAAATGGCAAATTTAATGTCAGGATAAATTCAGAAATATCACTTACTTGCCAATTACCACCATGGCAAAACAGATTAAGCTTGGGGAAGATTAATTTAATTAGTTTTAAATTAAAAATAAAGTAGAATGATGAGAAACAAACAAACAACAAAAACCCTAAAAGCAGATCTCTCTCACCTAGCCTTCTTCTCAGGCTTAACGTTCTTAACTCCTTAACTTCATCCACTCCCTGAATGGTGCAGAGGGATGGGAATGCAGGTAGTGATGAGTCCATCCATAAGAGCTCCTCATTGCTAGTCCTTCTTTCTTACACTGTTTCCTTGCTCCAGTGTGGGGTCCCACCCACAACATACGGTCCTTCACAAACTACGCCAGAATGTATCTACTCCCCTTGGTATAGTGCTTCAAAAGAGACTTCTCCAGTGTGGGTTTCCCATTGCAAAATCTTTAGAGTAATAATAATAAAAATCAAAGACTTTATATATAAATGTAAAGTGAAATTAATTACCAAATAATTGCCATATATGAGTATCTGCATTCTGAGTATTTGTACAGATTCAAGTGGTCATTCTCCAACTAACCAAAATTATTTGAAGACAATATGAAGCAGTGGAGTATGGTGTACCATATTGCTTTTCTACTGATAAAACTAATCTTTAATCCTTTGTTTAAAACTAAAATTTTCTTTGCATATCTTTCTTAATAGTTTCTCCAGCATTTAATGACTTGTGAAAATGTAATTAGGAGAATTTCAAAAGTGGAAAATTGCGCTAGCTGAAAGAAAACATGCTGGTTTTGTGTTCACGGTATAGGGATGCACAAGACTTCCTGTGTATAGTTACTGTATGTACTTTGTCACTCAGTTAATATTAATTTTCCAAGCCACAAAATGCAACTTTTATTGTAGCATTCTGCAGTGAACACAGTAAAAATCTAAATAAATAAAGAAAGCCACAGAGAAGTTATTCTTGATGGTAAGAGCCTTTAGAGTAGCATTGAAAGAGAAAATCAATACAAACATTGTCACTCAAATCACTTTATCCTTTTGATGAAAATGGCAGTAAGCCTTGGTAGAAATGCTGCATCTTGTTTAGCAGAGAAAAATAAATACATGTACATAATTATAAATTATGTTTATTGTAGGATGCCAGAAGTAACACTAATGACAATAATTTCTGTTAAAACTATTGAGGCATATTGTGATTTTGCTTTTTCCCATATGGCTTGCCTGGAGAGATTGTATTAGATTAAGAATTTTCTTTTTTCCTGCAGAATTAACAGTTTTCCTGGAGAGAAAAAAAAAGTGAGAAAATACACTAGATCGGATATTTGTTACTCAATTCAAAATAGATTAGCAGAGTACTTCAGACAAACATTAAAAAGGCAGTTTTAAAAAATGAGGTAGACTCTTGCAACAACATATTGCAAACTTTATTTTGTTGTGAAACTCATTGTCAATAAGTTACGTGAACTCTCACAGTTACTTCTTATGATGAAATAAAATAAATTTTACTTGACTAGGCAAGATATACCTAATGAAAAATCAACCACCTCCACATTGATTTATAAAAGAAACTTCAAAAAATAGTAGAAGCTCTTGTGTATTAATATAAAAGATGAAACCTCTTGAGCAAAATTTGGTCAAGGAAATAAAGTTCTTGGTCTGTAGCTTCATCTACATTCTTGCTGGACTTTTGCACAATTGAATCCTCTGGCAAATTAAATTTGTTCCATTTAGTGGTGTAGTTGTCTTCTGGGTTAGTAAAATCATATGAAAGTCCAGTGAAGGGAAAAGGAAAAGCAAACAAAAGAAGAATGGGACAGTAAGTGATACAAAACACTGCAAAGTCACCATTATGTGGATTGGCAGATATCAGCCCTTCTGCAGGGATAAATATGTAGATATGAATTCTGGCAATCTTCCTGTATTGACTGTTTGGAAAGCATAGGAAATTATATATGTATTTTTTTCTTCTTGTTTTTGTTTTTTTGGTTGGTTGGGTTTTTTGTTTGTTTGTTTTGTGGGGTTTTTTTTTTGTTTGTTTGTTTGTTTCTTTTTCTTTTGGGTGTTTTTGTGATTTTTTTGTAATTTTTTTCTTTTTGTTGAAGTATTCTCAAACAAAATTTATTTTTTGAAGAGCACCAAACTATGCAAAGCGCTCTTAGAAACTACAAAATAAGTACCAAAACCAGAATCATCATTTTAACTACATAACTCTACAGATGCAAGTTGTCTGCCATAAAGGCTTTGTATCTGCTTTGCTGGACATTCTGGGCTACATGTTTCTCATTAGTGTGCTGAAGAAAGTACCATCTTTTTCTGGCCTTCAAAGTGCTATTTTATCCTAGGGATGGAGTCCTTCCTGGAAAGAAAACTTTACCTAGGCTCTCATCTCAAGTTTTTCTTTAATATTATATTTCCTTTCTGTGATGAAGTCTTATCAGACTTCCTAACTTCAGTTGCCATCAGTGGTTGAAGACGTAAAATAAAATATACAGTTGTCATTTATTCTATTATCATTTCAAAACAGTTGTGCATAGTGTGAGGGTGGGGTTGGTAGTGCAGGTAAGACTCCACCCCTTTGCAGGCAGTAGGATCTTTAGAGAACTTTCCGAAAAGAGCTATACACCAGATGGCTTTCCAAATTTTTCTGACTATGAGCATGAGGCACCCTCAACTTGCTTTCCACATTGATTGAAGAAAGTAGCTGAAGAACAGGCATAAGAAAGAGTAAATATATGGAGAAGGGCCAGGGTGTTGTTGCTGTGAGGGGTCAGTGTTTTCAGGATACTTCACCTTCATGTGTTTCAGGTCTGGTCTGTATGGAGAGCAATATTTAATGCACTTTCGATGACATGCCACTGATATTTCTGAAACTAGTAGATGACAACAATGAAAAGTTAGCAAAATACTTTATCTATGTAATATGAACATATGTCTATCCTCTAACAAGACTCTTAGGGCATTTTTGTAGATTGACCTATTCAATGACGCTAAGTACAAGGATGCAGGTGTGAGTAATTGTTGCTAATGAAGCATTAGTTGTCAGAAACATTTATATCAGGACTGTTGCAGGGGACCTCAAAAGTGCAGACACAAGATGATACAAGTGTCCTAAGGGAATGAAGATAAATCACAAGTGATTAATTATGCGTCACTAAAAATGCAGCCTTAATAGTTGGATAGGAGAGGTAGTAAGGAATACATAATTATGCTTCCAATTTCACCTTGTTATGAAGTAATCACTTGAGAGTTCCTTGGATCTGATTTTCTCCCTTGGGTTGAAGGGACATATAAAAATGTGTGAAAGCAGATTTCAGAGGTAGTCCTTCCCTGGACAGCATGTCATATGAATCTAATATGTTGAGTCTTATTGTGTGTTCTGATATAATATCACACCACAGGTTCTAACTTCGTGAGTCAAGAAGCTGGGGGTTTCTGTAGAATTATGAGATTTCTCTGCTTGGAAATTATTGTTCTGACTCAAGTTAGACGATGAGTCAGGCATGGCAAGATCATGTTAATATCTTCTAAGCAATATCACTAATAAAAGCAGAAGCAACTTCAATTTTACACGCGGCTTGCTTTTGCAGCTGTCAGTCTGATCATTTGGTGTGCCTGTAGCAGTTAAATGATAGACATTAGGTGCTGGACAGTCACATGGCAAAATCAGGAAGATTCAAAATGCTATGTAGGGTAATGCAGTGCAGTTTTCTACAAGGCTTATTTATTAGAGCAAAATGACAAGAGCCACTCTGAGTCACGTCTCGTGGCGAACCTGAATGACTCTTTGGACTACATATCAAGGCACTGCAAATACAGACACTATGATTAGCATGCTTGTGTGCTGCAAGTCTATATCAAAATTTCTTCATACAGGATGCAAGCCTATGTAAGCATGGGCATACTATCATAGTCCCAGAGACTGAAGAAAAATCTGAGGTAGACCACGACAATTATTCAGCTGAATTTATCAATGATTGAGGACATGTATTAATAATGGACCATTAGTAATGACAGAGATACGACTTCTTCAATCTGAAGCAGCACATGATGACAGCAATAACCATAATGGCAAAAAGCTTTTGTAATCAGGCATCAAATGACTAAAGTGCATTTCTCTTGCTACCAATATTAATAATATCAATAGCAATAATTTTAGGTATGAGAAGGTTCAGAGGATTTTGAAGCATTACCTCACAAGTCTGTTACTAGCCACTAACAGTGTTTAGCCATAATTTATTTTCTTTCTTTCTTTCTTTCTTTTTCTTTCTTTCTCTCTTTCTCTCTTTCTTTTTCTCTTTCTCTCTCTCTCTTTTTCTTTTTCTCTTTCTTTCTTTTCTTTTTCCTTCCTTCCTTCCTTCTGTCTGTCCATCCATCCTTCCTTCTGTCCTTCCTTCTTTTCTTTCTGTTGGGCTAATAAAAGCAAAACTCATTCTGATAGAAATGACCTTCAAAATTAAAAATATTATTAAGATTTTCATCTTTGTAAATTGATAAATGATGTATGTAAAAGACAGAAAATTAAGTCCAGATAGCATTTGTTACATCATAAATATTATTGAAAAATATATCTATAATTATTAAAAATATTAATTTTTCCTTTTTTTTTTTTTTTAGATCTATCCATGAATTGTACCATAGTAATATTAGCAGTTACATTAACTCTAGCCTGGTAAATGATGCATTTGTAGTATTGATCACATCTAACACTGCAATAAGCAGGAGTAGATAGATAGAAATTAGTGTTCTTTTACATGTCAGAATGTTAGTTATTAGAATTTACAATGATATGACCACTATATTCAGCCAAGAACTTTGAATTGATCATGGATGAAGTTATTCCTGATGTTTAACTTAACTTCCAATTTAGTTTAATTAAATCCTTTTCTTTCCCTCTCTTTTTTAAGTCCAGAGCATGCTTAAATTGGAACTATTTAAATGATGAGACTGCAATTTAAGATAGCTAATTACAATGCAAACTGAACAAATAAGTAAGAAGAAAGTATTCCTCTAGAGTGCTCAGTTGATTTTGAAGTTCTAGCTATAATATGAGCATTATGGAGGAAAGAAGCAGTACTTTGTCTTTCTGTCAGGAAAGGTTAAACTGACCATTAAAGCAGCAGCCAGGATGCATGCCAGAACAACTTTATTTTGCATGTATTTAAAAAATTCAAGAAGATAAAAGCCACAACCTACTGTCTCAATGAAAGCAGTCCAGCAAGGAACATGATTTATATTTTGAGGACTAATCTTCAGAAAATGAGAATTTTCCATTCTTCTTAAAACAATGAGGGACAACAACTTATATTGCGCTTCTATAACCCAATAGTTGGGAAGTTTACCAATATTGGCTGACATGAAAAATGTAAAGAGTTCGGGGGATTCTCAGTCCCTTTGTTGCCAGAACAGATAGTAGGTGACTTAGGTCAAAATGACACAAGTCATGGACAGCCATTTACTCCCCTTTGGTCAATGACTTTGGTCATAATCTCCCAAAGTCATGTCAGGCCACTTTGGATCCTGAGGTCTCAAAAACTGGTTTTGGCGACCATTTATTTGTCCTGTATACTATCCAACTGATTTGTGGATAGTGGGGGGTGTTGAACAGCCACAACATTCCTTTAGTTTTTGCCCATTCTTGGACTATTCATGCTGTGACGTGACTGCCATTATCTCATAGTATTGATTTTGCTTTGGGCAGGAAATTGAAGCGTAACCCTTTCATTGTACTTTCTCCTGTGAGCAATGCTACTGCTTCAGCCTGCACCAGACCTGAGACTATTTCAACTCCTATACATATTATTTTCCTTCAGATTTGTCAAAATGACCAATGTAGTCAACCTGCCAAGTTTCCCATAACCCTTTTCCTGCCATTAGACAGAGAGGGGGAATCTTGCAGGGGGTGTTTCTCAATTCTGGTGTAGAATTGGCCTCAGGTAGAGATAAATATTTCATATGCCTTTAGGGTGACCAGCCTCTACTCACCCCTCTCTTAACAAATCTCTTATCCCCTAGTGGCCATGTTTCACCTGCAGCCATTCCAACAGATAATCCCATTTCCCTTCCTCTTGTTCTACTTCTTTTTCTCTGCTAAGATAGTCAACCGAGTGAAGGAGTCTCTTTGGTTATTTAAGAGTTGGGCTGGGTGATCCCCTTTCTGCTGGGCTGTTCCCCATCCAACTGATACTGCTATGAATCTTGCAATTTTCAGGATTTCTCTGCACTTCACTTTTTGCCATACCAGTACCTTATTTACCTCTCACTGGTTTTCTTCCCAAAAAGGGAACCATTCAGTACACCCCATAAAAACGACATAGGAATCTGTATAGACACAGATTGACCTCTTATCATCCAAAACCCTTATAGTCAAACTCCAGACTGCTGTTAACTCTTCTACTGGAGCACTGCCCACTCCTTCGGTTCTCCCATTGTCACATCATCATTTGGTTATTTTACATACAGTTAATAGAAATGGTTTCCTAAAGCATGTGAA
The DNA here is from genome assembly GCA_024734555.1 of Trochalopteron elliotii. NCBI lineage: Eukaryota > Metazoa > Chordata > Aves > Passeriformes > Leiothrichidae > Trochalopteron > Trochalopteron elliotii. The sequence continues at coordinate 1,624,370 of JANPWX010000419.1, forward strand.
AGATGGGAAAACTACATCCCAAGATATAATTACCTCATCTCCAAAATTCACCCGGGATCTGCATCCTGGCAGTTACGCCATTTTCTAGACAAAAAGTCATTCTGAGCTCTATAATTTTTCTCCCACACAAATAAGTATGATTTAATCACTATAAGCTAAGTGTCTAACTCTTGGCTTCTCCCATCTTCTATCTTTTTTGGTTTAGGTCATGAAGAAATCCATTTACTTGAATTTAGTTAAGCCTGCAGGCTATGCACAAAGGAGACTTTCCAATCTGTATCAAAGGATGAATACCTTTTGCGACATTGAAATCTAGCCTTTGGAATTAAAAGAAATCAAGAGAGAGGAAGAAAAGAACTGATAATGTTTCTTTCATCTGGCAAAAAAAAATTACATTTTAAAAGTGTATGGGACAAAGGATCGAAGTACCTATGTTTGAAAAAGAGGAATTCTGATTTTCTTTGACCTAAGAAAGCTGCCTCAGGGTATCTCGTAATGGATTGATGGGAAAGACAGCTTCTTCCCACCTCCTGTGGTGGCTCAAGGAAAGTAAGTGAAGAAGAGCTGTGATGTTGGTAGGAAATTCATTTATAGTGTGAGCCTGTTCTCTCTTCATTGACAACATTTTGAAACACATCATAGACATGGCCACATTCACAATGTTATGATCTTTTGCTCTTTTATGGTGGTTATTTTCTGCATTACAGAATCACAGAATCATTTAGGTGGGAAAACATCATGGTCCTAGGGATCCAACAGGTCTGTGGATCTGACTTCTCTTTTGATTTCATGCACAACTTCTCTGAAAGCTGCTGCTCCGAATAGTTCTCCATCCTTTCGAAGTCTTGTAACAGTTAGTAGTTTTCTACCATTTCATTTACTTGTGAAGATACCTGGGTCCAAATCTATCTTTTTGCAGCCTTGCATTGAGACCTGACCAGGAGGTAATAGTTGGTCACACAAAGTGGTTGGTCTCACTGTTCCTGCAGATGCCCTTGAAAACTTCCCTAGCTCTCTCTGGGATGTTGCCCTTTTTTTCCCCTTTATATAGCCATATGACTTACTATAGACATAATGATTGTGTCAGCAACATGGAACTTCAGCCCAGTTTACCTAAGCTGCTTAGTCAAGTCAAGTCTCCTTCCATGAGCTGAAAATCTGCTAGAAGCCTATTTTCTATTACATCTCACAGATGTGTAGCAGGTGTGGATCTCTGGATATGGTTACCTTCACTTTTTATTCTTGATGGGTGGTAGGTTTGGGAGTTAGGGGATTTTGGGCTTGTGTTGTTTGTTTGTTTTGTATTTTTTCTCTTTTTTTTATTTGCTCCTGTACTTTTGCTTCCTGATTTCTTCACATTGCTATCATGGAGATGTGATTAATCAGCCTTTATTAAATTATTGATGCTCTTCCAGGGAAGTGAAAAAACAAGTGAAAAGATCACCAAACTAGGAACAAGTAGGAACTTCTACCTGAAAAAGTTCTGCTTCAGCATAGAAATATATTAGTATTGATTAAAAATTTTCTTTCAGGACATAACATAGTTATGAATATTAAAGTTCATGCTGATAAATGCCTATTTAGTGGCCAAGATAATGGAAGGGGGAAAGGTCATCTTTTTTTTTTTTTTTTTTTTTGGCTTTCCTTAAAACAATCATTCTTTGCAATTACTTTAATTCATGAAGTACTGAAATAAAACCCGGACATGCATTCATTGCTGTCTTGTAAAAAAAACTGTCATAGTACTGAATTTACTAAGAAAAGCTTTTAGGTGGAACACTTGCAACCCATCCATTTCTCAGAGAGTGCTTTTAAAGAGGGAAGAAGTAAGTGTGGGGTTTTGCCTGTGGGTTCTAGGCCTTTAGCTGTTTTCCCTGTATTATATATTTTTTAAAAAATTTTCTGAATGTAGCTTCAACAGCACATTCAAAGCTCAATGAATGTAATTTGTGAGACACTGATCTGCTCATAGTGATGGGCAACACCAAGCAAAAAATTCCCTTCCAATGATCATTGTTATTCCAGACTCAGTAACTGAACAGAGAGGGACTATATTCTATGGTATATATCTAGCACTCAAGAGAATGGTGAGGTATTTTAACTGTAAGGCTGGTACTGGCTTTTCTTAGAAATTCCACTACCTTCCTAGTCTTGTCTTTTATCAGCGATGTCAGAAGTAGGGAAAGTACTTGTGTGCCCAGAAAAAACGTACCAAATTTGTTAAATGTAGGACTGAACTGGAGGGAAAACGTGGAAGATACTGTGAGAAGAATGTCACAAAAATGTTCTGAAAATCTCATGTGGTTAAGTATCCAGGTATGTTAAAAGGAGTCCATCACTTGAGATGAAGACCTAGAAGTCTAAAGTACAACATGAAGCCATACATCCTGAGAGACACTGCACTGAAAAACCAGAAATACCTGTTCTCTAGCTACTTAGCTGCATAATCCAACTTGCCCTCAGAATTAGTTGGATTGCTTGAGTGTTTCATACTGAAGCACTTTTTCACATTCATTGAAAGAAAAAAGCATTCAGTACTCAAGTTCCAGGACTCAGTGAAATGTCATAGATATTTACCTTCCTATGTTAACACATGCAAGGGTGCTGAAGCATGGAAATGACCACAGAAATTCTTGCACTGCAACTTAATGAAGAACAAATGCCCAACAAACAAGTAGTACTTATTGTGCAAGATTTCTCTGAAGATCTCTCTTTTTAAGATTATGTAACAGTTGAATACTTGCATGAAGTAATCTCAGTTTTCAGTTACAGGATGTAAATTTCTATTTCAGCAGGTATTAATTTTGGATACTAGTGGATGTTGCTTAGTGAAGTGTAAGGACACTACTCAAAAAGCTTTTGTCTGAGATACTTTTATGTTAGATTCCAAATAAGTGGGTAAACAATGAAAACAAAGCTGATTTTCCTATAAAACTAAAATTGTGGGGAAAAATTGTATTATATACATAAGAAAACTCACAATAATACTTTTAAATACTGACCTGTATAACTAAGGATCTTTTTTTCCCTAGATATCTAGCATTTATCTTTTAACTTCCATATAGATTTTTTCTTTCCTGTGTGAGACAGGTATTTTATTCAAGAGCATAAACTGTTTGCTTTAAAAATCCTATAAACCCAGACAGATAAAGATTTCTTCTTCAGTTCTTCAATTATACTTGATTTTAATTGCACAAGCACAATTAACCCCTTAACATTGCAAAATACAGGGGTCTGAAATACCTCTGTTTTTAAAAGAAAATATAAATGGGTGTTGAGTTGTTTTATTCCTCAGAAGGAAATAGTGTTACACTTTAACAGCTCCTGCACTTTAATAAATTATTACTAAAATAAATAATTGATCTTAACTTCAGGTATAGCTTCTAGTTATATGTTTGTGGTATAAACATACAAAATAAAATAAAAAATTAAAAAATGCCAGACATAGTTCAATGCAATACTGAAAAATTAGAAGTAATCACCTTTGCTCATCGCATAAGTAAGGCTTTTTGTCAAATAGAAAAGTTGTTTGAAATTATTCATATTATCTTTTAAGTAAAGCGTCATGTCCAAGTTTTGGGGTTGTGAACAGGAGAGAAAATGTGCACTTCAGTGCACTTCAGATGTCCAAAAAGCTAAAGCTTTCTTATGCTAAGCTCTTCACAACGAATGACAAAAGGCAGTTCAGAGTTAAGTCTGAGCTGAATAGATATCACAGAACAGGAGAAAAAAGAGAAATTAGTGTATAGAGAGACAAAACAATAATTTCATTGCAGCATCTGTAAACAGCAAAGCTAGAAGTAAAATTTCCTTAAGACAGTCAGGGGAGATAAGGAGGGAGTGTTGCCCTCTTTGCCAATGACCAAATGGAATCATGGACCATCACATGGATGAGTGAGGTATGAACTGAGAGCTTATGGTCAGGATCAAAGAGAGGGCTGAGACAGGTGACATTGTAGCAGAAGTCTGCCACAGTACATCAATGTAGAAGAAAATTGAGACCATCTAAGAATCCCAGACACCCATTTGTGTAGTGGTTTAGGTGTCTACCAGAATCATTCACTCTTTTTCCTGCTACTGTGAGACAGGATTACGAGAAAAAGCAAAGCAGGGTCAAACTTAAAGAGTACAAAGATAGAGTTATTAACACACACTAAAAGAAGAAAATGAGAATCAAAATGAAACTTTCAAAACACTTCCCCCCCACCCCCCCACAAGTGTTCACTTTCCCACAAACAACATAGACAAAACTCAGAACTGTTAGTCAGTTACCACCCATAAAATACCCTTTCATCAGTTCATTTGGAGAGAGAAGTCTCTTAGTTTGCCATGGAATTTCCCTACTGACAACACAGAACATTTCTCTTCAGGGTCTTAATTGTCACAAAAACAGTTGCCCGGGAACCTCCTTTTGTGAAGCCCCTCCCATAGGCAGTTTCCCAAGCTACATATGGATCATGAACACAACTGGGATATCATTTTAAAAACGGACAGTTCAAATGCAAAGGATATTCTTCATCTCATGGAACAGAGCTCTCTTCTCACTTCTTCATGGCACAGAGGGCTTCTTATCTCATCTCTCTCTGTTCAAACATCTCATGGGATCACAGTATCACAGCTACTAATTAAACATTCACTTAGTCCATCAAAAATACCTTTGTTTATTCACAGTCTGAAAAATCATTTACCCCAATCCATATTTCCATGATTTAAAGGGATATTCCAGCATACTACAGTTCATTACTATGGCTCCTAAAAGACTTTCAGCCTAAAAAAACCAAGGCGTCTTCTCTATCTCCTCTCAATTAGGATTTTAACTCTCGCTCTCACTGATTTTAGTCTCATGCTGTGTCTGTCTAAGTTTCAATCACTCTGTCATTTCTCTCACTCAGAGAAGGATTAGTGCTCCTCAAGTTTCATCTGTGCAAAGAAAGAGTTAATATCTTGCCCCAGGGCCTGTGGTCATATGATCTCTGCCAGGTGGCAGCCTTGAGGATTTCAAAGCCCCGGGGATGGAGGAAGAGAACTCACCCCAAGCCGTGGGATCTTGTGGCGGCCTGGCTGGTGGATGCCTCCTGCCCATCCCTCGGTGACCACTGGGGCGGGCTCAGCCCAGCCGGGCCTGTAGCTGCTACCAGGGGCTTGGAGGACATCTCCCTCTGCTTAGCTGGCAGAAGGGCAGGCTTTAAAGTTGGCTAATGTTAAGCTCTAGTCTCCCCTTGCACTGCTGGCAGCTGATGGGGCCCCGGGGCATGGCCAGGCCAGGGCCAGCTGCCCGCCAACAGGGAGGAGCAGCAGGGCCTGGCCAGCCTGGGCTGCTCCAGGTTACCTTCTCCTCCAGCAGGAAGGAAAAGGGCTAGCTTGGACACAGTCTCAGCTTTATTTGTGTATTCACAAAGTTGCATCCAGCTTCCTCAGTGGTTAAACAATATGTCAGTATCTAAAAATTGGCCTCTGATAGGTCGCTGTCCTTTCCACAGGAAATTAACAGGTCCTTACAGGGTTACAGGGAGCTGTTTCTTCTTTAACTAAAAACGAAGCTGTGTTAACCCATGACAAGACTTGCACAATTGGTGTGGGAAAGCACTTTGCAAAGTTTAAAAAATTGCTTTTAAAATGGAACATAAGTTTGCATACCAACGTGATAAAAAACATATAATGCAAGTGATTGATTTTGTGTGATATATTAAATGAATAATTATTCAAGAACCTCTCAAACCAATTTAATGCATAAAATGCATAAAATAGATTAGTCAGTACTTTTCATGGAAAAAAACAAGTTTTTAAATAGAGATAGACACAAGTGGAGAACTTGCTGGAATCTTCCTATGTTCTTGCCTCATAGCTACCTCAAACTAGAATGATTCAATTCTTCATGTGCATAGTTATGCTGCATATGTGATTCTGTGATTCTGTAATATGCTGCAGAAATTCTGCAGTCCTGACAAAGCTAACTACCTTGGACTAGCGTCAAACTAGAGTGCTGAAACTGTACTTTACAGTATAAGTACTGATGGCAGTCAACTATTTAACATCTTCAGCATTGTCTCAAGCCAGGGGAGAAGAATAATGCAACTTAATCCATTATAGTAGGTAAAATAAGATGGGAAGAAGAGAGTTAATATAAAGCTATTTGATGTCTCACTGTACTTCAGGTTATGAAAGGAAAACATAACTGAAAACTTTTGCTTGTTTCTACATAGTGCATTCTTTATTTTCTCTATGGGTAGAGGGCAATAAGAAAGGAGAGCTACTGACCTTCTGCACACATTAACATACTACAAGATTTTGTGTACATAGTGGGGTGAAAAGGAACCTCCAGTATTATTCTAAATGTCACAGGCCTTACAATCTGAATTAAGTACCTTAAGGCTGAATTGTTCATCCCTGAAATACAAAATAAGCCCTTGAGAGTTTCAAGCATGTGATTCTGTTGCTAAAAATGTAAAACAGAAGGCATATTAGAAGGGCTCATACATAATAATGCATAAAGGACTACATAGTCAATTTAAACTAAATTTCTGCATTAAATAGCTTATTATAATGGAGTTATTATTATTGTGACAGATAAAAGTGATTGAATATAAATAATGCTATGTGTTTAATATTTTTTTTTAATGTCTGACATATGCATACTGAAAGACTAATTGTACATTTGTCTCCTCTTTGGCAATTTCCAAAAAATGTTATAAATTACTAACTCACAAATTGTCGTACAAATTAAAAGTAATCATATATGCTAGTCTCTTGACTTATAGCTGGACTTTGCAGGCTCTGGACATTGTCAGTTAATATAATCCTCAGTAAGTCTTTCTGTTTAATTACAAACCCTCTTGTATGCATATGATTCAATAATTCATGCAAACTACCATGCTGTTTGTTGTGATAAAATTTTTATCTGTGCATACTGGGAACACATGAGGACTTGTAGTAGTGCTCAGTTTATTCTTTCCCAATGGTTCATGACATTTACATTGGTCTCCTGTGATCATTAATATGCCAATCCAACAGTTATTTTCAACCATCCTTTTGCATGATTGGCACACTCTCTGTGAAAATCCTTTTCCATAAATTGAAGCCAGAAATATCCCAATTCTTTGCTGGGTGATATTGAATTTTTGATGAAGTCCAATTTATTGGTCAGCTGCTCACAGATACTCTTTGTTTGTTACTTACTAGATGACAGTCTTAGGATCCAACATCAAAACTGTATAATTTGGGTAGTGATGCTCAATAAATGGTCTTTATCATACAAATACAGGAGGAATACATTAAAGGCTAAGCAAAAAGATGAAGACTAGTTGGATTATTTGGTCTGGATTCCATTTTAATTGAAAAGAATTTCCATTCTAAAATATTTTAAAAGAATCAGCCTCTCTTCCATCACAGGAAAAAAGAAAAAACCTTTTATATTGTTTTATGATGGATTTTATGTTTTGAAAGACTAATCATATACAAACATATTTGTTTCTTAATATCCTCAGTCAAGGAAAGCTAATAGGTACTTGGAATATGAATAGCTGGAGGCTAGCAAAAGTAATCAAATAAATCAAAATTGCATATGCAGGGAGGTATGTTCTATCTGCAGGACTGGCATCTGCATAAGAATAAGACCCACAAAGGAATGTACATGTACAAAAAAAAATACGCTCATGAACTATACCTACACATTTAATAGTTGTATAATACAAGTAATATGTTAAATAATAGACCACTAAATGGTAGTGGAGAGACAGAAATTAAAGCCAGTAAAATAACCTTCAATTTAATAGAAGGTTAGGATATATTTTTCTGAATCAGTAGAGACTGTTTTTTGTTTGGGTTTTTTTTTTTTTTCTTTATCTTGCGAATATCTTGAAAAATCAGTGGAGAGAAGAAAAATTATGAATATCTGAGAAAAAGTATTATAATATGGTACAGTAATAATAAATCTGAAGATGCAAGCTGTAACTTTCTAGTATTTCTATCACATTAGCAGTTAATTTTTCGATTCAAGATATACAGCATTAAGGAAATTACTAGTATTACATTGAAGTCTGCTAGACCTTAGTGAACCTCACCAAAGAAAGGCTAGAGGCTAGAGAGTTTATTAACATAAGTTTGCTTTAAAACAGAAGAGTGTAATTTTATGGTAAAAGAAATCTCTGCAAGTCAACTGGGTTGAGGATTTTTGTTATGTTCTTATGTTGTTGGATTTTTTCTGTGTGCAGAGTATAATGTAGTGCTGTGGTGGAAAATAAGTTATACACTAGCCAAAATGCAAATAAATGGATGCCAGACTTGAGCTCAGAGAAACCACTGAGAGAATGGCTCATTTGTGCAAACCAAAGGAAATGCCTTACTATCAAAAGGGTTCAATCTGAGTTCAATTCAAAAAAATATTATCAGTAACAGCTTTCTCCTGACCGTCCTTACTCAAGTCAGAAAGAGAAGATAATAATTTAAATACAAAATGGAGGGAAATATTGTCCTTTCCTGACATCTGGAAAATTTGTCTCTATCATACAGACATATATTAAGGAGCTCCTGGAGAGAAGATTATTTTTTATTATCCTGAAACATAAAACTTCAGATGAAGGTCAGAGAACTTCCTTCCTTCCTTCCTTCCTTCCTTCCTTCCTTCCTTCCTTCCTTCCTTCCTTCCTTCCTTCCTTCCTTCCTTCCTTCCTTCCTTCCTTCCTTCCTTCCTCAGAATTACAGTACTCTCATATTAAAGTTCTTTGTCTTTTATAATCTATGAGAAGTAGTCTAATGTCAAAGTGTGCAGGAAAACTCAAGTTCTGATGGCACTTAAGCATGTCATTTTATTCAATCTGAGAGAGAAAATTAGGAGGTTTTCTCAGGCTTGTCAAGAGCACCAGACCAATACACCAGCTACTTCCCCATGTATTGGGTTTAAATTCTACCGCAGGAGAGTTTTGGATGAGTTCTGTCCATACAAGCCTTGAAAGCAGAGAAAATATCACAGAAAACAAAAGCTTAAAAACATATAAAAGTTTCTAGGTTGTAACACATTTTCCAAGTCACTGAATTATTTTAGATATTAACGTTTATTTGTTTGGGTAATCTATGGTTTGTTTTTGCCAATGGATGGTACTAGTGAATATAGTGCATAAATATGTGAGGAGTGGAGTAAACTTTTCATTACAGAACCCATAGAAATTAGCAAATTGATACTGTAATGGAAATCAGAAGTCTAAGGTTACAACTGAGAATTAGAAAAAGTATCATAATAACACCTAATCTATTCCTTCTACCCATAACATATAAATTTCTGTATCTGTTACTGCTGGAAGAAGTTTGGTTTACTGTAGATAATTTGGCTGTATCTGTGTTACCACAAGCAATGTACTCTGGTTTTGGTTTGGGGTTAGACACAAATGGGAGATGAAACATTCCTGATTGTCATCTGATACTCCATCATACCCCGAGACTCTTGGTGTTGGAAGAGACTGTCAATGTCCTGCTTAATTAGAAACAGTTAAAACCACTGGGTTTTTGTTGTTTAATGGTGAACCACATATAGAAAGGTAGAAATCCAACAAAATAAGAGTACTCCTATGGTCTGATTTCTCTAGCCATTGCAAAATTTTATTTCAATCTCTTGCTTGTAACTCTGTCCACCTTCAGAAACCACTTGGCAAGCCTGCTTGCATTCTACAACAAAAATGAAACTTTACATGGCCTGCTGCTAACTCTACTGGATTGTCTGTGCTGCAAGCTATAAAAAACAGAAAAAATTATCAGGGCTGTTGCAAACAACCATAAATCCAAATAGACCAAAGATGTAAAGTGTAAAACCTAAAGATGTTTCTTCATGCAGGTGTGAGTAGCAAGGGGATTACAACTAACGAGGATCAGAAAACTAGTAAAAATAAGGAGAATTTAGCAGTTAAAACTGTGGTTATTGTCAGCTAGCACTCTCACTAGCAAACTCAGCAAGCAAGTCAATGGTTCTAGATCTAAGCTAAATGAAATATGCTGGTATCTGTGGCCATTTTAAATTTCCACAATTACATGACTATTCCTTCTTCACGTGTCTCCAGTTTGCGGCCAAATCCATGCGTCAGCATCTGGAAGAATTTACTGCCAGACTTGGTGAATTTCACTGATTTTACAGTGTTTAAATTTTAACTATTTAGCATTGTATTAATTCTAATTTTTATTTTTATATTGAGAAGATAATTTTTAACAAAAAATTATTTTGTTGCCTGTTCTGTGAGACTGCTCTAAAGATGGATTTTCACATATTTTGTACCAGAATAGCTTTGTTATATTCCTCCCTTGTGGTTTCACAGTAACTTAAGGACAAATCTTCTAAAAATATTTCAATCATCTTCCTTTTCAGTCAGGTCTGAATATAATGTAGATGGTGAGTGACATACCAGTGTGGTTCATTTCTGGTGGTTCTGGCTTTAGAATCTGAATTTTGAGACCCTAGTGAAATACAACTGCTGTGTTTTTTTCCATCTCTTTCTGGCCACGTGGTTGGATTAAGGAAGCTCTTGTACAGATTTTGCTAGAAATTCCTTTGGTGTTACTGAATGCTACAATGTACTGACATGCAATTATTATGTGTTATGATTTTATGACCTGTTTGTGTTTAGTTTCTTAACTGTGGTTTTTCTGACCTGCTTTTTGAGATTTACTTGTAGAGAAAAAAAATCTTTTTATTACCTGGGAACTGCATTTAACCATCTCTGTGAGAAATTCTTCAGTAGTTGCATAGCTACAGATACAATTTTTGGTCTTGCAGTTTCTTCTCTGTCTACATTTATTGGTCTGAAATCTGATTTCTCCTTAATGGGAACACAATACCTTTGAGTCTCTTGGTTACCAAAAGGGCATTGGAGATATGATAGTTATATATTTTCACAAAGAAAGTTGTAGCAGGTATTGTAACAGACATCTTGGAATCTAATTGTTTTCATAGATATATTTAAAAAAGTCAGTTTTATTCTGACTTTTTCTTTTAAAAAAATACTGACCAAAAAATAGATTTCAGAATCCTGCAGCAACAGATACACCACAAGCTGGTAGATACATGGAGACTTTCACAGACAGTTGTTACAAAGAGCGGGGGTGGGACTTATCATTTCAATTGGAGCTGTTAGGAGAAATACTCTTTGTAATATTTCCTCCTCTTACAGCAAGCTACCAAACCTTTCTTTCTCCATAGCAAGGAGCAGAAGAGGTGCCTAGTCTGACAGTAAATCAGTCTGATCCTTGTTGTTGAGGCTGTGACCCTGTTCAGGTGCATTGGGAATGCTTTATGGAACATTTGCTTTCAGCATATATGTCGACTCAGAAAGCTTCATTTGGATGGATTGGGATCTAAAGGCATTACAAGAGTTCCAGCTTGGCTTTGCTATTTTGTTCTGTTGCCTTTTGTCTCAAGTTAAATCATAACTATCACCTCTCTCAGATGTAAATTTAAAAAGAAAAAGAACAATAGTACTCTGCTTATTCTGTTACTGAATTTCTATATCAAGGATTTTCAGTTCTGGATGATGACATAAGATTTATCTCAAGTGGATAGCTTTTGACCTTGTAATCTGCTGTCTTGATCTGAAATTACACCTAACTCAGCACTTTCAATGTCAAAAGATGTATCAGTATTCACCACAGCAGCAGATTCCTCAGAGGAAAGGGATGTATCTGTTTACTTTAAACATTGACAATTATTCTTTATCCTCGCTATTTAGCCTTTGTCATCTGTTGCTAATAGCGTTTCCAAATGCTCTATATGAAAAATGAAATCCAGAAATATAAATGGGAAGTGAAAAGTAGATCACGTATAAAGGCTTGTGTTTCAAATTAGAAGTCAAAGAATCACATTATAGAACATGTATGTGGGTGTTTTGTTTTATTTTTCTTGTTCATGTTTGTTTGGGGTTTTATTGTTTTCTGCTAAAAATAGAACTTCATTAGATCATAGATCATCAGGTCTTTAATATCGTTTTGTTTTATTGTTGCTGTCAAAATTACCTTATTAATGTAGATAGTAAGACTTGAGAATTATTTTGATGTTCTGTCTGAAAAAATGATTAGTGTTATAATAGTTTTTCATTAGGATGATTTCGAGATCCTAAATATATTAAAGAATGTAAGGAAATTTCTCTTGTGATTCTGTATTGAAGAGCGAAAGGATTAGGAACGTGGCCATCCTAGAGGTCTATAAAGAACTCTGTCTCTCCTGCAGCCAGTATTGTTTCCTGCAACCACCAACTCTTGCCACTACTAATTTACCAGTGATTATGGCAATGACACTGCAAAAATTGGACTGAATCCAGACAGAGATATTTTTCTCAGATCTTGTATCTCCAAACTACTAAATTGTTAAATTACTAGAATTGACATCATAATGTTTTTCTCGCCCTTGAAGAGTGCATCTGGAGGCAAAAAAGCTTCAGCTCATTAGTTTGATAAAAACAAAACCATATCAATTTCTCTGAAATTTTGTCTTATTGCCTCCAGATTCTGATAAAAAATGAAAAGTATTTTAGTTTCAGCTTGCGTTTTGAATTGAGAAGCCTTAATGTTTTCAATATGTGTACTTAATATTCAGAACTATTTCTAGACAGCCTTGATTGATCAAGACTGTGGAGTCTTGTTTTCTCTTTACACCTCTGGGACTTCTTAAAATAGGCGAAGATTATGTTTTTAGATAGTTTGGTAATAAGTGTAATGTTAAAATATCATGCATTCCTGACGGTCACATTCCTTTGCTTTCCTATAGAATATTTGATTGGTCAAAATCAAAATAGAGTATAGCACAGACAGATACACCAAACACTGATTGTCATCTTGAAATTTCAACCATAGATTTTAAAAGCTCTAGGAAAGTATATCGAGAAACTTGCTTTACAATTTTACTTGTTTGTTACCATGCCTGTTTCTCAAGCCGGCTAGCCTCGGCATTGGTAACACTCCAGTGGGATCTTTTCGCTCAGCTGCGCCTGCGTGGCTATGGCTGGAGGATGAAATAAAGGGGGAACTCCGGAATGGCTGGGTCACGAATTTATTGGAACCCTGGCGTGGGGTCCTCACCTCGAGTGTCAGCGTGTCCAAAGACCTCGACTGACTCTCGGGTGACACCTTATAACTGGGGATGTCACATAGAGAGGGGACCAATAAGGTTTAACAGGGAGGTGGCTAGTCTCATAAACAAACATATAAAACAACCATACAATGAACATTAGAAGGTGACAATCAGGATTCTGTCCAATCACTCGACGCCTCTCTCGGAATCTTCCAGAAGTGGGGAGTGACCCCAAAAAATGATAAACAGCAACAGGAGGCTATCTATGAGATGATGGATAGATAACTGTCTCTGGGGGGGAAAAACTTAGGGAGAATACAGAACCAATCACAGAACTGTCACTGGGGAAAAAACAGGGATAAACCAAAAGTGGGTAACAAAGGGGTACAGAGAACAAACCATTTTACAAAAGAACATTAACTTATGAATTAAACTTAAAATTAAAAAATGCACTCCCACACTTGTTCTTAGGAGAAATAGCTTTAGGTAACAGCAAGAAGTCACACAGGATTTTGTATGCTACCCTCATGGACTGTACAAATATTCCTGTTCATGCTCTACTTTCACAGGATGTCCTAATTCAATGGCCATAGTGCTAGATACATTATGCATTATGTGGATCTTAAACTTTTTTAACTCTTCCTATTAACAAAAAAATAATACTTTTCTCTAAACTGTCAACCAAAATTCAGTTATGTGTGACATCTGTAACTCAAAACCCTTTACTTTCCCTGAATATTAAAATTACTTTGAAAGAAAAGCAAAATTCTCTTATCTTGTTATCTTCAAAACTACTTTAGTTCTTATAAATTATTTAGTGTACTGACTTTATCTAAACAATTTGTCTAAGTCATAATCATCAGTTTAGTGAAAGAAAAGTGGGTCTTGTGGTTAATCTTTTTCACATCTCTTTATAGCTATTCTGGGTTGAAGACATAATACCACCAAATGGAGATGACTGTAACTGTTTCACAGAGCAAAATTATTACAATTACAAACAATGTTTAAATAAACAGAGGGAAATTTACTTTAAATCACAATAATTTTTGAAACTCTAGAAGTTTTTCAAGAATTCTTTGCCTTGCATTAACACAGTTCACTTGGAAGAACCTGTTTGTAAGAAAACTCACTAAAGGGAAAAGAAGAAAATTTGAGTTACAGCTAGCTGTTCTTTCATATTCACCTAATTTATTTATTATATTCTGCTAACTATTACTGTAAATCATTCTTTAAGTGATCAGGAATCTCCAATTACATAAGCTTTTGTGAGGATTCATTTCTAGTTCTGGTTTATCTTGGTTATGTCTACAAGTTGTGAAGAAAAAAAATGTTCAAACTCCTATCAAAATTATTTCTATTCTCCTAATTATCTTTCAAATATTCTGCAGGTTAAAGCAATAAGTAAGTCTAATATGAAGCTTAAATTATGTTACCATCTTCCTAAAATTCTAAGTGCAATCTGGTCAACCAACTCTGATTGTAAATACTGTCTGACATCTAATTTCATGCTACATATAAACAAATAACCCCATTCACAAGATTAAAAAATAATAAAAGAGATAACCTGAAAACAACTTTGTGTTTAATCAGAGGTAGATCCATAAACACTAGGAAGGAATGAAGTATAAATTAATTTTCTGTACTACTTGCTTAGAAAATGTCTACAAACAATAATTGATAACTGCATTGGACTTTGAACTGTAATACTGACCCTGACACCAAGGCATTTTGATGCTTACTATGTGCTTACAGCTTGTTGTCTGTCATTTTCATTTAGATTGCATCTCTCTGAGGCAGGCTTTGTCTCAATTTTTGTGCAACATGGATCAAATCAAGCTCTCGACTACTTCTGACTGCTCTAAGTATGGGTCCTAGAAACAATTACAAGTTCAGCCAGTTCTGGCTTCCTAGATTAGTCTCAAAATTTTCCAAAAGCTCAGCTCTATATGTAAGAAAAAGCAAGTGTATAATGGGACAAAAGCAGTCCTCTATATCCAACTAAATATATGTTATAATAAATAGCTAAATTTAGTTTGTATTATAAAAAATTGTACAAAATAAAAAAAAAAGACTTAAATCAGATATCTTTAGAAACTATTTATATAAAGATGTCTCTGTAAGCTATGTTTTTTCTACTCATTTTTCTGTTATCTTTACATAATAGACATTCTCTGTCCTTTTATTATATTCTTGTATAACTTCAGACATTAAAGAAAGCAAAGAAAGGAAGCAATATCAGTTAAATGATATTTGAAAATTCAGTTTCAATCAGCAGTCATTTAATAACCAATATTTAGAACTAAAACCTCCTCTAGGAGACTTTCTCAAATATCTATGTTGATAAATATGCAAACATTGTAATGATATTTCAAGTTAGACTAACCTGTCTATGTTTGTATCTTAGCATGCTCCAGGACAAGTCCAGATGCATCTTTACATGAGGTAACAATGTGCCCTTATGTCAAAAGTCAGTAGTCTCCTGGGCTTCACTGGACAAAGTATTTCCAGCAGGTCAAGGGAGGTGATTCTTCCCCTCTGCTTGGTGCTGGTCATACCACACCTGACCGCTGGGTCCAATTCTGGGCTCCCCAGTACAAGGGAAGCTTGAACATCCTAGAGACAGTCCAGTGAAGAGCAACAAAGATGATGAAGAAAATGAAGGATTTTTCTTGTGAGGAAAGGCTGAGAGAGCTGGTGCTGCTCAACCAGGAGACAAGAAGGCTTGGGGATCTTATCAATCAATGTCTATAAATACCTGAATGGGGAGGACGTTAAACATGATGGAACAGGTCCTTTCTGGTGCTGCCCAGTGACAGGCCCAGAGGCAACTGGCACAAACTGAAACACAGGAAGTTCATCCTGAACTGCAGAAAACACTTCTTCTCTGTACCCAGGTTGCCCAGGAACTTTGTGCAGTCTTGTGTTGGTTTAAAACCCAGCTGGAAAATTAAACCACGCTTGAGCTGCTCTCTTCCCACTCTTTCTCCTGGTGAGAGGGAGACCAAAAACAGAGATTCCCAGTTGGGATAAAAATTATTTACTTGATTAAAAAACCAATCAACCAACCAACCAACCAAAGAGAAACAGCAATGAAATAAGAAAAATGAACAGTAAAAGCAACATTACTAGTACAAAATACAAAAAAAAAAAAAAAAAAAAAAAGAGGTATGGAATTAAACTCTGCTAGATACTCCATCCCTCTTTTTCCTCTGTACCCAGGACAAGTCTCCATCCTTGGATGGAGTCCAGGATAGTCCAGGATACCTGGTCTGGATGTCCCTGACTGAACAGGGAGGTTGGACAAGGTGATCTTCCAATCTCAACCATTCTGTGAGTTTTTGATTATCTGAATCTGACATGTCATTTTGGTCTGATGCTGCAATAAATAGACAAGCTGCTTGAGAGATTAAAAAAAAGGTGTTTTGCCAGCATTATCTTAGATAGTATTTGAGGGATTAAAAGCCTAGATTTAAAGAAAAAGGAAAGGTTTTCTTCAACAAGTCAGCCAAAATTTGTTCTGAAAACTTAACTCACAATAATTCAATGCTTTCAGAAATATTTGTGAGACATAGCTAAATCTTGCTAACCTATATAAATGTATACTTTCTCCTGTAATCAAGATTATGGAGCTGGTTATGATTCACAAAACATTCATGTTAATGAAAAAGCTTATAGAGACTGAGTTTTTTTCAGTAAAGCTATTCCAATTTATACTACCTGAAGATTTCAACTGAAATGGATCATTAGTCCTTTGACCCGTTGGCCACTCCTCTCTTGATGCAGCCCAGGATGCAGTTGGCTTTCTGGACTGTGAGCCACACTGTTGGCTTATATCCAGCTTTTCATCCATGAGAAGCCTCAAGTCTTTTTCTGCAGAGCTCCTCTCAATGCTCGGTGGGTTCCTCTCCCAGTTTGTACTCATGTCTGGGGTTGCCCTGATGATGATTTTTGGGGATGCCATGATGATTTTTTTGCCTTTTCTTTTATATACCTTTTATATATCTTTTATATACCTTTTATATACCTTTTATGCATCCTCAGTGTTCTTAGCATGCATACTTGTAATTCCTTAAGTCTGATAATTTAGCATAGTCCTGATATTCTGTTAGGCCGGAAGACCAAACATTCTAGAGGCCTTGTAGCTGGAGGTTGGAATGCCCTGTACTATCTTGAGAAACCAAGATCATCTTTGGAATGCACCTCATAAATTAAGATTAGATCCATCCAGGCAGGAATTCTTCAGGATGGGGGAATATCATGCTATTCATTCCAGCCTCTCACTGGGACATTTTTTTTAGATATGCTAATTTGTAAGGTCCATAAAATTGTATACACAATCTATTGAGTGTGTGCATTTCGGCGTATTCTACCTTGGTGAAGTGGTATACCATAAAGATCCTTTTTAAATACTGAGGTAAAGCGCATTTATTCCTTAACCATGTCTGGCTCTTAATCTTTAGGACTTGGGAAAAGGCATCAGCCCCACCCAGGTGAACTTGGACTTGTTGAACCTCATTAAGTTCTCATGGACCTACTTCTCAAGCTTGTCCAGGTCACCCTGGGTGACATCCCATCTTGCTGTGTCAAACACAAATCTTGGCCTGATGCTGTCCTCAAACTTTCTGAGGGACCAATTGATCCCACTCTGTGTCATTGATGAAGATATTAAAGAGCACCAGTCCCAAGACAGAGCCCTGAGGGACATCACTCATCCCAGGCCTCCTCCAGGATATAGAGCCATTGACCACAACTCTCTGTCGGTATCCATCCATCCATCCATCCATCCATCCATCCATCCATCCATCCATCCATCCATCCATCCATCCATCCATCCATATTCTTATCCTCTAAATAGTCTACCCTTCAAATCCAGGTCTCTCCAGTCTGGAGATAAGGAAGATTTTTGGGACTGTGTTAAAGGTAACACAGAAGTCTAAGTAGATTATATCAGCCAATCACTCTTTCATAGAAGGCCACCAGATTGGCTGCACATGACCTTTTCTTGGTAAAGCCATGTTGGCTGTCAAGGATCACCTTCTTGTCTGGCATATGCC
This sequence comes from Trochalopteron elliotii, assembly GCA_024734555.1. Taxonomy (NCBI): domain Eukaryota; kingdom Metazoa; phylum Chordata; class Aves; order Passeriformes; family Leiothrichidae; genus Trochalopteron; species Trochalopteron elliotii. Next base: position 1,642,466 of record JANPWX010000419.1, read on the forward strand.
TTAATGGTGTTTCCATGAAGATGTGCTCTATGATTTTCCCCAGCATGGAGGTGAGACTCACTGGCCTGCATTTCCCTGGGGATTTCTTTCTTTCCTTTTTAAAAGTCAGAATCATGTTTCCTTTTTTCCAGTCACTGGGGACTTCCCCTGACTGACATGACTTTTCAAATACAAAGGAGTCTGTCAGGGTAACATCAGCTATCTCCCTCAGAGCCCTGAGATGCATCTCGTCGGGACCCATAGACTTGTGGCAATTCAGTTTCATCAAGGGATCCTGAATCTGCGCTTCATTTACATTTGGAGGTACTCCACTGACCCAACCCTCAACTAGATGTTCAAAGTGGAGAATCCGGGCATTCCCCAAATAAATGTGATAAGATCACATATGTCACACCTTTTTTCTCAACTTTTTTTCACAGTGTAACTCAGTGGAGTAATTTAATTTTGACACTTAACTTATCTGGAGGTTGCAGAAACACTGAAACATTCATGAAATATTAAAAAAACCTACAGAGTCCCTCATGCTCATATTTTGTCATCTGTACATTTTGTTTAATTTATATTCTTTCTTAGGTGACAAGAAATAGTGAGAATACTTAGGTTTGCCAGGATGAATATGTGTGCTCTGCTAAGGCCCATGAATTACCAACAACATTTTCAATAATGAAACACAGCTTTTTAAACACATTCATATATCTTAAAAGCCAGCTGAACATATGAGGGTTTTCAGAGGATTTTTTAAAAGCAAAACTGTAAAGTGTGTTGATTTATGCCTTGCCTTGATATTGAAATGCATTATAATTATCCTAGTCAAAGTTTTATGTGGCAACATATCCATTCCATAAAACATTCCTCCAAAGAGGCATTTTAGCCAACACAGCCATTTCTCATAGTATAAAATGTACATGAATATATATTTACATTCTATGTATCTTATTATCAGATTAGTTTGTTGGTATTTATAAATTGGTGTGTTCATGGGGGTGCTTCTACTGGCTAGCAGCTCCCCAGGCCAATTTATAGCAGTCTGTGGGTCCTCCAGTTAGCTGTTTGAAGCATGGATGAGGCTTGGAAATGAAGAAGCGGGTCCTGGCTTGGATAGGGAAGGTGTTTATTTTTTGTGGCTGGCCACATGCAGAACAAGTCAGCGCCGGAAGCCAGAACCCCTGCTTGGCCTCTGTGCCCCCCTTTTCCCAGGTCGCTGCCTGGGCGGGGAACACTCTGGGCCAATCGGGAAAGGGAAGGGGGTGGGGTTACATCAGGGGGAAACCAGGCGTGTTCAGGGAATGGGGGGTAAAGGGACATACCAAGTACAGACAAATAACAAAATGCAAATACAAATTCAAAACCCTAAATCATGCACTGCAACAGGTATTGATGCATGTGCATATGTGTATGTATAGATATCATACATAAAGAAATATATATGATATAGATAATGTATATGTTTCTATCTATATGAGTACTGGTCCTAAGAAACCTGTAGCCTCATATGAAGGCCCCAGAATTTCCATACTAGAATTAGATCTCCATTCTGATAAGGGCTCATTCTACTCAAATTATACACTGAAGCCTAAATCTGCATAAGAAGCACAATGAATTCCCTTCAGTCCTGTGTTCTCTGTTATGACACAGATTTATGGAATTCTCAGGCTCTGGCATTATGATGCTCCACTGTACATTTTAATGATTCTCTGGTGGCTGGAGCCCAACAGTAACAATTCAAGTCAGTAAGTGGGGTGGCTCCACCCTAAACTTCATAGAACAGGTAGAGTAATGTCTTTGTTTCTCTAAGAGGGTTTAGAAGGTGGTTGCCCTCCAAACAGAATCAAGTTCTGCTATATCAATTCCATTTTCTTCACTGATCTAACTGAACTGTGAACACGGGTTTTAAAGCATCAATTTCTACAGTTACCCTGGTCAAAAATTTAATTCTCTTCAGACCAGGTTCTACATCTTCACTATATCTGACCTCTCAAATTAGCTTTCAAAAATTGCATTTCCCCCCTATTAAATAGTAAGTTTTGATCATAGACAGCTCTATTTGTAGATCACAAATGTTAAAGTGAAATCTTCAGCAATTTGAGTGCATGCTAGACATCACCCATTCCCCACCCTAGGTTAATTCCAGCCCTAGGAATACTATTTTCAAGTGCAAGGGCTTTCCTTTTCTTCCTTCAATCCTCCATTGCCTCCTGACTTCAGTAGCTGCTACTCAGAAATCAGGACATAGCTAAACAGAAAAAACAGTATCCAGAGTTTTAAGTCATGCTTACCCAGTCTGGCCCTCTGTGAGAACTGATGCAACACATTTTTCTTTTACTGCGTTTCTGGCTGAATATGTCTACTCATAATATTTAACAGGGAATATGAAGCAAATAGTAAGTACAGGTTAACTACGTGTAACACAAGTGTTTTTGTAATCTTTGAATCAGAGGTACACTGGAATCATTATTGTCATCATAACTGCTGTTTAAACCCAAAAGGTGCCCCTAGAAAAGCAGATTGCTGGCACAGATTAACTTTGATGGTGTTTCTGACATTGAGTTGCTCATCAAAATGCTCAGTTTTCATCTCTGTGCAAAGAAACAGGAATGAGATTGAGCTTAATGGCTAGCAATTTAACAATTTAGTAGTTCGGAGGTATATGACCTAGGAAAAATACCTGTCGTTGGATTTGATCACAATTTGCAGTGTCATAATAATCGCTTAGTATCACTATTAAACACTTGACAAGCTTTTCATTATAAGTCTGTGTTATTAGGACTTTTCAGCTTAAATACATTGTCCCTTAACAACTATAGCCTTAATTGTAAAGGTAGAAACATGTACTTTGTAAAATTTTCTTTTCTTTTTTTGGAAGGTGAAGTGTATAAAGCTGCAGAGAAGAGGTGGAAAGTACTACTTGATCTGGATTTAATACATGATTTAGGCTTTTTCACATGTATAATGGTTGCAAACAAAAAAGGACATACAGAGTTAATAAGAGTTGAATCTTACCCTGTGCTAATGACCAAAAGAAGAGAGTATCACTGGAATGTGCTACTTCCTTAATGATACTTAATTACACAGTGTTTACATAAAGCCAAACGTATGCCTAATTTCCAGCAACATGTTGTTTTTACCTATGAAAGAGGATGAAATTAAAATTTCTTAACAAATACACTAAAGAAATGGACATTCTAATGGCAGTATTTGTATTTTAGAATCTCATGGCTTTACATTTAACAATCATTTCTCCAAACTGAAGAAATTTACTTATTTACTAGCCCAGTTAATGAAAGATCTAATTCAGAATGTGTAACAGTACAAAAACCAAACTTCACAGCGTTATTCTATGTCCTGGTTTAAGCTGGGATAGAGTTGATTTTTCTTCTAGCAGCTCTTACAGTCTTGTCTTCCAGATCTGGTATGAGAATAATTCTGATAATACAATGATATTTTAGTGATTGGTAAGTTGTGTTTAAACTAAACAAGGAGCCTGGTGGGTGGCAAAATGTTGAGAGCAGACACAGCCAGGAGCAGATGACCCACAATGGCCAAAGCAATATTCCATAATGTATGTCATCATTCTCAGGATATAAAATAGGAGGGAAGCTGGCTGCAGCCACTGCTTGGCATCGGACCAGGGCTGGAGAGCAACTGTTTTCACTTGCATCCCTTGTTTGTATATTCTAATTTTTCTTTTCTTTTTTAAATTTTTCTTCTTTTTCTGTCCCATTAAACTCTCTTTATTTCAACCTACAATTTTCTTACTTTTAGACTTCTGATTCTCTCTCTCATCTAGACTGGGGCAGGAGGAGGGACTGAGTGATCTAGTGGCTGGCTAGGTTTAAACCCTGATAGTTTGTGACCTTCCAGAGGAATGAATTGCCTGAAGATTACATCTGAGACATTTGTCCACATTGTAAGGAAAAGATATAAATTAGGAAACCAGTGATTTTCTTGAAATATTTACCCAGAGCTATCAAGTTCTCAATACTCATTCTCAAATTTTCCAAGATAGATCTTCTCATTAAATATCTGATATATCATAAATTAATTCAAATATCCAGTATATTTTAAACATTTAAATATACAAGACAGGAAAAAATGGATCTAAGGCTGACGACAGTTTTAAGATGAATCAATAGTTCTAAGCTGAATTACAAGGATGAATTTCATAGCTTTCATCATATGGAAAGCCCCTGGGATTTGCTTAAGAAAAAAGAAAAAAAAAAAAGCTTAAGTATCAGAACAGCAAAATTCTTCATCATTCTAGAATTTCAAAAGGAAATGGAGAAATAGACTTAGTAAAAGATAGATAATTTTGCTTTGTTTTGTGGCCATACAGGAAGGGGAAGAAATTGATACATTAGGTTTTGAATTATGAAAATTCCCATAAAATGACCTGCCAGGAAATGAAAACACATCTCAATTCTGGAAATAGCAAACATGATGTAACAAATGTGAACCCATCCAATTCCTACAAGCTACATGAGGACAGAATGTAGGAAAGGAAACCATTTGCTATACTGAAAGCATTAAGTTAGACCTCGTGTGAAAGATAAAGGAAATTAATCAAAATGACACATCAGCATTGTAGATATTATTAGCAGATTTTCACACATAAATCCCACAGGTTGTCTGACAAAAGATATAAAATAAAAATCAAAGCAGGTTATTATTTATGCGTAGGCAATATAAGACAAAGTTTATCAAGGACAACTCATTCTCCTGGCAAAGAACAAAGCTCTCTTCTTTCCTGGCAAGACGGAGAGTTATTTTGTCTGGAGAATTCTTCTTTTCCGAGAACAGGATTTTCAAGGGACGTGGGTTTTCTGTAATATCCTTCTGGGACCTCCCCTGATCTAGCCATATTCCAGTTCTACATATTGTATAAAATCAGAACAAGAGTGAAATATTAAAGATTCACTAACATTTTTTCTATTACTGCATACTGACTACATTAAAAAAAAGAAAAAAGAAAAGAAAAAAGAAAAAAAGAAAAGAAAAGAAAGAAAAGAAAAAAAAAAAGTCTTCATTGACTCAGCCAGTACAACTATATTCTAAGTCTTCAAGACAGGGCCAAACTGAAATGCAAGATCTTGAATCAAAAAAAGCAAAAAAAAATGAAATAATGCTGTCTTCATGGATAGAATCAATGATGTGTAGGTATGTCAGTTAAAACACTGCAATGAAGATGGAATCCTCATCTCAGTCAGCAGAGGAATTGGTGGATGACAAGGTTGCCTAAGGTATTTATTATATCTCACAAATTAACTGGGAAATCTATACTGGAAGACTATGAGGCTCCTCATCCAGAACTAGAGTAACAGTCTTATTCACATTCAGCAGACACAGTCTTATGGTGCTTATGATCAACAAACTTCAAATGAGAACAAGAAGGTAGAAGGAATTGAGCAGTTGAAAAGCTTCACCAAAAGCTGCATAATTTGTGATTTGTACGCTGACTGTGGAAGAAAAATACATATCATTAATGTTGCGAAGGGAAACTTATTATATATCCAGGTCATGTATCGACATATAAGCTTGTAATGTACCTCTTGGAACTAAAGAGGAAATTGAAAGCAAAGTAACATATCTAAGCAGATTTGAGCAGGAAATCTTTTCAAATTATATGTGCAATAAAATGCCCCTTGTGGAAGAAGTATTATTGTCTTAACTCTCTTTTCATCAAGTTCAGTACATACCAGTTTCAGAACTGAGAAGTTGTCCTAGGCAGGGAAAGGATTGCCAACCCAAGCACGCTCTGTGAAGTTTTTAACAAGCAATAGCAGATGCTGTGTGGATTCCAAACAGACTGGAGGCTTAGTTTGGCACAGGAACTGTGCTTGTATTGCTTTAAATATTAAGGCCATGGGCTACTCCCTTTTCCTTAAGCCAATTCACACTGGACTTCTCAAATATGCATTATGTATTCTATTCATCAGTGGTTACATTTACTACACATAACTCTTGGTTGTGGTGGTTAGATACATACCCAACATGTCTCTATGCATCCAGACACTTCAAGACTACAAACATCATTTTTAATTGCACTAGTGACTTTCATTAGAAAAAACTGATATGAGCTCAACACTGAGGTAACTTCTGCTACATGTCACAATAACATTCTACCTTCTGCCCCTGCTCCTGGTTTTCGTCATCAGAAGTATATATTCTGTCTACAGTTTGTCTGGCATTCTTTGTTATCTTAGTCTGTTTATAGCTCTTCCTCAGTCTTTGTCATGATGTCACTTCAGCTGCCCCTTATTAGAAACATCCAACCAGATGGATAGGAGAGTACTTGCAAGAAACTAGGCTTAAACTCAATACTAAAGATGCAATTATGGGCTGTTACGTTTGCAATTTTCTTAAGAAAACTTCTGCAAATTAAAAACACATCCCTTGCTCACATTTCTTATCTGTTGCTGCTTCAGAGTCATGCTTCCTTCAGCCCCTGGGAGTTCAGGTCAGGACTGACAAGACACTTTCGGAATGATTACATGAAGCATCCATGCAGTCCCTATCCAGTAGCTGTCTATGGGTGGTTTACAGTGACAATGTATCCAAGTCATGGAACTTCTGGCTCAACACAGGCTGGCCGGCTGACAGAGGGCAGCAGGCAAGGCCAGGTAAAATGTGACCCATTAAGCTTTTATGGGGATGTCACCTGCAACTTATGAAATTAATTTGCTACTATCAATGATCAGCAATAGATTAAATCATTACACAGCCACATGTTGCATACTAGAACCTTTAGGAATTCATCTTTAGATGAAAGGGGGTGGGATGACAAGTTTTCTTTACCTAAGACTACCAGTACACATGGGGCATCATCATGACTCTTCAGGGAGCAAGATACTTCTTTAATCATATTTTACTATTCATTCATTTTGGGACAGCCTGGCCATCACAGTTTCTCTCTGGAAGGTACATTCATCCAGCTGGAAGAATGTGTGATCAAGAAATAAGATGCATATGCATAAAATGTGCAGATTATCATAGACTGCTGCACTTAGTACAATCTATGTGAGATATTTGTAGTTTATTAAAGCAAATGAGCATGTTTCATGCTATTTGCAATCTTTTATTTTCTATTGGCAAATGTTTCCAAATGCAGATGTCCAAGAAATCATACTATAATAGGACTAAGTACAGCAATATAGCATTTGCTTTGAGTCACACACAGATTTAAGATGAAGAAGTTTGGAGAATGCTATTCATTTAATAGCTCATAAGAGCCATCCTCACCAGGTGTTAAGTGGTTTTTTTGTAGCATGCTAAATACTCATATTTTTAAAAAACCCCAAAGTGTTCTTCTTGGTTCACAGTGTTCAGCATTTTCTGTATTTTCCATGGTGAGGACCTAAAAATGCAGATTACTACACTTTTTTCTGACATATGCTGTTGTTCCTGAAAGTAACATTCAAAAAAGGGTAGAAATCTCTCTATGTTTAGTCCATATGCTGTTAAAAATTTTTTCTTTATTGTCTCTTGCAATTAGTTTACAAAGATACATCATCCACATAAGATCAAATTTTTTCAAGCAAATCACTCCCGGGAGATTGTGAGGCTAGGTGGATCAGATAACAGAAGTTTGAAGGGTCAGCACAAGCCAACTCATACTGCCAAAAGTGGGGATATAGAAGTAATTGAGGCAAGATAAAGATAAAATAAATTGTTTTGCATTTGGTATAGTTTTTTCTGCAGAGATATGGAATGCATAAACCGCTGTACTTGGTATTCTCATCACTAAGTTTGCTCCATCCTTCAGAAATCACTTATCAATGCAATCATATGAAAAAGATTATCCCTGAAAATTAGACTAATTGCTAATTTAATTTGTGATGATCTAAGCTAAAATGTGAGAGATTTTTGTCATGCATGGGAAAAATATTTTTAGATATACAAAAGCTATCATTGACTGCAAGAGAATTTATAACAAGTAATATATCTTGTCACAATGGATGGCAGTTTTTACTGAAACACTTACTAATGAGACCATTGGTTTTGGATTCCTTACCCAACAGTATAATTGCAGCTGACTAAAATGATCTTAAAATTCTTTCAGCAGAGGTGTCAAAACAATTTTCATTCAGTCTGCCTTCAGCATTCACTCCCAATGGCATAGGACAAAAAGCCATAGTGCTGTAAAGAACTCACTAAGAATGTACAAAGTTTTTGAAAAGTTTATTATTCCCAAGTTAATAAACTGAAAACATTCAAGCCTGAGGTTCAGCTAACAAAGATATTTTTTATGTACTAACAAATGCATCATAGGTGAAAATCATTTTCAGACTATTTTTAAACATGATTGGAGGCAAATGACACAAATAAAAAAAGGCTCCAACCAGAACTTGAAATGAAATTCAGGTAAAATAAAAATCACAATTGCGTGTTGAATTTAAAATAATATTGACCTTCATCACTAAGACATGTACTCTATATTGAGTATGTCTGACTAGACTACAATCTGGTGCACAAATTAAAATTAACATGTGCTTGCCTTTGCTACAACTCAGTACTGTAGAGCTACTTTTGAGCTTACCACATCCTTGATATTAGAATTACTGAGCCAGTAGATGACTCAGATTATAAATGGAAATGTTTATATAATGCACTTGGGATTGGTTTAATGCAGTTTGGCCCTTTTTCACCTATCAAAGTAAATAACAAACTTGCTCTCTAAGTGCCTAAATGGCTTCAACTTTTCTGCAACTCCAGTCAGTGTTTTAACCTTCTCTGAGCATTTGCTTTAAGACCATTATAAATGAACCACCAGGGATAAATGCTGTAGGAGTGAGCTTGAAGCAAAATCCTTCCCTGATCAAAATTTCTCACAGATAATTTGTGTCAGACTGATTTCCAAAGATTGCTTCTGAGATTGAACGCATTTATTAGTTATTTCTTAAGATTCATGTAAAAAAACTTGTGTAGCTCCACTTCTTGTGCTGTTTCTCTATGAAATTAATTGGAGCCTCTGCTACCAATGTACTTTCATGTCTGCTGGTATCCCAAAGGCAGACTTGTCAATCACACAGTCCCTTTGCTGCTGTTCTGCAGTTGACCTGATTCAGCACGGAAAAGGAGCAAGTGCTTCTATGCAATCAAACTCGAACTTATGGATACCAAAGAGATCTTGATAGACTCACTTAGTACCAGGCAGTGGAAGCAAGGGAGGAAAGACAGAGTAAGAAAGGATGTAAGAAAGGGGGAAATGGTTGATTTGGAAGTGATCTTTTTATTTTTTTTTTTAATCTTTGCAGAAAAAAGCATGCAAATATACAAATAAGGAAATATCTATGCATATATGGTGTGCCTATCACACATCCCGACCCCCAGGTGTAATTGTAAGAATGTTAGCTGACTTTGGAATATGCTCAAAATACAGATTTCTTTGAAAAACTCTGGATGGCACAGATTTGACAAATCTGATAGTACCAAGATACACAAGGGCACGGTTCAATGACATTTCAATCTGAACTTAATTTTAAATATTTCAAAACTTGAAAATTAAACCCATCAGTCCCAGTGGTTATAGGGATAGTTTTAAATTGAGAAATTTCAAATATAAAGGCATAAAATTATGCCTTTTTTTATTGCACTACTACATTGTCACCATGATGGCTTAGAATGTCAGACTTTAACACTAAAATCACAAATGTTCTTCCCATTGTAGGAACCTGATTAACTGATGACCCTATCACTCAGACATTTAAAACTTATTCTTGGTAGTATAAAATTAAAAATAACAATGAGTAATGATACATAGAGGACTGATACGGACAGTCCAGTATGAGAAAATTACCTGTGAATGCTTTCTTAGAAGATATTAATTTTTAAGGACTACCATATTGGACCTGGAAAATTGCACATCAGTTTGCCAATGCTTTACAAGTCCTCAGACTTGGTCTGCATTTGGGTTTGGCAGCCTCACTTATTTGGATGTTTGTGATAGATCAAAGATAGTTTCTTTGACAGACATAAATGATGTTCATGCACAGCCCAGCTTTACAGCTAGTTTTAATTATCCAAGCCTCCCTGCAAAATTACAGCAAGAAAAGAAATTCCTTTTGTGGATGGTAATTGTCCTTAAAAATTATTCTGAAATTAAAGAAAATGTGGCTTAGGGTGAAGTCTTTCTCTTAGGAAAAAATAAATAAGGTATATAAAGTCTCAGAATTCTCCTAAAAAAAACCTCTGTTGTGCTTCCCCCCCCTAAAATGTAATAGATGACAGAAACTGGAACACTGAAATAAATCAACAGTTGCCACGAATAATTTATGTACAATGACAAAGCTAAATTTAGATTTTGCATGATTTTATATGGCAAAATTTCTAGGGCAACTTTTTTTGGAATCAAATTCAAGGTTGATTGTGTATAGTATCTTGACTTTTACAAAACAGAAGTGTTATGTGATTTATCACTTAAAGACCCATTGAAAAACAGTTGGAGACAGAAATCTGATTAGATGTTGTTCAGAGCCTCAATAAATATTTAGGAAGATAACTCTTACTGAAATTATTGGATATTAAATGCCTTACAATCACTGAGAATGTAAGTATATGCCTGTATACACCGAAAAAAAAATAAAGAGGATATTACAGGACTGGTTATGTGTTCTTTTAAAAGGCTAGAATCTGGAATCAGATTAATTTAATCTGATTCCCTATTCATGTTTACTCCCTTTGTAAGAAAAATGAAGACTTTAAATGTTTATCTGAAAAAGGCATAAGCTCTAGAAGACTGTCTTCAAGCAGTTTAAGTACTTATTGTCCCTCAGCTTTACTTAAATTTGAAATATGTTTCACCTTTTCAAAGAAAGTAATTAAGTTGAGATGGTTATTATCTTTTATCTTTTTATCCTCAGACTATTCTCAGAAAGACAGTAGTTCAGAAAAGATTTCGGAATGCACAAGTTAAAAAAAATCTAATATTACAATAATATTACAATAATATTCTAAAACAAAATTCTGTTTGGAAAAGATACACCTTGAATGGATTAGTCTTTTTGAAGATACCACAAATTACCTGCAAGGAAAAATTATTAACAGGTTTCTAGAGTGATAAAAGTACATGTTTTCGTGTATTCTGTAGGGAATGTAGAGGGATCTTCACATTAATTAACCTGAATTTTTTGCTGCTTGTACAAATACAAGAAATTGTCAACTTCTTGTCTAGCAGTAATGAATGCAGGACAGATTTTACTGAAATTTATACCCTCATAAGAAGACTGTTTCCTAGATAAGATACATATGCAATATCCGGTGATCACATGTAAACAGACCAGTAAGATCAGGGATCTCATCTGGTGTGGACAAAAACAAGGACAAGCATGACACTTGTTCAGCTTATTTTTACTGCTGATGGCAAGAGGTTGCATTAAAGATATACTTCAGTCTCTGTGTGAACCTAACCTGTGAGAGCCTTCTCCAGCTGCCAGTTGCCCTTTGTGCATCTTCTAAAGTCTGCCGCTAAAAAATGTCTGAGTCCATTTATTTCAGTATCTTCTCTTCAAAAGCTGCTTTTGGTACTCTCTCTCGTGACATTCAGATAACCTATCTTCAGTCTGATGCATCAGTCACCTCGAAAACAAGGTCCATGTCTTGTAGGTTGGGATACCCTGTGGGAAGGGGTTGCGTCTGCTGATCCTCCACAGTAAGCAGCTAATGTGTAGGAAGGATAGACCCAATTATTTACTGGTCTTAAATACTTTTATTTTTCTCATTCATCTGTAGGAATCCGCACAGGGCTCTGCATTTTCATATGATATTCTGATGTGTGAAAATGGCAAAAAATGTTACTTGCACCTTGAACAGTGCTCAGCATAAATCAGACTGCAGCTTTCAGAGCAGTGGAAGAAGTATTTCACATCTGGGCATATGTGCATATTTCTGTTGCAGGAAAATCAGCATACTAAAGAAAGACAAAATTTTGCTTGGTGGTACATTCTGCTATGTCTAGAGAACAGAAGGAAAAATCTTTAAATCATGTCTTTCAAGAGAAGATCAGAATGGCTTGTGACTCAGGAAGTCAAAATTTTTAAAGGTTATTATAAGGAAGTGTCAATAAAGATTTCATTAAATGATTGAACTGAAAAAATACTAGAGACCATTTGTTCAAATTTTAAAAATATGAAGCACTGCTTTTGTGAATACTATGAAGAGACCCATAACAGAAAAAATATATTTGTTTATGTACATACATGAAGGTAGATTGGAAATATCTAATCCAGACATAATCTTTAATTAATTCCTTCGTCATTAGTATTTATGGCAAATTACATACAGTGTACGTATCCCAAAGTGGTTTGTTTTTCCTAAATGTTTAGAAAAAACCTCTGAAAATATTTTTCTGAAGTCATTAGATTTAGACCATTGATATTCTCTGACAATACCAATCTTGTGTTCTAATATAATATAATAATATTATAATATAATATAATAATATAATATAATATATAATTATTATATAATTATATATATTATATATAATATAATAATTTTATATAATATATCATATAATAATTATATATAGTAATATATAATATAATAATATAATATAATCTTGTGTTCATATAATATATGTTGTTATATAATCAAATAAAGCCTTACCTTTCATTTTGGTTTCTAACTCAAACAAAACCATCTTCTCCTTCCATTTCTTATCTCCATCTTCAATGTCTATGTTGTTTTTCCCCCTTAATTTAACTATACTCTAGAACTATTTGACTCATATAAATTAGAAATACATGATGATTACTAACTTAATTTTCCAGCAAACTTTTTTCTTGTCTCTTTTAAATTGTTCCTACACTCTTCTCTTTTGAAGATGCACTTGTCTTCAAGCAAGTAGATATGCATTCCTCAAAAAGAAAGAAAGGAGAGGTAGATACTTCTCCTCAGGGATGAGATTAAGATCAATATTTGCATCTGAAAATCATAATTTTCTCTCAGTTGAAAGAGAAATAACAGATCTGTTAAGTACCTACACCATGAAAAAATATATATTCATAATCTCAGAATTGTCTCCTTTGCTACGGAGAAACACACTGAGACGAGATACACTCAGACGAGATAAACACAATTTGTAGGGGTTTAACACTGAAGTAGTCTATCCCTTGGGTATTAGTCCCTGGTTTAAGTAATTTCTTTTTGACAAGCTACTAAATACTCTTATTCAAAATGACCTCTTGTCTAACACAAATATAATGAAGAGAGGGGAAAAAAGTGACTTTGCTCTATGGAGATCACCAGTCCTCCTCAGACATATTCAAATCAGAAAAGTGGCGAAATAAATATTCAATAATTTGATGAGGAAAAAATGATAGCTAAGCCCTCTTGACCTTTTGCGCAGCCCATTAAGGCAGTTGGCTAACACCTGCTTTGTAATTACTCTGCTAATCAAGGCAGCAGGGTTCACCAGTTGCCACATTTCTGTCCAGGTTTCCAGCTTTGTTGCTGTGTTGCTATCTCAATTAGTCTGCAGCACTCTTAATGTAGCTTCCTCCTGCAGGAAGAAAATTGGTTTCAGATGTGAATGCTTCACAATGAAGAAATCCTTTAATGTATAGTAAACTTATTATGCATTGTGCTGAAACTAATTTTCTTTCTTTTAGAAGTATATGTGTACTTAAAACTTAGAGGCAGAACAAATGATATTCAGATTTGTCCCAAAATGAGGTGTTTGGGAAGAGTTTACAATAAACAAACTGTCACAGTCACAGTGTTGAAAAAGCTGTTCAATCACTGTGCTGTTTGCTGAGGTTCTGTCCACACATGCACACATACAAGTCATTTTATATCATATATTTCATGTCCACTTTCAATATTAATACGGTTAGAATTACTGAAATGTCACCTGTAAAGCAGAAGAGCACTTGAAAGCTGTCTTGTGGATAAGGTTCCCATGGAAACCAATTTTCTTGATATCCATGTGTTCAATCCAACTGCCTAGAATTTTGTTTGGATACTTGTGGAAATGAAAACAAACCCAAACTGTAACAAAAACTTGGAAATAACTTACACATTTTTAAAAGATGTGAAAATACTCATTTAATGCACTGTATGTCTCATGCTGTAGAATAGCACTAACCTGATCAGCATTCACCACTTCTAGCTGAAGCTTTCAGGCTACCTATGATGAATACAGTGTGTTGACCTAGAAAACCTAAGGATTTTACCAAAGTAAACACAGTGCCTTGAGTTCTTTGTTCAGTATACATCGAGGAGTTACACTGGAACATCAAGATTAAGCACATTTGCAATGGAGACTACAACATCACTGAATTCCCTTCTGTGAGCCCCTAAAACTGGTTACCTTACAAAGCACTTCTGTGTGACAAAACCACATTAGTTTCAGGACAGGAGACACTGCCTCTATCCAAAAATATTTATGATAAAATTGAATGTTTCAAACAGAATTGGTGAGAAGTTAAAGTGATTGAGATGTTGAGATAAAACTCTTATAAGGTTGTCTGTGATAAAAGCTAACAAAAAAGGGGAAATATTCCTTGTGAATAACTATGAAGTTTATTCCTTGAAACACAAGCAAAAAATCCAACCAACAAAACCTTAAAAAAAATCCTAAAGATTTGTTGATTTTTTTTGCTTTTGTTTTTGTTTGTTTGATTTTTTTTGTGTGTTTATAAGTGAAGAACTTTGGTGTCTTTAAAGATGCATTATTTTTATCTTTGATCTTCTGATATCTTGGAGTCATGTAAGGCTACATTAATCACCTATATCCTTAGTTGCCTAAGTTTCTTCAGACATCTCATATCCTTAGACACACTTTAACACTTGGCATCTTTTTTACTTTCTAAATATTCTAATAAAATACACAGACTAGTTATTGGAGTAAGATGCTTCTAAAACATGATTATGTATATCCACTTGAACCATAAAATAAATGGTGAGTATTTTTTCTCTTACTGAAGATGAGAACCAAATACCCAAAAGATATCTACATTTAGTTTAAGACACTGGAAAGTAAGGATTCTTTTTTCCAATATTTTTCCTGTATAGAAGGGGAAAAACCCAACTCTGGAAAAAGAGAGAGAAAATACTACTCAGTAAAACAACATTGGTAATACAGTGCGGGGGGGAGGGAAGTAAGAATACAGATTTTTTGTTACCGTCAAAACAAGTTTGTGAAGATTTTTCAGTCATAAGTCTTTGTATTGTTTCATTGGCTCTAGTTAAACTGTTTGCTATTTTATAAAGTTGATAACCTAGGTTTTCTGGGCTATATGGCAAAGTACTGAGTACATGTCAAATAGAAGTAAGAACTGTGCTCAAAGCTTGAGATAATTCTTCTTGGTATTGTTATTTCTACAGCTGCAGTGACAGCTGTAACAAGATTTTCCAGAAAGTACAACAGTTTTGCCTCTTTAAATATATTCTACTAATGACAAGAAATGTTAATCTGAGTACACTCTGTTACACTTCCTACCTATCCAATTTAAGCAATAAGCAGAAAAAAAATTTTTTAATTAAATTTTATTTATTTCCTGGAAGGAAGAAAACACTGTATTATACTGCTGATAACTGGTCATTAATGTCCCTGATTCTGAATTAATGTCCTTAATTTTGGCTATGCTATACTGATAATATGCTTTGGCACTGAATGAAGACACAATGCTTTCTCTGTAGGCTACACCACTTTGTACTTTTGGTGTGCACACCTACTGTTACATACAGATCAAGTCTGAAATATAATTTTATTTTGCAGTTCCAATAAATTGAGACAAGATTGTTCTGAGATTCTTTGTTCAAACACTAAAGGCAGTAACCATACAATCAACATGTTAAAGTCATGAAAAATGTTTCTGGATAGTCAAGAGACGTGCACAAAACCTTCATGCAGTGAATTGTGGAAAGGACAAGAGAGGTAAAAAAAAAAAAAAAAAAAAAAAGAAAAAGAAAAAGGGGGTTGTAATCTTTAAGGGCTTATAGTGAAAGTCACAGAGTAAATAGGGCAGCAGAGAGTTTTGTCTCCAGCTAGATACCTTTTACTTTTCAGAGAAGATGAAGTAATAAATTGATAATGCAAGTGTACTGACGATATATGTCTTTAAATTTGAATTCCTGGATATTATCAACAAAACTGAAGGGTTTTTTTTCTTTTGCCTTCAAAACCCATCCTTTTTTTCTAAGGCGTACTATTTCATAATTTAGTAAGTTTTACCAGAGTATTTAGTCTCTTATAATATGTGGGACTATTTGCTCATAATATTGTTGCCAGTTTGTATTAGGGTCTAAATAGAGAATGAGTAGATACATGGCGTATTACAAAAGTGTTTTAAATGTAAAATAGTTTGCAGAGAAAATAAGTACAAATACCTTGCTACCTCTTGGTATTTACTAGATGAGAGTGATGATCCTAAATCTGAGTGAAACCTGAATAAAAACTATCTATCTTAAAACACAAGATAATAGTGAAATATTTATTACATCTATATTAGATCTATTGTTGCACATTCTTAGCATAACTCTGTACCACAGAGATATTTTTTAAATTGATCTTTCTTCC
The DNA here is from genome assembly GCA_024734555.1 of Trochalopteron elliotii. Classification (NCBI taxonomy): domain Eukaryota; kingdom Metazoa; phylum Chordata; class Aves; order Passeriformes; family Leiothrichidae; genus Trochalopteron; species Trochalopteron elliotii. Next base: position 1,658,982 of record JANPWX010000419.1, read on the forward strand.
TTGAGCGTAAAACAACTACAAGTCAACATGTGGATGTGTCTGCATGTAAATATGCCCAGATCCCTACAAACACTTTCTGAAGAAAAAACTGTTTGTTAAACAAAAGGCTGTGAACTTCCATTTTGTATCTTGAGAACATCAATTTTGTAATTGATGAAGCCTTTAGAGTCATTTATGATAGGAGTCATATACACTGTATGATCTTCAAAAGAGACTGAAAGTATCAGACCCAAGTGCATGACTACAGAAACCTTATCTAAACATTTTTTTTTCCCTTAAAGATACAGGGTCCGGGGCAACCTGATCTAGTGACTGGCCATCCCTGACCATGGTGGGGGAATTGGAACTATATTTAAGGTCTTTTCCAAATCAAATCAGTCTATGATTATTTGATTCTACAAGTTTGTCCTTTTGGGCTTGATATATCAACTTTTCCGTCACATTTTTTTTTTTTTTTGGTGTTTCTAAAATATAATCTTTCACCTTATTATGGTGTAAGAGTCACAAAACTAAATGTCCTCATTCCTTCACACATTGTGGAATATGAAATAATATAAATTTAGTGGGATATTTCTATGAAACAAAAAACAATATTACTAAAAATAATTGTTTCTAAATAGAAGGATCCATGCATTTTAGAAATTTTTCAAGGGTGTTCTTCTCAGGGCTGCTCTCAACCACTTCTCTGCCCAGTCTGTGGGTGTGGATAGGGCCTTGAGCAACCTGGCCTAGTGGGAGGTATCCCAGCCCATGGTAGAGTGGGTTGGGACTAGAAGGTTTTAAGGTCCATTCCAATCCCTTAATATTCTATGATTCTGTAACTTGAGAAACCAGGCTGACATCTTTGGGAAGATGTGTATGAGTGCTCTGACTGATGAAGACTATTGGATCTGGCTAACTAGCCAGTACAAGTGAGATGATTACAAGCATCTGTAAAATCATAATTGTCTTAAACGCTATTGAGATCACCAAAGGTCTTTGCTCACCATGACAAACTGTATAATGAAGTTGCAACCACTGAAGCTCACCCTGCCCCCTGGATTTCAGGAACTTTAAGACACCGGAGAGGAACTTGAGATAAGGTAAGGTAGCACTATTATCCAATTATCTCAGGTCTAAGGAGAAGTAGACAAGGTTTAGAGAGAATAATGTGTCCCCAAGGAAAGCCAACAGCAGCTGTGCTGAAAATCAGCTCTGGTTGTGTTTGGTGTGGGAGAGGCCATAGCCCACAGACCCATTTGATAAGGCCAGGGAGGTTCCTGGGAATTCCCAAATGCTTCTGAATCAGATTAATCCATGGAACTGTGTGTTTCATGCAATCCTCACCACTGAGAAGACCAGAATATGACCAAGGGGCAACCATGGGATCTCTAGGGCTGATGATTATTGTTCTGCTGAATGTCTCTCACTTTCTTTTCTCTTGCTCACCACCATGCCCCCTCACTCTCCTTGCTTTTCTATTTCTTTTTTTCCCTCTCTCTCCCTCTCATTTTTACTGCTAAATAAAAACCATATTGTGGATTTCAGTATATGGTCTGGTTTGCACTTTAATTTGGGCAGAGGTATCTCTCTAATAATTTTAATAATCAGATTGTAACAGTGTGGTGTAAACAAGCTGGCAAAATGCCACTCATTTGATATCCCTTGGTCCTAGGGGGAGATACTCCAGTCCTTTCCTTGCCCTACTTAAAATATAATACATTTGTCCTGTATGTGCAAGCACAGTGGCAATAAGAGAAACAGTTTTAAATGAGTGTTTATTTTTTTGTTGTTACTTTATAAGCAAAAATAAATTAAAAAACCTGCAAATAGACTATATTCATCCAAATAACAGAAAAGACTGATACATTGCAATGTAACTCATTATATACTTCTGAACACACCTGACTAATAAAAGAGGACAAAGGAAAAAAAAAATCTGTTTATCCTGGTAAAGCCTATTCTCTGGAGCTACAGATTTTATTTCTATTGGAGAAAAATCCTTTTTAACGTGAAATTTTAATTTATGGTACTTCATCTCAAAATTGGGATGAAATAATATTTCTATGCTCTAGAGGAATGTTGCATATACATATATTTTGAGATGTTTTGTGATCTTAAAAATGTATTAGAGAAGCACACGAAATTATTTTGTATACTACAATGTAAGTTATGCTCCAGTTGTATTTTATACCTGTTTTTATAACATAGTATATGATCATGATAAATAAAAACTTTTATTTGGTTGGCTTGTTTTTTATTCTTCTTTGAATGAAGTAATGCAACTGTATTTTCAGTTCTTCCAAAATTACTGCAATGCTGACCTGCTTTTAACAAGCTTAACAAAAATACAATGATGTGTCAGAACATGCTGTTCCTTTAAGAACAAGATATTAACCTCATTTTTCTTATGTTTCTTTCCCAGAACAGTGAACTTTAGGCAAACAAAGTGCTTTGCTGGGCAACAATGAAACCTTAAATAACTCCTATATCTGAATTTTCATTTACAGCAGTTTTAGCCACCAGCTACCTGTTCAGGCTTGTAAGTTCAATTTTCCCAAGTTTTTTGTATCTTTTCTATATCCTAGTTAAGTTCCATCTTGCCATCTAGAAGTCTGAAGTTAACCATGTATATCGTGCTTTGATTTGCAAAGTCAAATGTAATAGAAAAAGGGGGAAAAAAACATAAAAGAGAAGTAATCACATAAACTCTGCGTCTCAGCCTCATAAGCTCTGCAGTTCTACAGATTCATCATCCAAACTTAATTTGAAGTGACTGGGCTGATGTTACATTGGCTGCCACTTAGGCTCCGACTAGTGCTACTGCTGTGTATCATTAGAACACCTCCTGTTGGACAGAAAAATGTCATTGCTGCTGCCTAGCACTACAAAAAGATGCATGCTACAGGAATCTGTTCAGTACCTGGAATAAGATTCGAGTCATCACAGTCTCAAAAAAAAAAAAAAAAGATAAAATAAAATAAAATAAAATAAAATAAAATAAAATAATAAAACAAAATAAAAAATAAAACATATAGAAGAGGACTAAGAGACAGGGGTGGGGAAGAAGTGACTGTCTTACAAAAATGTACCTGGACCATTAAAATAAAAAAAAAAGAATTGACATAGTGAAGAAGAAGCTGGAGTAACAGCTCTCATCACTTTGTGATAGAAGGTGACCTCTCCCAGAAAAAAAATGTCCCTGGAGTTTCCTGGCTGACACCACAGTGGATACATCAGTTTAAATACATCTTCATTTAAGCACATAAGGTTGCAGCTAAAATGTCAAAACTCAGTAGGAATACATAAACACACAGAGAGACATATATATTTACACACACAAGCACATATATATATATATACAGATATATATGAGGAGAGATTGAACACATATAAAGAATAGAGACAGCTCTACGGTGGCAAAGGAAAGATGAGGAAAGCTGTAGAAATCTAAGACAATTATTTGAAGGAAGAAACTTAAACTCACTCCCCATTGTTTATAGGGTACATGACCTCAATTTGTAAGAAACTCTTACATAATTTAAACTCCTAATTTCACATATCCTCAGAGAATTTGCCTGTACAGCTAAATTGATGTGTTATTGCTAATAGGGGCTCATTTCCAATGTGGAAATAAGCACGTATTGAATAAATCACTTTAAAGTCAGTTAGATTTACAAATATGCAATTTTTCCATGCTAAAACAAGCCACATAGACAATTAGCTCTAAGTAGCTATACATTCTCTACCTACTTTATTGCACACTTTTCTTTAATCTGGGCAAGTCCACAGTTACCTTACATTTAAACTCTTAACAGAACAGTACACCATATGTAGGCAACAGCCAAATATACTCTCTCAGACGCTTTTCTTCCTCTTATACTTCCTTTGGCAAGAACTTCCAAAAGTCATTAGATCAAGTAAATTTCTGAAATTATGGACCTTATGAAAATACATAACTATGAAAGTGAAATCTGGTGAACCCTAGGAAATTATGAGGGAAAAACATATATATATGCACACACACAATGGTGTGACAAAAATAAATCAGAAAAAATTAATTGCATTAGAGTTTTTTTATTTATTTTGTAATTACAAATTAGAAGACTTTTTTTCCTATACCACGTTTTTTCTTCTCCTTTTTAAATATTTTTCAACCTAAATAAAGATAAGAGAATTCCCAGAAGTAAAGGCAATTCAGTTTTGTTGAAGAATTACTTAAATATTATGTATACTCTTTAATAACATAATTTTAATGTATTATTTTTATTTATTATGATATTAAACACAGACACTGGATAAATGTAATGCTGAGCACCAAAGAGAAGATTTTGTGAAAGACTTGGCATTCAAATTCAGTGTGTTGTATATAATGCATTTTCTGGCTCTGTCTATAACTTATAGGCACTTCAGATTTATAGAATGCCTTGTGGCCCAAAATAGTGCTACAGCAGATATGAATGCAGTTCATCATTAGTGGAAGAAAAGTGTAGTTATCTGAAGAAAACAATGTGCTGTGTTGAAGGCATGTGACAGAAAGGTTTAAAATGTCTGCACTTCTTTGGAAGTGTGACATTTTCTACTGGCAGGAGCAGAAGCAGGCAGAACACACTGAAGAAAGGAAAATGCCTAATGAGATTTGAAGGGAAAAGTTGTCATAGTGCTGGTCCAAAACACACCATAATCAATTTGTATTTCTCTTTTTTGTCTCATCCACTGTACCAGGTTCTCTGTCAGGGTCTGCACTTCATTCACAATAACACATACACCATGCAGGGATAAAACAAGAAAAGGTTAGGAAAAGTAGTGTGGGTGATAATATTGACAGAAACTGCATAGGTTGCATAAAGGCAGTGATTTACACCAGCTGAAAAACTGGTTAGTATATACATTTTTTCAAAAACAATAAGAATTTGCAGCTCTCCTGTCTATTACTGACACATTCTCTGTGTATATGCAAAAAATAATTACCAGTATTCTATTTGTACTCTAAGTAAAATACAAAATTCCCATTATAAAGAAAAGTCAAAGGTAACATCTTTTTTTTCCTCCAAATTATTTAAGATTTTAGTTGACTTTCAACACTGCATGGTGACATGACACATTAGGCTTTAATTATTCAATGAAGTAAGAAAGACACTTTGGCTGTTATTCAAGAAAATAAAAAAAAATTCTAAAAAATATGACCTTTCATTTCAAAGAGTTTATATTTAAAGTAAGTAAAGAACAGTTTTGCATGCTATATAATACTGACATTTAAATTCCAAGTATTTTAGAAAGTGCTAATAAGCATTTTGTCTAGTATAGATAACAAACGTCATCTATGCAAACACCTTTCAAAGCAAAATTACATCCATAGAAAATTTACAGAAAATGTTGCTATCCTATAGCCTACAAGTATCTACCAGAACACAGAGACTGTAAACTCAGGAAATCAGTCTGGCTTTTGTATGTTTTTCTTTTTAATTGGTGTCATGGTTACACATGGCCTAATGTATAGCTGATATTGGAAAACAAGTTGACAGCTATATGAAAGAGCAAGTAGCATCACTAGGAAGAATTGTATTTAATTATGTGTTGCTAACCACAGAAATTCACAGAGTTGATACTTAGAAAGGACTAACAGAAATCATACGGGCTTATAGCCAGCACTGAGACAAGGCTGACATTTTCATGACCAATAAAGGGTATTTTGTGATTTATTTTTTTGTTTAAGCATAAAGAAAAAAAATCTGTGAAAGCATCAGAAAATTAAATATACTTTTTCTGTATTACCATAGAAATAGTAGTAGATGGACATTCAAGAGCTCCCAGCTTTTCCCAGTTCTATCACATTATCAGCTGTATCAAGTAGGGCTGCACAGAATAGTTTGAAGTATGCTGCAATATAAGTAGATACCATCTTGTAAGTAATTTAATGTATTGTTCTCATAAAGAACTCCTTCTGTGACAGTAATGAAACTACAGAATCATAGAATCATGGAATCATAGAATGGCTTGGGTTGGAAGGGACCTTAAAGGTCATCAAGTTCAACTTGCCTGACGTGGGCAGGGAGACCTTTCACTAGACCATGTGGCCCAGAGTTCCATCCACCTGGCCCTGGCTCTGGGATGGTGCACCCACAAGTTCTGTAGGCAACCTGTCCAGTGACTTACCACCCTCAAAGTAAATAATTTTTTTCCTGACATCTAATCTAAATCTGCTCTATTTCAGTTTGAAGCCCTTTCCTCTTGTCCTGCCTCTACCTGCCCTTGTAAATAGTCCCTCTCCATCTTTCCTGTAGGCTCCCTTCAGGTACTGGAAGGGCACAATTAGGTCACCCTAAATGCTATTTCTTTTCCAGCCTGGACAAATTGAATTCTCTTAGCCTTTCCTCATAAGGAGAGGTGCTCCATCCCTCTGGTCAATGACCTACCTTTACTACAAATTCCTTATATTCTGATAGTTTAGGACACATTACTGTGATGCAGTCGGCTACCCTGTGAATGCTTTAAGAGGATGCATAATGTTTATGTTGTATGGGTTAAGACCTAATGACCTCCCCACAAAACTGGATTGTATCCATACTTCAACAAAAACCTTTCTTTGAAAGCTTTCTTTGTATTCCAGTGTTTGTTCCTCTATGAAGCAAATTATACTAGGCAATTTTAAGTGGCTTATGATAACTCAAATTGGTGCAGGCTATTATAAAAAAAAACCCAAAAACCAAATTAAAACAAAACAAAACAAAACAAAGCAAAAACAACCCCACAAAACAAAAGAACAAAACAAAAAGAAAAACAACCCAAAAAACCGACAACAAAAAACCCCCACCAAACAAACAATCCCCCAAAAAAAACAAAAAAACAAAAAAACTCCTCAAAAAATCCCAAACACTCAAACAAAATATCTTAAGACATACAATATCAATAAAAAAATACTAAACCCCACAGACCAACTTCAAGAAGCCCTTTATCAGGCTTCAAGTGTGATGATGGACAACTTTTTCTAGTTCATATATGAATTTAAAAAATTCTCCTTATTTTTGTTCAACTATCTTTTTGAAATTTCAAAACAGTTCAGAAAAAGCTCATTGATAGCACCAGCTGGAGCTACCTCTAACACAAGATAGGTAAATCACCAACTGACATAATTGGAAGGTTATACTTCAGGATGCATTATGAGATGATGTGAATAGTGTCACTATGTCCACTGTAGGATAATACATTCCCTTGTTGAGGAAATGAAGCATTTGATGCATTATACAAATGTTACCACAAGGTTTTCTCTTCATATAGATGTCTACATACCATGAAATTCTACAGGGTTCCAAGACACTAATTATAGACACCCCATAGCTTTCCATATTCACATTCAGTAACAAGGTACAAAGTCTAGTGCAGCTGCTTCCCAGTAGGAAAACGTGCTCCTGAAGCACAGGTTTTCTCAACGTGCTGCATACCTTTGTGTAGTAATGGGAATTTTTCAAGTTTCTTTGCGTGGACAGAATTCACCTAGTAAACCTATTGCTGATATTGAAAATGGTATTTCTGGGGTGTTCTTTGTTTCAATTTGTTTTGATTTTTTTTCTATTTTGAAATTGTGTAAGTTGGCATTTAATAGGCAATTTTTTAAATGAAAACTGAACTTCAACAAAGAAGCTTCAAAGAAGGCTTATTCTTCTTTGAGGAAGGCAGTTTTTAACACAAAATGTTGAACCTCTGGTATGAAACAATTTTATTTCCATGAGAGAATGCTTTATCACTATTCTTTGTCCAGAACAGAGATTGCACTGCTCTATTACTACCATTTTGTCTATGTATAACCTTTTTTTCTTCCTTGCTGTTTTTGGATGCTGACTACATTTTTAGATTCGTGAGACATGGATATTTTCAATTTTAGTTGTCAACGACACCTACTTTACCAAATATATAGCAAGTTGAAGGTTAGTCTTCAAGATACAGTGCCTCATAACTCATGTGGTTCCTATAAAATCATAGAATCATAGAATGATTTCAGTTGGAAGGGACCTTAAAGATCATCCAATTCTAACCTTCCTTCCATGGGCAGGGATATGTCTCATTAGACCAGGTCGCTCAAAGTCCCATCCAACCTTGCCAGAGTTGCTCAGCTTCTCTGGGCAGCCTGTTCCACTGCCTCAACATCCTCACAGTAAAGAATTACTGCATATCTAATGTAAATTTCCCCTCTTTCAATTTGAAACCATTACTCATTGTCCTGTAGCTACAGTTCCTGAAGAAGGAATGCCTTTACATTGACTGACTATGGGAGTGTTTAAGTCTGTTTTGAGAAAAAGCTAACTTTAAGGGTCCTAGTGTGTTGAAATTTTTAAAAAACAAAACTGTAACATTACTGCTGGACTGTGCAGCACAGTGCGTGAACATGAAAGTTCAGTCTTTGTCAGTGATGTCTAAATCTGTGCTGAATTTTATTCATGTTACTTTTTTTTTTTCCTTATAAGCTAGATGCCCATATCTGGCCTTTACTGCAAGCTATGGATCATGGTTCACCATTAGTACAGGCATACTTAATGTGATCTTCCTAACAAATGCCATTTTTTTTAATCCTTTCCCCCCCGCCTTCTTTCTCTACCTAACAGAAAAAGTATGGCAGAAGATGAAAAATGTCCTGTTTCTTGTTTAGTATTTTTTAACCATTTCAGCACTGGGGAAGTCTAAAGGCAGGATAGTTGCATGGATTGTACATTTAAAATGTACACTTCTCCTATGAAAAAGGTAAAATACCCAAACCAAACAAAAACTCCCGAAACTGTGACACTTGATTTTATCAGTGGTTGTGTCTTAGGGAAAATAAAGCAGTTTCCAGAAGTGATATATTCATGCAAGTTAGAGAAACATAAGCTTATCCTAGATTTTTCCTATCTAAGTCGTTCTTTATTTTAATTAACACAAAGTGTATTTCTCTTGCTCACTCACACTAACAAGTAAAATTTGTGACGACTCTTCCAAAAAATTTTGAATGGGGATGAATAGATGGTCTGAAATAGGTCACAGAGAAGTTTCTCAGAGCTAATTACACTAATTTACTGACTTCTCTGAATATAATTTCAACAGCACTACTTCCTAAACACTGGAATATTTTCTGTATCCTAGTTGCTCTGCCAAAAAATGTGAGGCTTAAAACATAAGGCAGTTAACTGCTCTTCAGTTTCTTGTTATCAGTTAAAGAAACAACAATCTGGTAAAAAATTAGATTCATAAACTTGTCTCTACATGAGACGGGAAAGTGGACTGTACTCATGAGAGGTAGAAAATATCTGTGTCAAAGAAGGCGGCCAAGGAAGCACCCTGGCATCAGTATTTTTGCTGTTCATTTCCACATGTTTTATCTGATTAATCAGGTGTTGATGGCAATGCCTTGGCTATAGATTTCGGGGGGTCTCCGTGGGGTTTGCTTACCAGCCAGCAGCTCCCCAGACCCCTCTATAGCAGTTGTGGGTCCTCCAATTAACTCGTTGAAGCTTGGATGAGGCTTGGAAATGAAGAGCGGGCTCTGGCTTGGGTTGGGAAAGGTGTTTATTTCTTGTGGTCCAGCCACGTGCAAAGCAAAGCCGGGACCAGAAGCCAGAACAGCCCGACTGGGCCCATGTGTCCCCTTTTCCCAGATCGCAGCCTGGGCTGGAAACACTCTGGGCCAGTCGGGAAAGGGAAGGAGTGTGGTTACATCAGGGGGATACCAGGTGTAGGGGTAGGGGGGTATTTTGGAATGGAACAAGCCAAGTACAGACAAATAACAAAGTACAAATACAAATATAAAAATCTAAATCGTGAACTGCAACACTAGGCGATGAGAGGGGTTCAGAGGAGAGCCTGTCCTGTGCTGGTCGCATCTGGTTCTAGCTGGCTCCAGTGGATCCAGCACAGGGCACAAGCACCTACAAAAGGGCAAAACACTGCATGGTAGCTGTGGGAGATGAGTGAGAAAAGGGTGAGAAATAGCCCTGCAGACAGCAAGGTGAGAGACCCAGGTGGAGGAGGGGCTCCAGGTGCCAGAGCAGGGCAGAAGTTTCCCTGCAGTTCATGGGGTTTGCACTGGAGCAGATACCCACACTGATAGCCATGGGGCAGGTAGATATTTTCTGAAGGAAGCTGCAGTCTGTGGACAGTCCATGACTGTATCCCATGGGAAAGACCCACGATGGAGGAGGGTAAAAGTGTGAGGCAGAAGGAGCAGCACGGAAGAACTGTTAGGAACTGACCACAGTTCCCATTCCCCATTCCCTTGCTCTACTCAGCAGCAAGATACAGGAGTTAAGAATGAAGGAATTCAGGCAGGCCTGGGAGGCAGGGTGGATGGTGTTTTAGTTTTTATTTCTCACCATTTGAAGGCATTTTTATTAGCAAAAAATGAAATAAATTTTCCCTAAGTAGATTCTGTTTTGTCTGTGATAATAGTAATTGGTAAATGATCCCTCTGTGTTTATTTTGATTCATGAAGGGTTTTTTCCTTACTTTTTCTCTCTGTTCCACTGAGGAGTACCTGGCAGGCAGCCAAGGTCAACCCACCACACCTGTACATAAATGGCCAGTCTTCAAATTCTTCATTTCCTTGAACGGAGTTATATGGCAATTTACCTGTAGAAGAAAAAGGAAGAGCAAGAAAAGAGAATAGAAAGGTACAAAGGCAATTTAAAATGGATAGTGAGGCCATTTTTGACTCCCAAAACAATATAGATTTTTTTCTTTTTTCAAATATTATTTAGACAGAAATAGAATCTGTGAACTTCATAGGAGTGGATTTTCATCATTGCAAATCATATCTCCTCTGCTTCCATGATGGCTATGCCAATTTGTGACAGATGAAGATGTATTGTACCTTGAAATGATCTTGCAGTCCAAAGTGGTTTAGAAAACCTGTCTTTTAGCATAGTAAAAAAGACTGTGTAATGTTTATTGATTTTGTGTGTGTGCATATGTGTCTACATAATTTTTTCCCCAAAGTGATCTACATTTCAGAAATAGGAAAGCATATTTGGAACTCTAATGATAAGGTTAAAATTCCAAAGGATTCAGCAAAGGCTAAAAAATTAGCAAGAGAGAAGATGGGGAACAGTGTAAGATATATAGCGCAGTGTATGAATATTTAGATCTCCAAGATATAACTAGAATCTAACTTGCATGTGCTATATAGTTTTTGTCACATCTCTCTCCTTGCCTAATGTCCGTTCCCCATAGTTTCCCATACTTCTTTCCTTTGTTATTTTCTATTCTGAATGTTCTGCTTTTTGGTCTACTTTTTTTTTAAACCCTCCCCCTCTTACTTTCTAGTATGTTAGTTTCTAGTATTTCAGCCTTTCAGAACCCAGCATTTATGGCTTTCCCAGTCAGTTCCAATAAATCTGTTTCATATTGTGCAAAATGAACATGTCCATTATTATTGAATATACTCTTCTTTTGAGATGCAGTAATATCTTGGGCTGTGTTTGCATTACTACATATGACTATGTACAGAAGCTTTCTTGTTTTTGAAAAAAGCACAGTAAAATCTGTGTGGTACTATATGGAGCTGCGAATCAGCATATCTTTTATAGTTCATATTTTTCAGCCTAGTATCTGAAATCAGAATTGTTCCAGAATTTGTCCAAAATGAGCATGTTTTTTTTCATTATCTTTTAAGTGATAAAATTGATTGATAAAAACCAGCAAACAGGTTTGACATTCTATCAGAATACAGTAGCAGATATACGACTAAAAGAAACCCAAGAAAATGGCAAAGACCTTGTTGTTTTCGAAATGTTGCAAGTAAGTATTAATGAAGGAAGTGCTACTGTATCACACTAATAAGTTCCAAAGTCTATACTAAAAAAATGAAATATTTGAATTAATTATTAATATCAGCTCCTCAGCTGCTAAGCACAACTTGGAAGAACTTCAGAGAGTATTAACGTTACTACAAAAAACAAAGGGAGGACATGAAAGCTCATGTTTCCTGTTACCCTACCAAGACATTATTCCAGCATCACAGTAGAAATTGCTTTTTCACATCTAGATTAAGAGAAAATTTAAACCTTTTCACTGTTGAAAAACTTTTTCTGTTCATTCAAGAAAAAGGGTTTTTTGAGCTCGATTTTCTCACTGTAGAAAAGAAACTCAGTTCCTGCCTATAGTAATTATAAGAATCTGAGTATGATATTATGTTATCATCTGTTTACTTAAAAATACAATTTACAACAAAGTTCAAAGGACTCCATTTCAGCATATGAAAATCCAGAGATTGTTTGATTTTTCACCTCCATTAATTTGATTCTGTGGACCATTGTACTGTGCCATCCTTTTCTTTTGAGTACCAATGTTCACTATGGAATTTCACAAATTTTGTATACCATCATTCTTAATCTTTCACCACCTCATTGCTTTGATACCTGCTACTTCTCAGACTACTGCTAAAAGGTCGTTTAAAAATCAATATCTAACTCCAGTTAAATATGTGTATGGTGTTTTTCCACCTCGTGTTTTGTCACAAAGAGAAACAAAACCATTTCTTGGTTTATGTTTTGCCAAACTTTAGTTTCTACTGTAGAACCCATATTCCATATGAGGGGTCATTGCAGAGCCTTATTAAATGGTCTTTTTTTTCCTGAGGTTAAACTTCCAGGTTTCTAAATTTCAATTGCAGAAATTGGACACAATATTTCTAAATAAATCTCACCAGGATCACTAGGCTGATTGAAAGATTTGGAAAAGATTCTAGAAGTTTACCTTCCTACTTGGTGTAGCATCATATATGATTTTTCTACAGATGTTTTTCTAGTGTCCTTTTAGCTCTGTTAGTAATTTTAATATTTGTATGAACATGCATACTTTTCCACAGTCTTGTTTGATTCATAGCAACAAAAGGGGTTTGAAAGGAACTTCTGGTTCAACCTTTCTTGTCAAAAGCATGGTCTAGACAAACTGTCCCAGTACCCTGTTCACATGAATCTTGGAATTATCCAAGGGTTAGGGAATCCACCATATCCCTGGGGAGATTATTCCCATGGCTGATTTTTCTCACTGTAAAAATGTTCCTCTTGTGTCCAGTTGGAATCTTCACAGGAGTAACTTGTACCAAATACCCCTTGTCTTTGCCATGGGACTCCTTGAAAAAGAGGATCTCCATCTTCTTTATAGCCACCCTTTAAATACAGGAACAGGATGATAAGGTATCTTCTAAACCTTCTTTTCTCAAGGCTGATCAAACATAGTTCTCTGAGCCTCTCCTTTTAATGGCAGGCATCCTAATCCTAGGGTCATCTTTGTGGCTCTTCAATTGTCTTTGTGTTCCTTTTCTAAAACCCCTCCAACCTAACTACATCTTCAATAATAATGCAATTAAGTCAGGTTTTTTCCCTATCTGTTATTTGCTTTCAATTTATAGAAGCTAACCTAACTATTATCCAAGTTCCATGATCTTCCACTTTAGACTATTTGATCTTTTCCCATCATTTTAATATGGTTCATCTATCAATGTCTAAGTCTTTCTATATGATTTTATCAGGCTCTTTGTACTGATATTTTCCATCTTTGTCTAATCAATGTATTTCATCATCAATACCAATGAAAATATGAAATGGCATCGGCTCCATAGGTTTTGTGGATTTCCAATTCTTAATGATGTTTATGAAAAGACAATGAAAAATTACAGAAAAAAAATTAGTTCCATGATTCTGCATGGAGTTTTTCAATTTTCCAATAGCGAAATTTCCAGACACGTTAGAATTAGATCAAAGCTCCTGACACCAAAGACATATTAAGAAAACTTCAAGAATCCTCTTTTAGACTTCATATCAGATCACTAGTAAAAGTTTTACCCTGTCAGACACATTGATCAGTTAGCCTAAGTAACATTAATATTAGAAAAAGCCCTTATAAGTATCACATATCCTTTACATGAAATCATGAGATCTGGGAATATTGCACAGAACATCACTAATCACATGTTAATTAAATCATTATTAAATCAAAGTCATATAAAGAAAATATTAGCAGTATAACATCTACATCAAGAGTAATGAAAATGATGTTTCAACACAACCTGATTAAGAAAAATAAAATTCTGTGCAGTTATTTTTTCCCCCCCATTTTTTTTGTGTGATTCTTCTCATAGAAACTCAAGATAAATCCATGGGATTTTTAACGATAAATATTCTGATCTCAGTTGTAACACCTTGCATCAATAAACTGCAATGTAATCTGGCTGCTGCTGGCTGATTGTGCATTATCCTTCCTCTGGAAGAGAAAATCTTGCTCAGCCCAAGAATATTTTTGTCATGCAAAGTCTCTGACCCTGAGATATAATTCTCTGCCTGAGATAAGGAAAAGATAGGAATAGTTCTTTGTGCATCTTGACACAAGTGCTAGCTTTGTGGATAGCTTTGCAGAGCTATGGTGTGTTATAAGGAGACAAAAGTAAGTAGAGAATCAGAGTGAATATCTCTGTCTCTGATTTCACCCTTCTCACCCATGCTGTTGTGGGAGGCTTTGATATGAGTCTCGGCAGCAGTGCCAAGAAAACTCACCACCTTGTGATGCCATCTTGTACTCCTCTAACACTACTTCACAGCCCAGAGGAGAAGCTATTGCAGTCTGTGGCCCTTGTTTGATGTATGGAGTCAGAGCAGCGTGCAGGGACAATACTCACTCCAGCACAGGACTCTGTAAAATAGATGCAGCTTCAATGAATTCTTTCACTGCTGAGCAAATACTTTGGGAATGGCATGACTAAAGTTAACCTTCTTTCTCAGAGTCGCAAAGGTCCTTATAAAATTCTGAGCGTGCTCCAGGGAGGTATGTTTGTGAGTAGTAGAGAAAACAGCACACCTAACAGGCTTTTCTACGTGTTTCTTAATTTCTGAGGCTATCACTCTTGATCATTTGACACGATCTAGTTCTCATTACCTGTGCTTAGAACACTGTCCACTGATAACAAAGTTTATTTTCTAGTTTTATTTCTGAGCTATATGGTGAAGAGAAATATATAAAATAAACCTGGACTGAAAATGAAACATTACCGTTTATTTGTTTATGGTGTTAGTTAGTTAGTCTCACTTGTCTACAATGCCATGTTTTCATTGTTTTTACTGTTACCACATCTGGAAGTGAAGCAGACAGGAAAATTGCTTACTTTACAGGTTACTGGTTGAGCCCCGGAAAGTTAGCTGGCATGAAAAATACTGGAGCTCAGACACAGACCACCAAGTTTTTGTTGCATTCTTCTTAAACATCTGATCTATAAAAGATTTATTAGAACTCAAAAGTGATCTGCTGAACACTTTAAAGCAGAAATATTTGGGTTATGAATTCAGTTAGCAAATATATTAGCAAATTGCTATAATACAATGAAATATTAATAAAAACCTGCTTATTCTTATCTCCATCTATTGAAGGTAAAGGCAAACTTTAAATCAGGCATATCCTCATTTTTTAATGTAATTGTCCTTATCTAGATTAGGCCTCTTTTTAAAATTAAAGAGACTTATTGGGACAAAAATATCAGTTTCCAGATTAGGGACATAAGGGAACTAATGGTTCAATAAGTTTTCAATTGTACAAGAGGATAGAAATTATGAGACTGTCTGCTCAGTGGTCCATCCTATCTTAGGGCATGACACAAAGCTGAGAAAAAATTGGAATTTTTCTATGGTTTCCAAAAAGCTCTTTCCCAGACCTTATAGCTGTCCTTATGTAGTTCTTACAAATGGAAAAGAACCATCTGAACAATTTTAGAGCTTTTCTCAGAAAAAAGTGAAGTCATAACTGGTTGACAGTACCATATTTTGTATATGGGGAAAAAAATATTGTTGATTGATACTTTAGTACAGCTTGTCAGGAGAAAAAAAAATTAAACCAAAAAAAATTTAAAAAACCCACAACACAAACTCAAAAAACAAAAACAAACAGACAACAAACAAACAACAAACTAAAAACAAAACAAAGCCAAACAAAGCAAAATAAAGCAAAACAAACCAAAGCAAAGAAAAAGAAATAAACAACAACAAAAAAAAAAAAACAAGCAAAAAAACCCCAAACCCTTTCGGATTTGAGCTTTGTTTAAAGAACCTAGTGGGTTTCTAAAAGAAAGTAAAGATGAATTTAAAGATGAAATCTCTTGATTAGATAGATGTGCTCACACGATTCATGAGTCCCTTTTGCTGCTGCAGAGGATTCTCCATATTGTGAAGGAGATCCTTATCTGACATACAGCTGCACGTTTTAGCTCCCTTGAAGACAGTAAAGAAAACCTCTGGTATGAAGATCATTAGTAATTTTTGTTAGCATAAAAATTCTGGTGTTTTGTCCTGAGATGGTCTCAAACAATTTCACCTCATCTTGTTTATCTGCTAAGAGTAGAGATTCAAGTACAATTTGGAAACAAATTTAAAGGTGGTGGTTTTGTGGGGAGAATATTTCCTATTTCCCATTACTTCCTCCACTGTTATTCCTTTGTCCCCATATGACATTATGGAAGGCTAAAACCAAAATCTTAGAAACTGTACTAGGATAAATTCATAGATGAAGAGAAAAAAAGAATGGTCTTAACAGAAGAAAAAAAAAAAAAAAAAAGCCAAAAGAAAGCAGAATTTGGCTGATGCAACTGATATAAACTGGACTTTTCCAGTTTATATAACTGAAATCTGTCCAGAAAATTTTTGTTGTTGTTGTTTGCTTTTGGTTTTGTGGGTTTTTTTTTAACAGGGTTTGACATTTTAGTGCAGCCTTTTTTGATGTATTCGTGTGATTCCTCAAAGTCCTCTGGGGTTAAAATCTGAAATGAATTCACTTATCTAAGAAAAAAAAATATACCACTGATATCATTGCCTAGAGAAATATTAGGAAAAACAAATAAATCACAAGAGCAGAATCATTCCAGAGGGGAAAGAAACTCCAGAGACAGAGTGTTTTCTTGCACATACAGTATATTAGAGATGCAAGTTACCTCAAGGCTTTCAATTGATTTGATTTTTCTGTGGTTGGGTTAACTCAGTATTTCAAGGTCCTTGATTCTTTATTATGTTGTTGGTTTCTTCTTTATTATGTTTTTATTCTGAAATATTATGCTCAAAAGCACTATTTTGAATGTCATATGCAGACACAGGGATACATAAGAGCACTTGCATTTTCATATTACCTCATTATTCCCTTGGTTTAACTGACTTTTGAACACTTCTTTCCTTCTGCAACCCACCTCCCTTCCCCCACTCATGTTCTGTCTCACACATACATTTTGGGAGAAATACAACTCAAAAGTGTCCTGCTAGTGAGGTAAAATAAGTGAAGGTATTCAGGATTCTTGTGAATAGTGCATGATTTTGAATCAGTTATTAAGAATGAAGTCTGTGACCATCTTCCCACGTGTGTCACAAAGAGTGACTCAGAGAAGGGGAAGAAGAACAGCACACTGAAAAGCACATGGTTTGTCTTTTGCAGATTGCCCTAGACTTTAGATATGATATCAGCTATGTTGCCTATAATTGTATTTTTCCAGTCATTGATGTCTGTCTTTACACAAAGATTGATATTGAATGAGATGTTTAGGAGTCTTTTCTTCTACTACTGAGAAAACTTTCAGGAGTCAGGCCTAAACTGGCTTTTCTTCTTATTCGTTTTTAATTTTGGCAAGCTGACAATAGCTATCCAAATATCATCTGTTATGACTTTTTTGAAAAACAAGAAAAATTACTCACATGGTTTGATTACATTCATTTCATTGCCATGTAGGACACATAATTATGTTTTTGAACATTATTTGCCTAAACTACTTCTAATAGCTTTAAAAATAACCTATACCACATGTGGACACTATGAAGGGTTTCTGTCAGAGATTGCTTGATTTGTAAGTCCAAGATGGAGCATAAATTTTACTGTATGACATTTCATAATGCATTTCTAAATGTCTGAAAACTATCAAACCATCTTAAACATTTTACTGTTTGTTATTATTTTTGTGTGTGTCTGACATGTAAAGAGATTATTATCTCTTTGTTTCATTAATACTTAGCAGTTGTGTTCTATGTCAAAGACCTGAGGCATTTGGGATTTTGTTCAGTTGCAATATGTTATGCAGTTGTTACACAGGTTCCACCTATACAGTACAGGCAGAAGGGGATTTTTCTGCCCATAGGAGTTTCCAAAAAGACATGAAAGGTCAGCGTAATTCTCTCTAAGAACCATGACAATGAGGGCAGCAGAAGAGCACATCGTGTAGTGAAAGTGTTGTGCAAAAGGGATCAAAGGCAGACATGGTCATGCTCTGTGGCTGAGTACAGCCTCCTCAGGCAAGGTGGGAGCTAAAACAGCATTTCAATTCAATCTAACCTTCCTAGGGGGACACTTCTGGGGGGTCACTTCAAAGGCAACTTGCTGTGTGGAAAGCTCAGCTGAGCTCTGTCTGAGCCACTGGAGGTACAGTCGGCTGCAGTGTTGGTAGCCTCCACTGTCTTTGCAGATGGGGGCCTCTCTGCTGAATAAATTATAAGATCTACCAGCTCTTTGTGTTGCTGCTGTCTGATGCAACCACAACCGTGTTGTTTGTGTTTAAAGCAAGGCTTTCTGCTTGTTGGTCATCTCTTAGTGGAGTAGGCCTAGTGGCTGTAAGTCAGAAAACTCACCTAAAGACAGTTTAATAATAAAAAAGAAATTGTAGGAATGCTACTAATAATATAAAACTATAAGGAAATAAGGTCATATCAAAAGGAGTTACCACATTCAAAGTGGTTGTCTCAGTCACAGTTTGAGGTGAATATTCCATCCTCCTTCAAGGCACAATGTACTCAAGTATTAAAAAAAACCCTATATAGAGTAGTATAGGTTAAACTAGAAATATTTTGCTGCAGTGCAGACATAAGAAAAGAACATTAATAAATTTCCTCTAGATATCTCTCATCAACCTTCTGCATAAAACACTTTAGAAATGTAGAAATAGTTTCATTGGAGCAACCCAAGAGAGATACAATGTCACAGGTAGGTGCATTTATATCCTCTATCATTTCATGTTGATTCTACTTATTTGTTCTGTACCTATACACCTCAGTGAATATAATTCAGATTTGAGTTTTCACAGTGAAAAATCAGTAAAAAATAAAAATCACAATGGATTGGGTCTTGACATTTTTGTCACATATTATTACATTCAGGTGTACAATATGACTGTTACATTGTGTAGAAGTGTTTAGGAGCTTCTTTTGGGGAAAAAGAGCACTATTTGTAAGTATGAACCTTTCATAGCACTCTCCTTTATTCAGATCCAGTCAAATATGATTCGGTGAGACTAAAACTGCTCAAAATAAAAATCAGTTTTATTCCCTGTAAAAAAAAATAATTATAGAGTCGAAACCTTTTTCGAGATCTGTATTGAAAACAAATGTACTATATTATTGATGAGGTAGATTAAAATAATTATGGTCTAATATTACTGATTGTATGCCACATTCTATTTTCTCACTTTCTTTCCTTTTTTTCTGAATGTTTGTCAGTAAGACATCAGGATTAAGGCTTTTAATTTTAGTTTCTTTCCCAACTTTTTCCTATTGCAAGTTTGTATTTTTTCTATAATTATGCTTGTCTTGAGATTAATTTTTAAATTTATGTTACCCTTTCTCTTTCTTATTTCTCTTCTTTTATCCTTTTATCTATGTTATCCTATGCTATTTATCTTTTTCTTTTACTTTAACTACTTATACCTGCCTTCCTCTTTTTTCTCCCACTTTCCTTTTATGTTTCTTTTTGTTCATCAATTAAAAAAGATGCAATTTAATTTGACACCAAAGATCTGGAACAAGAAAAAGGTCTTATGTGTTACACTGTCTATGCCAGGTTTCATTTTACTGGAACATGAGGTAGGGTATAATAATCTGTCTCATAGGACAGATTAGTATCTGCCACTGTTGAATGGTTTCCATTAACTAGCATTTCTTCCTACTGTCTGTGTCTTTAGCTCAGTAAGAGCAAAAAACCCTATTCTCCTTATTTCTCCCTCTTTTATTCTCAGCATGATATCAGTATCTCATAGCAAGGAGCAGAAAAACCACACACTAGTTTCTTTGTGCCATGGCAAAACTGATTTTCATCATAGTTCTTGAATGTTTGAGTTTTCTCTGTCCTTTTTCAGCCCGTTTGGGATTTTTTTTTCTATATTTGATGTTCAAGTTGTCCTGTGTTCCTTGTTCAACTCTGTTACTAGCATTGTGACGCCTCTCTTTACCATCCTATCTATCCTCCTCCTCTGTGAGAATGCATGGTAGGATTGGGAGGAGGATAAGTTAGGACCCCATGTCCCTATCTCATCTTCTTCTAAAAGAAAAAGATATTTCTCCTCTTGATGAAGCTGAGCTGATAGACAACAGGAAGGACTGTCAGCTCCCATTTGAAACCAATCTTTCCTTCTTACCCTCTCCTCACCCCTCTTTCGTTTCAAAAAATGATAAATAACTGAAGCCCTGTCACTGAGAAATGTTTCAGTGCTCACCTTGAGCATCAATTCCAAGACCACACGCAAATAAGATAGAAATGCAAATTTGTATGTACTTTGAAAACATAAAGTCTTATGCGAGCACTAAGTATGATTATGATGACTATTAGTGATCTTAAGCACTGTGTGATTTTTTAGGGCAGAACTGAGACTAGTTTGACATATCAAAGGGAAGTTAGCCTAGATTTGAGGCTCTGCTTTAACTAAGTCAATTTCACACCTGCTCCCTTCGTCAGTCCATATGTTTGTCATCAATGAAAAATCCTCTCCACATGAGCATTTGCAGTGGGAATGATTATGACACATTTCATTATCTTCAGTAAATTGGATGGTTCAGTCCTTGAACTGCTGAATACCCCACACAGGTCTTGTCTGCATTGCAGACTTCACTCAGTTATAATGTAATTGAGTTGAACTCATCACATAGAGCCTATGCTTCTATCTTTGCTGCACAGAAAAATCTTTTCAGCTGCGATTCAGAGCATGAAGGGATTTTTTTTCCCCATATCTAAAAGAAAAAGTTAGCCATTTTGATACCACTTAGTCAGTGGAATTGTACAATTTGAGTAAATAATCAATAAGAGCCCTTATTTATTTGTGATTTCTTAAGTATTGGTTGGAATTTCTAAAGCTACACTTTGGGGTTTTTTATATCCAAAATGTTCTCGTTTCTGAATGAGTCCGTTTTCATTGTACCTTGAAGCAGTTATTGCCTCATTTATTCCTATCCAAAAAGGATAATTTCATCTGGCAACATTTTTACTCTATTATGAAGCATTTTTCAGGTTAAAGCACATTGAAGGCTTCTGCGTAACGGAGCTAAAGGGTGTTGAATCAAACTAAACAGCATTTGCCTTCATTTCATTATTCCTTTTCTCTAGCAAATGGTAGAATTCAGTATTTCAGAGTGATTTAGGAAATTAGAACTCTATCTGGGGTTACAGTTCCTACAGCCTCAGCAAAAATAATAGAATATATGTCCTGGCATAGTGAACATTTAATACATGTTCTTATAAATCTTTGGGAATTATGTATAGAATATTGTATGAAATACCATTTTAACAAAAGCTGTTTTGTGGTGCTAATTTTCCACACAGGACGCTTTCTTTCATAAGTGGAGAAAATCACCTAGATGCAATTTTTAAAGCCAAGGTTTGCATCTGTATATTTCAGGATCCCATATAAGCACATTTCTCTTTGATCTTTCAGAGGTGAGTTGGCAGTCCCTGGAGTGTGACCACAATACATAAGGTATGTGTCACCTTGTGACACTTGCTGGATTGATTCCTTCAAGTGAGGTGGTTTGAGGAATTCCTACTTCACAGTTCTCAGTGGGGTTTAGAGATGAGAGAGATTTCAAGCTGCCAGGTGCCAAAGGCAGGAGCAGAACTTTAAGTTTCAAGTTAACTTTTACACTGGAATAAATACACTCACAAATTTTGTAGGTTTCCTCCAGGTGGTTAAGTCTTCAGATAATTGCACAGGTATCATTTTTTAATAGAAAAATAGAGTACAGACAAAGAATATTCATCTATTTTTCAGCAGAAACTCTCAGCTAGCAGTTATGAAATGACTCAAAAATAAATTGGGAGGGTGGACTTGTTTAGGTTTTGAGCTTTGGTTTTGTTGTTTTGGGTTTTTTTCTTTTGGTCTTAATAATATGTAAGAGTCTTCTAATAAGAAGGGTCACAAGGAAACAGCTAAACATTTCCCACTTACAGATTTTTTTTTAATATTTGTATTAACCCTTCCACCTTAAATACTGTGTCACACAAACACAAAAATATATTCTTTTTATGCTGGTGTAGTGTACAAATGTCTTACACCACTGTTTTTTAACTAAAGGAATTTTAGCCGCAACAATTGAAGCATTACGATTCAGTTTTGGGTCTTGGGTCAAGATGAAGAGAGACAGGACATGGTAGATTTTAATGAGAAGGATTTCCACATTCAAATGGCAACTTATTTATTACAAAATCTCCATTATCATGAGCAATGTGAATTAGTTTTCAAGCAGATGAGTTTTTTTTTCTCAAGCATCAGTAAGTTAAACAGGCAGAGATGTTATATGTGCATCCACATTGTCTTGCAGAACAGGGTCTCTCCACCAGATCTGAATCTATAAGGCAAGCGAAACAGCAGCACTTCCCTCACCAAAATCACGGAAATTATGCTTTATTAGATAAATGGAATTAAACCATCCAAAAGATAGTTGGTGGGACTAGCTTCATATGTGAATGCTGATAGTTAAAATTGCCCTAATACTTACTAGCCCTTCCTCTGCTAGCAAAATTTATCAGAAAATCTTATCTTTAGATACAGACTAAAGGACAAGAGAAGTAATGCATGATTTGTAATGATCTACATGGCTTGCCTTGTGTTGAAATGAATTTGTTCACAATATTATGTCTCAAATGACATTTCCACTGAACAAAGTTCCCCATATCTTGCTGACTTTGTGTTAGAGAATGTTAGGTAAAAAGGTATTAACATTTTAGTCAGTAGGTGTAGTATTTTCTTTATAGCTTTGAATTTGTTTCTTGAAAAAGATAAAATAATTTCTGACTCTAGGAAAGACATAAAATATAATTAAAATGGTCAAAAAACCCCAGTGAAAATTCAGCTAGAGAAGGCTAAAAGAGTTGAAATTATGGTATGAAATGGGAGGAGGGGGAATGTAGGTTCTGTGTGCAAAGTGCACCCATGTGAAAGCCATCAATCCACCTTAGTATCTATTCTATATATGAAGCACAAGTAGTGCACAGGGGAGAAAGAAAGAAAGATTGACTTCTTTTTTTTTTTTTTTTAATGTATGTCCAGATTTGTCGTGGAATAAAATACACTAATACACTTGTGAACTCTTCAGATGCACATACTTAGTTCTTAACAGCTGAAATTTATTCACATTCTGTAAGAATGCATCATTATTTGAAAGCTAAAATATTTGTAGAAGGGTAAGAGTTTTAATTCCAGAAATCTATCACAGATTTATTTCCTAAAATTATCACAGAATCAGAATCACAGAATGACTAGGTTGGAAGAGACCTTCAAGATCAATGAGTCCAACCCAGCCCTAACACCTCAACACCTCAACTAAATTTTGCGGTGCATGATTGAGGTTTTCAAAGTTGTATCTCTATTTTATATATTTTCCTGTATTGGTTTACCCCTTCCAAAACCTTTCCCTCCTTTCCCTTAATCACATGGTATCACCCTGTCCTGGACCACCCCCTTCCTTCCCTCATTAGCCCAGAGTTTCCTCCTTCCCAGGCTGCGCCCTTGGGTATTTAAGAGGAAAACAGAGGCCCAAAAGTGAGTTCTGCCACGTGGACTGCCATGGAATAAACACCTTGCCAGACCCACGCCAGAGCCCACTCCTTTATTGCAAGCCTGAAACCACTCACAGCCGGAGACTGAGGAATCCACAAACTTTTTTAGTTGGTCTGGGAAGTACTGCTTAGTTGGTAAGCAGCCCATCAGAGACCAAACTACACTAAACCATGGCACTGAGTGCCACATCCTTTTTTTAAACACATCCAGGGATGGTGACTCCACCACCTCCCCAGGCAGACCATTCCAGTACTTTATCACCCTTCCTGTAAAAAACTTTTTCCTAATATCTAATCTGTATTCCCTTTGGCGCAGCTTAAATTGTGTCTGATTGTATTTAAAACACACTAGTTGACATTGTAAAGTCATTATATAACAATTTTAATTAATTTGTTAATCTTTGTAGTAAAGTTAATCATGATGAAATAACTTGGCAATAATGGGGTTGCCATAAGTGCATACGGAGGTTTTGCAGTGTAAAATCAGCCATGAGGACTAGATGTTCCCTCTTTCAGTTCTTTTCTATTAATGATAGATAGAAGAGTTTAGTAATCAGAGAAAAGAAGCAGCTTTATATACTTTTTTGAGATTAAGCTATTTTTTGAACACTTAGAAATGGTAATTCTGGATATTAGAAAAAGAGCAAACTTTTTCAGGAGTAGAATAAGTAAGGAAAAACTTTTGAGAAGAAAATCTTTTTTATTTGGCTTAAGTATAAAACCAGAGTATAGAACAAAAATGGAACAAAAAATACCTTTTATCCCCAATTACCTATTACTATCTATTAACATAATTTTTAAAGACTTAAGTGTAATTCTGACTCAGTATATTTTATTGATGAAAATGAAATTACTTTTGCATTTAACTTTCTGAAAGAAACTTTATTTAAAAAGTAGCTACACTGTAACTGGAACAACAAATGGAGAATATCTATGTGCAAGAATTCATGGAGCCTTTCTTTTTCAATTCAAAGGCTATCTATCTATCTATCTATCTATCTATCTATCTATCTATCTATCTATCTATCATCTTTTAATATCTGTCATGGTGCAGGGATTTCTTGTAGATAATGATTTGGTAGGTCTAAAGTGAGAATGATACACCACAAAACTGGCATTTAAAAACAAAAAAATAAAGACTCCTAACAAAGTAAAAGGAAAGAAGAGGGAAAATTAAAACAAATTAAATATTTATTGAATCTGTTTCATTGTGAGACTTTTTTAATATGTGGTTTTAAAAATATATTCAACAGAACTTATTGTACTCCCTGATTATTAATGAGACAAACATGACCTAGGCAAAAGTGTTTGCTAGTGACATGATACCTGTTTATAATATGACATCATGATACTGCTTTTCGTAGCGTCTCTTTGAATACTGAAAGAATATTTTGTGTTCCATTTCTGGAGATTTTCTTTCTGATTTTTCCTTGATTAATGTACAGTTATCATAGAAGTAGTAATTTTTGATAAATTTGCCCTTCTCCAGGAACAGTACAATCTACACATTGAAATTAAAAATCCAGAGGCATCAATGCTGCTGATATGTTAGTAGTATGTGATAGAATGAGAAGTTCACATTTATTAATTTCTTCCAGTGTTCATTTATTAATTTTTTTCAGTGGGTATTTGACATTTTTTAGTGGGTATTTGACATTTTTTAGTGGGTATTTGTCATTTTTCTAATCTGCTGCTTCATATGACAACAGTGAACAAGACAATGATGTCCCTCAGCATGTCACTTCTCACGCAGCAACATCCTAAGAGGACATCTCTTCAATGTGCCGAATAGATTTCCAGGCAACTTGAGAGAAATTCACTTCATTAGAGAGGAGGCAATGAATTAAAATTTGGTTTGACTTTTGAGATTTCAGAAGTCTTTGTACAGCTTGTCTTCATGTACTTTTGCCCACATTAAAGTTCAGTGACATAATTTATTTAAAAATATAGTAAGCTCTTTTAAAATTAATTTCTATCTTTCAGGTTCTAAATAATACATCAAGTATATTTTGTAAATCTGTTTTGTTCAACCTGTCGTTTCATCCACAGAAGCCCTTAGATGTTGGCTGTGAATTTTCTTGTTCAAACAACTATTCTTAGATTATTTTTTTAATGCAAATGTCTTGTTCAGAGGTTCTCTGAAGACTTCCCCTGTGATTTAACTGTTTTCTTTAGAAGCTCCAACCTTTTCTTAGAATTTGTTTTTCTATATATTGCGGTGCTCTTCTGATGTTGTTCCATTATTTAATGTCCCAATACCAAGGAACTACAAAGGCCATGCATTGCTTGTTTAGATCAAAATATCAATTTAATCTTCTGAGAATTGTTCAACATATCCCTCCCAATCCAAGTTCTAGCTGATGCCATGCAGGGACTAAAGTTATAATGGATATACTCCACATATCTATGACTTCCAACTCTGCTTCTCATTCTATTACCCATGGTTTATTACATTATTTTAGCAACTATTTTGATTATTTTCCTGCTTTGGAGAAAACTAATGCATGTAAAATTTTAAAATCATTTAAAAAAACCCATTAATGTCCATTGTCAAAATTACATTTACTTTTATTTTTTTCTGAGCCTAAATGGGCAGTCCTAGCTTTCTTATTATGTTTTTTGTAACCAAAATTATAATTGAAATTTATTTATTTAAAAGCAGACTTGAAGTTTTTTGAACCATACAATTACATTTTACCAGGCTTTTTACAAAACTGGGCATTGTCTATTAAATTATATACGTATTATGTGACTATTTTGCCATTTTCTTTTTCCTGCAATTAAGGACAGCAGGAACTCTGTTAAAATAAGAATTAAAAAAAAAAAAAAAAAAAAGCTTAAAGTAGGAAAAATCCCTGATTCTCCCAGTCTTGAATAGTCTTCAATATCACACTGGTATTTAATTGATAAGTGAGTTGGTTGAATCACAATTTGTTCATGGTAAACTCCAAGCTGTTCTATCACAGCCCTCTTCATCAGGACAGGGAGAAAATAACATAAAAGGACTTGTGGATTGAGGCGATTTAATAAAGAAAAAACAAAATTCATGCACATGGGAGAAGAGGAACACCAATGACTTCTTTCTCTATTTTCCATCAGCGCAGGATGTCCAACCACTTCCCAGGAAGCCAGGTTTCAGCACACACAGTGGTTGCTCTGGAAGATAAACATCATAAATAATGAATGTCTTCCCTTCCTCCTCTCTTGTCTTAGATTTTATATCTGAGCAGACACTCTGTGGTCTGGAATAACCCTTTGACCATCTGGGGTCGGCTGTCCTGGTTATGTTACCTCACAAAACCTTACCCAACCTCCAGCCTACTGGTGAGTGTGGAGAACATGGAGAGGCAGAGCTGATGGTGTGCCAGCACTGCTCAGCAGTAGCAAAAAACCTGGTGTGTTATCAACACCTTTCTAGCTACCAGTGCAAAGCACAACACTGTGAGGGCTGCTGTGGGGAAGAAAGCTCCATCTCATCAGGCTCAATACACCAGCATTCTGTTGAAACCATTAGAAAAGCGTATTTCCATCCTCTTTCTGGGCACTAGGCATGGGTTTAGCTTTTATGTATCTTTAGTACTCTGAGATCCATGCAGGTCTTATCACAGCCTTAAAAAAAAATAATGCAGGAGAGGTTAATCTACAAGCTAATTTATTGTTTATGGAATTCTGTTAGCAGTTGTTAGTCTGCCTTCACTGAGCCTAATAGGGAATAATCAATGCATTTAAAATTAAGCAGGGAAAAAAAGTGTTGGGGGTGGATGGAAGAGAAAGAAAATAAATTAGGCTTGTCTTGTCACAGTCTTCACTGATTTCATTCAGTGAAAAGCAGAGTTGCAGTTTTTCAGTCAAACAGAACACAATTCGGAAAAAAGAACTTCAAAATTAAGCATTGTCTATTTAATTCATGTGTATAATAAATTGTGGCATTTCCAATTGTCTCCTGCCATTACACAGGAACCCCATTCAAATGGATTACCAAAGGCAACTCTGAGGTCAAGGAAACAAATCCTGCAGCCTCCTCTTGAACAGCTCATTGATTTCCACACTGCAGCTAAATTTCTCATTTATATTTTTAATTCATTGCGGTTAAAAAGAAAGGAAAAAAAAATAGACCTGAAGATAAAGGGAAAGAGATAGTTTAGTAAATCAATGCAGAAGCTTTTATTCCTTGCAGCTCTCTCTGGATTGCAGATTTATTCCTTTGGGACTAGATAATTTCAAATACCTTGCATTCTTATGGCAATAAATCTGACTCTTGAAATAAAAATCATGCAACATTTCCTAGTTTTAAAACTATTCAATCCTTCAGAAACTACTGTTTTGTTTTTTCTTTAGTTCTTGCAAACTAAATTAATGATGTCATATTTCCTTTCTAAATAATTCTTGGCTTTGTGGGACTTTTATTTTTCTCATTTAAAATATGAAAAAAATAGAATATTTAAAGCTATGGCATATTTGTAACAAAGTACTCATTGTAACAAAGAATTTTAAAAAAATTGTTTGTATTTCCTAGGAAATAGTTTTATGATATTTTTTGTATTATGTGCTGGCTGGTAACTGAAATGACTCTGTGTGGAATATCAGACAGCTACATAAGCTGAGCTGGGTAGCACTGCAGATGTCCTGGCCCTGGTACAGTGGAAGCTGTGAGAAGGATATATTCAAGGCAAGAACAAGAGGTGGAGACACCACATATGACCACTCTAATGAGAGAGGATGTGGACGAGGACATCTCTGGCATGAAAGAATGTAATAATCTTGATATTTTGGACTTGATAATCAAAATATTTGTGTTGCTAAGGGAACAGGGCAGGGGGGTCTGAGTAGAATATTTTGTGTGGAGGTTAGAGAACTATAAATACTGGTGATTAATGTAATAAACTGGCTTTTTTTTGCTTGCACTGCATGGTCTGTTTCTTTCAATGGCTGCAAATGGTGTCCTATGTGAGGAGATACAATTCACCTAGCTGGTGTCCTGCAGGGAGCCCCATGGAACTGAAGTGTTATTGAAAGGAAGCAGGAGCCTGGCCAACATCAATCCCTTTAGATTTTGAAGGTGAGCTGTGGGGAACATGGACAGTAATACGTCCTCAGAAGAAAAATATGTTTTCAAACTTATGTCTTAACTTTTAGAGAGGCAGGCATGGCAAATTGGTTGCTTCTCACTCTCTTAAGCTGATTTTATGCTGGGCGGAATCACATGGTAAAGGGTTAAATGCCAGCACTGTTTTTACAGCGGAGTAACGGGATGAAGTAGGGGTGAAACTCTGGGATTGGGTGACTAAAAGTGATAAAATAGCAGCTGGTTTGCTACCTCTGTGGCCAGTTCTCTTAGAAACTTTTAAGTCCAGGATGGTGCCAGGAAAGGGTAGTCTCCCACTGCTTTCAGTCACTGCAACTCTGCGTCAGTATAACTAATATGGCTCCCACCTCTTTTTACAGAGATTCTGTGCCTGCCCAGGACATGGTATTCTTTTTAAGAAAAAAATTATCATCTGGTGTCTTCTTGAAACTTCTCATAGCATTAATCTATTTCTACTTCAACACTGCATGTGAATTCCTTCTTTCCTGTTTAGTGTTGTTATTATTTTTTATTTAGTACTTGTTTTTTTTTACTCAGTCTAGAATAGAAGTGAAATGACAGTGCTCATTCTGAAGTGAGACTAAAAACTTTACACAGACTTTAACTACAGCTACATATATCTCTATCAATCAGTATTTATGTCTTTCTGTATCTCTAATCTATCTTCATTCTCTAATCCATACTATGCCTGTAAGGCAAAACACATTCCAAGAGAAAGAGGAAATGTGAAAGTGGCCATGCATATCTCTTGGTTTATTTTCTCAGTAATTATATTCTGGTTCTCACTATTTATTTCAGCAGGATGGTTTTCTGTTTCATATCCACCGTTTCATATCCACCCTCCACAGTAAATGTCTTTCAGGAAATAAAACCACAAATATTTAATCACAGTAGATAAAGGATGCATGGTATAGACAGATTCTTCTGTTTACATTATGTAACCTGGCTTCAGCATCAATGAACATGATCTTTCAAGTTATTCAGTTTTTACCTCTTCAAATTAAGCACCTCTAATCAAACAGTATATTTTGACATCTCTCAAAATAAAACTACTACAGCTACTGTTATACAATCTACTTCTAGTGCATTATGCATAATAATGTACCAACAGTATCTCACCTAACCTTTCCTGGCATCTTGACACCTGTTTGGTTTTCTACCTAATCCTTCAAAGGACTGTTACCAATAATGGTCCCACCCAGAGTTGCAGCCTTGAGTGAAGACTGGCTTTGCTGATTTCTAGAAACAACCTTCTGGATTGGTTTTATTGCAAATGAGACAAAAGCTCTACTGTCACATACATTATCCAGAAAAGGATAATTCAGAAAGATATATAACTACAAAACTTGACAAAAGCAAAGTTTGAGATTTTTAGGATCATAGTTCACCATGAAGACCTTGTTGACCTAAGTTGACCTAAGACCTTGAAGAATACAAATATGTTCAAATTTACTCTCTTTTTCAGTGACATCCTTTATCACATTTCACTTTTGGCAGATTGGAGAAAAAAATTCTATAACAATAATATTTATTCTCACATTTTTTTCAGAAGATATCTCCCTTTATCCTATCTGTACCATCTTAAATAATCATATGACACCATCTTGACTGTCTGAAAATATTTATCTGTCCATTTTACTGCAAAATAAAACTTTCTGAAACTATAATATATCTCAGTAGAGCTGGATCCATGATTATTATTCAGTTTAGTTCAGCTCATAAATCATTAATGAATATAAGCAAAATCATAATGCAACAGTAATATATGTTGATATTAAACATTTACTAATATTGATAAAAAACTGTTGGATAGATGCTGTTTTAATAGCAAGTTGCTAAATAGTGGTTCTGATGAATAACTAACTTTTCATTTTTCAGCTGCAGGGGTGTTTCTTTCCTTCTCAAAATTATTACTAAAATGTCAAAATATTCTAAAATTAAATCCTTCATTTTAAAATATTATATTTTACTTACAATTTTTCTGAGAAAACTTCTATGTCAGTCCAGCTTGACCATATCGATTACCAAAGACTTGGTTCAAGTTTTGTTAGAATGTTGCTAGTAGCTTTTCAAGAATATTAGATTCTCCAGCAGCCTGGGTTGGAAGAAGGTTGGAAATTGCATTTACAAAAAGGACAAACGTTTTTGGGGAGTGATCTTCTAGGACCTATTAGACCATTTACACTTTTTTAGAGCTTAATTCTGCAATAGAAAGGAAATGTGAGTTAATGACATCTGATTAGTGAAAGCAGAGCTTGCCTCTGTAAGTGTAATGTACTTGCCCAAAAGCAGCAATACTCTGTCCCTGTTTTCTGCCTGCCTTTCCTAAATCCTGACCAAATATTCTTACTGCTCACAACAGCAGAGTATTCTGGGCAGGTTTTACAGATATTACCAAACCAGAAGGTCAAATTGTCCTGTTGTTTTGACCTGCTACAGCTTGCACTGTCTATTGATGGTTTTCATCATTGCTCTGGGTGTCTAGTCGTGTTGGGTTTGATGAACCAGAAATTCAGACTGTCACATTGCCTTAGAAGGGCACAATCCCTTGTGTCTCCTCATGATTTTCACTGCTCATACTTGGAGTCTCTATGTGCTGAAATACTTTGTTAGATGGTGAAGGTCATCCTGTCAGAAAATGCTTCCAATTTCAGAATTTCTGTGCTTCATTGCAAGGCTTTTCTCTTGTGCCTAGACAAACTTGCAATCACAGAGCTTTGGAAAATTCTATTTTTAGTGTCTCCTAAAAGCATCTGTGACCACAAGAGAAAGGTTGTTGCAAGAAATTAATACCATTGTTCTAGTCTCATTCCTTGTTAATGACTTGTGAGAACAGATTCATTTTGTGCTTGCTTCAACCCTCACTAGAGTTTGCCAGCTGGGAAAGAGAACAGGGAAACAAGTACACTTTAGACTTTGGTAACATGGAAAATGTTACAGCCAAGTGGTTTCATACTGTATGCCAATTAGTTGAAGATAAGTGTATGACAATGTTCTTAGAAATCATGTACTTAGTGTTTAAATCACTGTGGATCCTATTTGGAGACCATGACCTTTTCCACCAAGAAGACATACATAGCTCAGTACATCTGAGACATGCAAAAATCCAAATGGAAAATTGAAAGGCAAAAATAAAATATAAAAAGAAAGAGTGGGTGTGTGAGAGATATATGCACTCACAAATTTACATGTAACTGCAAATTATTTGTTTACAATTTCTATCTGAAACTTATGACTGCATAATCTTTGTTACAAGTATGACAGCAAAACATTGCTAACTCAATTTTTTAATTAGAGATACCTAGAATCAGTGGCATATTAAATATATCAAATAAAATAAAAGGAAATGCTAATTATACTCTAGTATGGCCTTTATGACTGTTCATTTGGTTTGCAAGCTATAAAATATGAAAAAGAAATCATATTTGGAAAATAAAACATTTTTCTCAAATGAGCAAGATTCTAAGGTTGGATTTCCTCATTGACATAGTTCTTAGGTCTGTTCACTATACTTATGTGTAACTGGTTCCACTGTGAGTTGGAAAAAATGTGTGTGACAGATACTTCAAATAGCAAAAGGCAGTTTAACTAAAATTCTTAATGTTTAGCTAAAACCTCCTACATTACATATTCAGACTTTCTATTTCCAGTGAAAGTGAAAGATTGTGTAAATTTAGGATGAGTATTTTATGCCAGAAGAAAGTGTCATGTTAGCAGTGGCAATGGACTTTTTATGGAGTTTCAAGGACAGGAATGAGGGCAATACTGGAGGCTGGAAAAACAAAACACTGGAGAGAGCTCTGGGGTCAGAGGAAGAGCAGCAGAGAGGCTGAGGGTTGATGCCATGAGGACAAAGATACACGTCAGGATGGCTAAAGAAAAGTAAGAAAAATGATACAATGGAACAGTAAAAAAAACCTGATTATTGACTGATTTCAGAAGCCAGCTCAGAGTATAATTTCTTACTTAAATAATAAGCAACACTTCAACAAGCTTTTTAAAGATCATAAGGAACATTAGAAATTGAGACATATTGTTTAAATAGTTCTTCCCCTTTCCCGAGTGTATGCATTTATAGTGGCAGGACTTAGCTGTGAGCCTGAAAACCCTTGAATGCACAGAGTGCATACACTCTCCTTCTTTGACATATAGCTGGTATTCCATATGAGATCTGACTAAGCACCACACTGATGTAAAGAATGCTGTGAAATTTCTGGACTCAGTAATTCTGTGGCAAAGTTAAAAAATTGATGTGTTTGCTCAGGGCCAGTGTTTTGGATTGCTTTCCAGCTCAGAGATATTTAATTAATTACTGTTAACTAGGATCAGGGAAGGAAAACAGTTTTAAAAATACATTTCTGCTCCAGAAGGCATTGTTAAGCAGTTTTCAAATGCAAGCTCAGTACTACAGAAACACAGAAGGGTTGAGGTTTAAAAATACCTCTCAAGTTTTTCTGATCCAACCTTCCTCCTCCAACACTAGCACTTCTAGTCAATTACTCTTCACCATGATCAGATGACCTTTTAATGTCTCCAAGGTGGGACACTCCACAAATTATTTGAGCAACACTGCTGGTGTTCAGTCACCCTCACAGAAAAAGAAAAAAAAAAAATCCTAATGTTCAGGGGAAACCTCCTGTGTTTTACTTTGTGTCCATTGACTTGGGTCCTTTCACTGGAATCAATTTGCCTTCGAGTTCTTTGAAACTGTCTACTGTATATGCTTAGATAAAAAAGACAATTATGGAAGAGGGAGAATTAAAGTAGCTATCAAAATGTGGGACTCTTTAAGAGTATATGGTGAGACAACAGTATTCATTAGAGTGTGAGTTCTTGCAGAGTGGAAAAACACTGTGAACAAATGTCTCTTCCAAAGACAGAAAAAGAGTACTTGTATTACAAGAAATGTTTCTGTGGAAAGGATGACAATTTAATCAAGTATGAACTGAAAATGCTGATGATCTGTATTTCTTTAAGGAATCTTTCTATGACTTCAGATTTGCCTTTACACTGATTTTTTTTTTTTTAGATACATAAAGGAAATAAAGGTGTTTTTTTAAAAAAATATAAGTTTAAATATGTAAACAATAAAAGCTGATGTTATTAAGAGCATGTTATCATAAAATGAAACCCATATTCTAAAACAAATTTCTACACTGATACAAAAAGATGCTTAGCCTTCCAAAGACAACACAAAGTGAAAAGCTATCTTGGAAAACTATCACTCTATTTGAATCCAGGCCCTCTCAACTGAAATTCACAATGAAGTCAATCAGTCAGAATTGCTTTCATGAGAACTAAATGAACACTGAATTTGGGCCTCAATTTTAAGTCCAATATACCTCTGAAAAAGTTGCATCTCCACTTGCATCTGGCTGTTATTAGCAAAAAACACAGACACTATAATGAAAACCACTGACCAAACCAATTTCTTGCACAAAAATTTGCATAAGTAAGTGATGGAAGTCCCTGAAACCCGCTGTGCTACCAGACTGCATCAAGGTTGTTTCCTACTGTAACACAAATGAAAAATTAATGTAGCTTCTCAGAGAAACCCTGAAATTAACAAAAAACCCCCAAACAAACAAAAAACCCAAACAAATGAACAAAGCAAAACCAAAACAAGAAAGAAAAAAAAGGGACAGCAAGAGCTCTTTGTCTTCTCTGGCTGCCTTTACTCACCTCCAGTGAAGACAGGAGGTCACTTGCCACTAATATGTCAACTAGTTATTTCACAAATATTCTTCTTTTCTGCTTCTGATACACTATAGTTTCACAACACCAGGTTGTGCCTAAGTGGTGTGGCTGAGCTCTGTATTGCTTTTCCGACAGAGTTTCAAAGTGATTGCATCTCTTTTTTGGGATTTAACATTATCAGTTTTCTACACAATTTCTGAGAGGTGTAATTTCCTGTCTGAATATGTCTGGAGATTGTGTCTTAATTGAAGAGCTTCCCAGATGGATGAAACAAAAACGCACAGCTTATTAATCATATAAATTTCAATTGCACAGCTGTATAGCAGCAAACAGATATTTGTGTGTTATTCATGCAGGTTTTGTCTGCATAAAAATAGGTTGCAGTTGGCTGGTTGGTTGGTTGGTTGGTTGGTTGGTTGGTTGGTTGGTTGGTAAGATTTTTATTTTCTAGACAGGCCCACCATCTCTTCTTTGACCTCCATACAGATTTGGGTATCATATATAGCAGTAGTTATCCTCAGTGGGACCATGCAGATGCAAAGATATTTGTCAGTGCATGGATTTTCCAAAGCCTGGCTCGTATGTGTTGGTAGATTTAGGTTGTCCTATTTTCCATGTAATCTCAGAATTTCAAAAAACAGATTTGTATTGCTGAAACGTGTGCCACAAATTGTGACCACAGAAGCAGGGATACATAGCAGAAGTTGGCAGCTCTAATCCTGCTTATTTCTGGAATTTTGAAAGCTTAGTACTATCATGAATAGTATGAATAACTCATTTTAGTGAAAAGTTATCATTTATGTCTTATGCTTAGAAAATGACATATAGCCAATGACCTTAACAGAATAATGTGAAAGGATGTATTAAAATAAAAATAATAATAAAAAGGGAGTGGGTGTGGTAATCATGCATGATGTGTGTTACTTATATTCTAAATTTAATTCTGCTTCCCTCCACTCCATCCTTGCCTTTCCAGTGCATACAGAAGAAACTGGCATGTGTTGTATACAGCAGATGGACATGCTGTGGCATACACAGATTCTCAGCACAGTTCTGGCACGCATATTTTCTGCTGAATTTGCTAGCTAGTAAGAATTCCAGGAGCAGTTGTTTCACAGAAAATGTTATTCGCTGACACTGTATTAAAAATAATTAGGCCAGAATGAATCAATGAAACCAAATGAATAAGTCAACTTTAAATTAGGTTGGATGAATATTTTTGATATATATCTTCACACTTTCTTTCTGTTGTTTTAACTGGAAGATATGTTATTAAAAAGAAGAAATGCAGTTCTCATCCTGAATCTTCTACTAAGACACTTATGCAACAACTTATTCTCTCTGAAAACTGCTGCTGCAGCCCTGGTAGGTTTTGCCCATTTGTGGAGGAGAGCCTCAAGAAAATGGTACCAACAAACTCCATAGGTAGATGCAAAGTTTTTCTCATTGTGGCATCTTGTACATGCTGCAGAGTTTATGGCTTGTGGTTCTGGTTTTTTTTGTTGTTGTTGTTCTTGTTTGTTGGTTTGGTTTTTGTTGTTGTTGTTTTGGGTTTTTGTTTGTTTGTTGTTGGTTTTTTGTTTTTGTTTTTTATTTCAGTGCAAACCAGCTAGTCCTATGTGATTAAGAGGAGTAGACTTTATATTGTTTTATTGGATGTAGTAGAATGCCAGTTTTAAATCCTATAGTATACTTTCTCTTGGCATTGTTAATACTATCAGACAGATAACCATATACATTCCTAACCAAAGACAGGTAAATACTCAAACAAATGTTTGATTTATCCTATAATTTCTGGACAACTCACTGGCCAGTGTGACACAGAATAAAAATGTTCTTTTCTTAAAAATTGCTAAATCCTTTTATTAGTCCTAATCTTGTTCAAATGGTGGAAACAATGAAATGTGGGACCACAGGAAGAAATAATCACAGAATCACATAATCCTTTACATTGGTCAAGACCTTCAAGATCATCAAGCCCACCTTTAAATGACCACCACCTTGTCAAGTAGACCGTAGCACTGCATGACATGTCCATTTGTTCTCCAACATTTCCATAGATGATGACTCTACCACTTCCTTGGCCATTCCATTCTGATGCTTAACAACCTTTTCCATGAAGAGATTATTCCTGATGTTCAGCCTGAGCATCCCCTGGAACACCCTAAGGTTTTGTCCTCTTCTCTTGTCGTTGATTGCCTGGGAGAAGAGGCTGACACACACTTTGATACAACCTCCTTTCAGGCAGTTGCAGAAAGCTACTAGCTGAGCTCTTCCCATCATATTTTTGCCCCTTAACTATTGTAACAGTTGTCTAGTTTTCTCTGAACAGATTATAACATTTGGCTGTAGATGGATAAGGATGATAGCTGAAGAAAAATTTCATCATTAAATGAAATATACTCTTGTGCATTTAAACTTGGAATTCATTCACATTTTAGTTCTTCACTTGCGATATGTCAAGTTTTGACCCTCAATTTGAGACTGCTATATTGATAATTGTCCTGGTGATTGACAGTCATGCAGGGTCTTCCTGACAGTAACTGATAATAAGAGATCATGTTCAGGGCTCTTGCTTTAAACCTTGGAAATTTTGTGATTTATTAAAAAATGTACTAAATGATACTGCTCTCATCCTTGATGAATAATATCTTCTGATTTACTACATATATTTGAGTTTTAATTTCATACCAAATACCAATAACTCAATAGTGAACAAAGAAAATGAAAATGCAATTACCCTGAATTTAAGACTAAAGATAAGCATTCATGCATTTCAGCATTTAAATTATTGACATTAGAACCTTTCATTTCTCTAGTTGCTCAAGGGTCTTTCTTTGACTTCTCTAGTTAACACTATTAAAGTTTATTACCTGAAGAACTACTCGTTACCTTAAAGGGAAAAGAATATTTAGTGACAACTGGTATTCTCTTCTGCTCTCCCATGACAGGATTATACTTGTAGTTCTTTCTGGAAATTGAACTGCTGACCTCACCCTTATTTATGCACAGTATGTGCTGTTACCTGTGTAAAGATCTGCTGGAAAATCTTCTTCCTTATCACATAAAATAACAAATGGAAAATCCCACTGCATAGGTTTTTCTTCATGGAGTCTACTTGTATTTTAATTCTGCATGTACAGGTATCTCAGGATTTGACCTGATTTTTTTTTGCTATGTTGAGGATGCTTTGTATTACATATACTTACCCTGATGGAATAAATATGTTCAATGTGTTTCTTTTTTCTTTACAGAAATGAATAGGTAAGAACCAGATTATTGGCTTACATTAGAACTCTAGTTATAAAATCTAATTTCTGAGGTGTGCAAAATGGCTGATGTACTTCAGTTCTCTACTTCACATGTGAACACAAATTTGTGTTTTAGATGACTCTTCACTTAAATGATTTGCCAATATTTTGCCTTCTTGTACACCCCTACCTTGTGCGAAATTATAAGCTGACATAGTATTAGCTAAATTTCATGAATATTAATATCTGTTCATTTACCACTGGTTACTGGGCTGTCTGTACATCAAATTACACAAAAGAAATTGCATTGATTTGTGCTAGCAAAATGAGCTACTTCTCACCTAAATTAACACAATCATTGAAAATGCATTAGCACAAAGACTAAAAGGTGAAAATGGCCAGTTCAGTAGGACTTACTAAAGCAATAATTTGATCTGTAGGCCTAAAGTTGACCTGGCTGAATGACTGTAAATTTTCGAGAGGCAAGAGGAAGACACGCCATGGAGGCCAGGAAAGTGGGGAAAAAGAAATTAATTATCACTTGCTAAAATCAAACTAACCTGTATAGTTAATAGCACATCTTTTCATTAGACAGATAATTTTGTTTTACATTGTCATCATATAGTGAGCCTCTTTTTTCTTTGTTCTCCTTTCTGAAAGAATGAAGAACAGCACCACAAGTGAGGTAACTCACTCACACTGTCAGCTTGTTCCTTACAAATCTTTTTTGGAGGTCAGGTTTCACAACAACATTTAAAGCACCATTGCAATGGTACTAATAATCACAATTGCCATAGCCTATAGTGTTAACTATGTTATCTGGTGTACAACTAAACTACCAATGCAGTTCCCTTCCCTAAGCATAATTCAGAGTTTAAAGTAGGCTTTGTGAAGAAGATTTATACCTTATGACAAAGTACACCATCTTTTCCTCAGAGTTCTGTAAGTCTAACTAAGCACAGAAGCATTAAAGACAAAGAAAAATACAGCTAGATGGCCCCAAGTGTAATAACAGCTACATCTCTCAAGAAATAAATTACCCACATGACATAGCAGACTATGGGAAATGAATAGAAACAAAAATATATCAGTAAATCAACGAAGTTCAAAAGGCATTATGCTGCATGTCTAGCTGAAACGAAATTCGGAGTAGTAGCTGACGCACTATCCTTTACTCACCCTCATTTCCAGCTGGTGCCAAAGTGATCCTTAGCTGGTTTTTATGTTTTTTAACAGGAAAGCTGTTTATCTTGTGATGGGAGAATGACTTCATGAAAACGTAAATAGCATTAAGCATAGGATGGTGAAATATTTTTATTCCTGCCTCTGCAAGGGACATCCCATGTGACCTTGGACAAATACCTTAACTCTTCCATATCACAGTGTGTTCATGAAAATTCTAATCTGTGATCTATGGATGACTATAATAAATAAATATTGTCAAGACTGCCAATGTCATTCACAGTTATATCCACTTTCAATAGGGATACATTTATAGCTTTCCAAGCTTTTCCTTTCTTTTTCTGCTTGTTAAATTTGCTAATTTCTAATCAGAAGTTGTGATTTGTTAGTTTATGCTTTAAAAATATCTCATAAATTTATTTTGATCAACCTTGGGAATATCTATTAAACTACAGTTTTAACTTGGATGGTTTTGGCAGTTTCATCTCATGGTGATCTGTGAGCAATTCTTGATTGATTAGTCTTTTGAGAAGTGATATATACTTGTTCTGGTTTAATACCTTTTAAAACCACTTCTGTGTCTATAGCTTTGAAAAGAATACCTGAAATTTTGTCTTTCTTGGTTTGGTAGAATTCTCTGTTTCTAACCAGACACACTTTAAACTGTGAGAACATTGCTGCTCTTTTCCATTTGAAAATATGATATTTGCTGCAACTTCTCAATTAAACGCACAGACAACTGCGTCCATATCTCATTTTATGTAATTCAAGATAATACCACTGATTTTAATATAACTATAGAAATATTGAGTTCCTGAAGAACTAAAAGAAAATCCAGTGATATAATTCAAAATAGTTTCACAAAAGAGTCCAGGAAAAAAGAAAAGAAACAAACATTTTCAATATGAAATAATGTATAAATGCCAATAATCTGGTACACACTGACCATTTCAGAGGAGAGACAAAACAAGACAAAAGAAAACAAGAAAGTAGTCTTTGTTCTCAACGATCAGGCATTTAGTCATCTCTGCAGAAATAAATAAATAAATAAATAAAGAAGAATTTTTGAGCACTTCACTGCATCTCTTGATAGATCTATCACATCACTTTGGGGTGTAAAAAAAATATATAATGGTAACATCTAGTCAGAAAACAGTGAAGGCTACCAATGATCTGAACTTTGGCTTGCAGTTTTTGGCTCTTAACATATTTATTCTATGATCTTTCTGAGAAACACTGCAGGCACTCCAACTTTGGCAAAATGGTATCGTCCAAATTTTCCTCTCACTACGTGGCCTCAGCATGTCAATGTATCCTGAAGGGAATACGCTGGCTCCCTGTCAAACATCAAATTGAATTTCAAATTGCTTTGATGGCTTATAAGGCAGTGCAGTTTGAGAAGTATGTATTTATCAGAATTGCTTTCTCTGCATGAGCCCAGTCTCTCTTTGAGATCATAAAAAGCGAGTAAATTGGCAATTCTGGAATGTGCAGGAGGGTAAAAACTCAGGAACACATATTTAGCTGTTTTGCCACTCAAATATGTAATTGATTCTCTGACAGGGGCCTCTAATGTGACTTGATCCTGTCATATTTATGTAGCATTTCCGACACCTCTAAATGAAGAATAGCATTTCTTTTTCGCTACATTCATTAATGATCTAGGCCAAGACATAGGAACTGGCCTTGCAACACGCTTTTAAGGGATGGGATCTGGTATCAAAGACATACCATAGCTGAAAGAGAAAAGACAGGTTGAGGTCTGAGGTGCTGGAATGTCTTTGTTTAAAGTTGACCTACGACTGCACAGAGGAGTTTATAAATTATGACCAGTGCACAAGACATACAGTGTTCTTTACATGTGCTCAGAGGCTTCTATTTGCAGACACTGAGCCCAGAACGAGAGACGACCCTGTTTTAAAATAATCTCCTTTAGCACCTTTCAACTTGAAGGCTTAAGGTCGAAGTCAATAAATTTAAATCTTAGGCACATTTGAATTAGGGACTGAGCAAATAAAAAGCCTTTCCTGGGTCAAAAAATACTCAACAAATGTATTTATTATTTAATTTTAATATTGTGGTAGCAGCTGAAACCCCATTTGCCTTGACTCTTGGGCTAGAATATGCTGATCACAAAACACCAATTGAATTTCTGAGTTTCTGAAAGAATTTACAAAATCTAAAGGCACTTTCCAAGGGTATTTCTCCCTTTTAGTGGAAAAAGAATGTAAGCAGGGGATCTGCAAGCCTTCTATCCAATCATCCATTTCTGCATGATTTAAAATATGAAGATGACCCAAAATTCTTCCAAAGTAGTAATGAAATTTTGTAGCCAGAATTGTCTTTCATTCATCTCTGTCTGTTAGAGGCCATTGATATTTAACATATAGTTGAATGGTTTAGGAAATAAAATGAGACACTAACTACCACCACTTTCTTATGGATATTTATGAAATTAAAAGAGCAAGATTCAACATGAAGAGTATGTGGTAAGTTAGAGAGATGTGAAAAGATCACCAGATGTAAAATTATGCTCAGTTTGAATAGCTGTTTGATTTTTTCCCCCATCTTAGAGTCCATCTCTAATCTTCTTTCATTTGGTGTTGTTCTTCAGGTGATCCCCAGAATGCACAAAATGAGATTTATTTATTCTGTCAATACTATAATTTGTCTCTGTGTATGTTATATGTATGATAAAATAGATTTCTTTCAAAACTCAAGGATTTTAAAAAATGTTTATCAATAACTACTCTGTCAATTTAATTTTTTGAAAATATCTCTCACCTGTATTAAACCGTCAGAACAATATTTTCTAAAGCATCTTAGAAACTTCTTTAAACAGAAAATTTGCCCTATTATTTTACAATATGCAAAGACAGAATCATAAAAGCAAAGAACGTTGCCAGTAAGAATGACCTGTTTTGTAGAACAGTGAAAGTTAAATAGTAAGAAATGCATAAAATAGCTTTTCATAGCAAAAACAAAAACCCAAGAAATTATAAAATTCAACATAATTTAATCTAATCTTTTTACCAGGCTGCATTCTATTATGTGTTCTTGCTCTCTTGACTCTTCTAAACTATGCAAAAAGACTCTTGTTTCATGAAAATAAATGTTATGTATTTTATAATTGTTAACACAGTAAATTCTTGGTCTCAGATGAAGGAGCTTAATAATTATAACAATAAATATTTTTCAGCTTTTCAAAGTAAAGGTCTTGCTGGCAATGTAAAAATATTTTAAAATGCTATTATTTATTTTTAATAACAAATACAAATGCTGTGCTGACATTTTCAACATGACTATCAATCTCCATTAAAGTTATTTTAAGTGCCTTGTATTTTATAATGAGGCAGGACGATTACATTTTCAATGAAATTAGGCTGTATGCTTTCATAACAAGCTTCTATGGGTAAGTTAAAAAAGATGGAAATATTTTCTTTCTGTTAAAGACTAAAATAATTAAAATATCAGAAAAACATTTCAAATAGATAAAAATAGAAATAGGTATTCTTGACAAAATTTTTTCAAAAAAATGTTTCAAAAGTTGGGTTTTTTTTACTTTTTTTCTGTTAACTAAATTTACTCATAAACAAAAGATTTTAAAGTTGTGATTCACATTCTTTGAGTATGACAGATATTTTGGAAGATGTATCTGTAACATGCTGCCAGATTTACTTGATAACTACAGAATTCCCTATTTCTATACATATCTTTCACCCTGAATATGGCAGATATAGCCCCTTAACTGGTAATAAAAGCTCTTTACTTGGTCAAGACAATTTCAGTATCATCAGACACATTTGGGAAGTTGTCACATAGGCAGTTTAAATGTCAGTCAGACAACTTGTTGTGTAATGATATGCACATTGACTGGAGGGCACACAGGTCAACTTATGTGACAAAAAAAGGGTTAAAAGATATATTTGTTCATTTAAATGCTACAAAACAATTGGCAGTCATTATGAACAAACTGAAACCAGTACTCAACTCATTGGATGTTAATGACAAATCATTTAACTGCAGTCTTGGAAAGAGCTTCTTGGAAAAACCTTCTGAAAAAGAAGGTTTTCATGGCAAGTATTCATTAACTCATTTTTAAAATATTATTATTATTTTTTCTTCTTTTAAGTAATATTCTACTAAATTTTCTATTAATTAGGAACAGCAGTTTCAAAAAGCAAATCAGAATGACTAGATACAGATGTCTTGTAAAACCCTAGAAAACAAAAACAGTGTTCTGGAGATGTTATTGCTGTACCTATGCAATTGGTTCCACTTAAAATAATTATGCTGCAGTGTTTCTATTCTATAAAAGCATGAAGAGCTCTCAGCTAAGGTTATTCTCTTCATAGAGAATGTGCAAACATATCAACAGAGGATGTTATTCATACCCCATGGACCTGAAGTCAGTTTCATAGACAGGAAAAATAAAATCAGGGATTAAAAAACAGGCTTTTTTAAGTTCATAGAAAATATATCTTTAAGTGATAGCAGTCTTCCAAACTCCATCATGCAGTTTCATGCCACACTGAGGGGAGACTTCGGGCAATAACAACTAATTGCCCTGGATTCTGGAGAAATCAAAAGGAGTCCTGTTGCCTGCTGGATAATATGATCTGGATTTGAGAATATTTTTAAGATCTATGATGTGTGCTAGAAAAACAGTAAATCAATGATTCATCCAGGAAAAGAAGACAGATTTATAGAATGTTATCTTCTAAACTATAGTGTGACATCCATGTAAGAGAGTGAAAAATAATATTTTCATTAGCATATATTATAGCCTGTAGGCTCAGAAGTTTGTTTCTGTAACCTACTGAGGTATCTGATAATAACATTTCCCCTGTAATTAGCTCTGATTTCTGTGAAAATTGAAAGTACTCAATATTTTGCAAGAGTGAAACTAGAAAGATAAATCTATAGGTTACATGTAACATAAATCAACCTTCTTCCAGTAGAACCATCTTGAACCAAAATACAGTCTTATAAAAGCTCCTTAGAAGTTAGTAGGTACTTAAAATTAATGAAAACCTATCCAGTTTAGATATTTATAATTTATTCTGGTAGAAGTACATTTTAGAGTAGAGAGTTCAGTATGATTACTTAAAATCTGTATTATTACTATCAAAATAAACCCCTGAAAGTTGAACACCTCACATTTAATAAAATAATATATTTTAAATCCATTATAAACGCTCATGATAAATTGAATTACTTAACCATAAAACATTTGTAGAAAAATTAAAAGGATTGATTTTTAAATTAGAGGAGGTATATCACTTCAGCATCTATTCTTCCAATAGCACTGAATTTCAAGTGAAAAAATATACTGAATTCCTGTAATTTTGTTTCTGAATTGTTATTTATTTTATTTTCTTCATCCACAATAAGACTTTCAACAATCAGACTTACAGATATCATAACAACTAGATTTAATTTTCTTCTTTATATGTATTGCCCAAGATGTTCCCTCATAGATATCAAACACAGTTCAACCTTTTCAGATAAGGTGATTTTCTTTCAAATGAAGAAATAAGATATTCTATTTTGCAACATCTGTGGGCTTATCTGTTTTCAGTGGTCCTGTAATCCATATATTTGTCTAGAAGTTAGTGAATGTCTTAAAGGTAGGTTTCAGGCAGTGTAACATATACTTCTACAAAGGGCCTGAAGATAACAGGCTGAAAATATTCTGATTTCCAAAAAAAATGTTTAATTAATTTTACAGATTTTTATCTGCTTTTTTAGTGTTTGTATTGGCTTGTGGGTTTTTTTGGTTGTTGGTTTTGGTTTTTTTTTACACAAAAAAACCT
Source organism: Trochalopteron elliotii (assembly GCA_024734555.1). Classification (NCBI taxonomy): domain Eukaryota; kingdom Metazoa; phylum Chordata; class Aves; order Passeriformes; family Leiothrichidae; genus Trochalopteron; species Trochalopteron elliotii. The sequence goes on from JANPWX010000419.1 coordinate 1,703,789, forward strand.
TCTCTAACACCTACCAGCAAAAATGAATAATATGCTGTGGAAATGACACAAATGGATCCCCAGAGAAGCACTAGATAACTGGTAAACATGGGAAATCAGCAGCAATCAACCTTAGCCAAAGAGTTGCACTTTATGGCAAAGATTAACCCTTGCATCCTTGTCTTTATTTCAGAGCCATGGCACTGAGGATCTGTGTAAATGGGCAAAGAGAGTCCCCATCTGCAAGCATCTTGTCCCCAGACTGTTGTGAAGAGGAAATACAACCAGCGAAGTCTGGAGAGTTCTGAATGATGAGAGAGCTTTTCTGCAGCACAGGCAAAGACGAAGAACCGCCAGTGCCCCAAGAGAATGGCATCACCCCAACCCTATTGACCATGTAAGAGAGCACTCAGCGGGCTGCTCTGACACAGTTGTTTTAATGAACAAGCCAGTGAAAAGAGAAGAGTATGGAAGAGTGCAGTGAAGTCCTTTTTCACCTGTTCTGACTGTTCTTGAGTATTAAAAGATTGTTTTTTTCCCTTGCTGATTTTTTCCTTGCCTATTTAATTTTTTTAAAAACTACATTTGAAAATGCTTTTGAAAGAAACATGGAAAGCAAAGACATATGCATATTTATGACACATTTTGGTTAATAAAACACATTTTGCTTATTTATTATTTGTGGGTTTTTGTTTTTTTTTTTTTCTTTTATGACCAGATGAATCCAGCTCTAGACAACACACAATTCCACTTTTCCCATTTTCTCATAGCTCTCTGACAAGTGTCAAAACACTTTTGTCCATCATTTCTTGATGACACAAACCAGCAGTTATAAGTTTCAAGTTATAATAGTAACATAAAATATGCCAACATAAAGATTGTCAGAAAAAAACATTATGCAGCTAGCACTGCAAATTCAAGCAAGTTTGTTTGCATAAGCAAGATTCCTCAGCCTCAGAAGAGTTAAAATGGCATGGGTTCATAAACTAAAAGTAGAAATTGTTTCCAAGCAGGTGGGAGTGAAAAAAACTTTTAAAACACTCAGGTCATTAACAAATAAGTAAGTCACCTTCTCCTTATCATCTCTCTGAGACAGAGTCTTTTCTAGCCTGAGACACACAGTGATAAAAGAAAGACATAGTAAGAAAAATCTCTAATTTTCCATTTTGCATTCTGGTACGTTTTTTCAGTTTTTTTTTTTATCAAGACAGAGGTCTTCAAAGGCTCAAGAACAAACCCTCAGAGTGTGAGATGGGCTCTAGAAAGGGCTATGAGGAGTCAGGATGGGTCAGTCATGACAGCAAATTAAAGGCATTGCAAATATTCCTAATTTTACTGCATGCTATGCTCCATGAACAGTTCCAACTGCTGAAGCAATCCAGAACTAGGGAGGAGGAAATGTAGCTTTTAATGCTCCAGAATCCCTCTTTCTGAAGGGTTGCACTTTGTTCTGTTAATCTGAACTAGAGCAGACTTACTAAACTATCCCATCATGTGTAAATTAAATGTGTACTTCTGAGGGAGTGTTCATATTACAGAATCTGTAGCAAAAGGCATGGGAAGTAGCAATGTAATTTTAATAATAATACATATTGCCATTGTAGATTGAAGAAAAGCACTATACTGACAGAAAATGTTTCAAAAATAGTGCTATATATTTATCTAAAGAAAGGTAATTATCTGTGCTTCTTTACATTTGTTTCACAATGGCTATATTGTTAAATATTTCAATCAATTTTTATTTTACAAAGTAGAAAAAAATTAATTGCACTATAATTTAAACAAATATGTCTCTAGGCACTGTTTCTGTGCTCCTTCTTTTGAAAAAAATAAATCTTTACTGTCCCAAGAAATATTAATTTGCTACAACTGTCCATAATTAAAAGATAAGAATAACTAAAAATTCTCCATTAACATAAAAACAAGGAAGCATTGAATTTCAGTCATGGAACAGTATGGATGAGGATGAGAAAATGTCATATATGTTTTTAATTTATCCTCACTAAATCTCACGTTCTTTGTTAAAAAATGTTAAAATAGATTAGTAGTGCGTTAAACTAATATTTGAAAATATTCAATAACAAATATTCAAATTCTTTCCGCTGCAGTAAAAACAGACCTACAAAAATGTCACAATACTTGTTGCTTCTGATGCCAACAATGATATTAAAAATACATCAGGAAAGAAACCCAGAAAGATAATATAGCTGTAGTTTCTCTATTTAGTCTAAATGTCCTCACACCTCTAAAAATCTTTAAGGATGCTTATACAAAAACGAAAAACATAGACAATTTTGTGATAAAGGATTTAATAATGAGAAAATACTCTATGTATGTGTACATGAATCATCCCTAACAATATAAGGTTATTATTTTTTTCCGGCCTTAGCTGGACATCATCAGCTCATTAATTCAGATTAACAAATGGGACTTCATGGCTTATGTTTTAGGGTGACATATCTAGGACATATTTGAAAACCATAGTATTACCAACAATGTAGGCATAAGTTAAGTGCTAAGAAGGTTGAACTTCCCCATTTCAGGGTTAGCATAGGTCATAAATCTGCCTAGACCAATATTGAAAAATAAGATTTTTCTCTGGATATGCACACTAATAATTATTGTCTTTTTTGCACCAAAAAATATGGAAATATGGATGAAAAAATACAAAAGATGCAGCTCTAGTTTCATGTAAGCTGGTAACAAAACTTTTGGTTTGATTTTGGTTGTTTTCTGTGACAAATATAATAAATATAATTTAACATATATTTTATTACAAAGATTATACTGCAGCTTCATCAAGTATATTAGAATATAGCCAAAACACACTTCCTGTTTCCTTGTCTTGGCTTGGGCTTTAGATGTATTCTGAAACCTTAAAATGCAGTTGTAGTTTGCTTCACTATAGCAGCAAATGTCTTTCACATGTCTTGCAGCCTGCCCAATCCATAGTCCTGAGTAAACAGCCTTTGCTTCTGATGCAATTTCTGGGGAAGATCAATTGCCTTGAAAATGAGGGAAAAAAGGCCAGTCTCTTTACTCAAAGGGTAATCTGCCATGGACAAATATCTGTAAACAGAAGTAAACTCTAAACAAAGTTAAACACCAAGGTAGCTCAGGTTATCAAATAGATACCTAAGTAAACCTGATGCCTGTATGTCCATGGGCCTGGCAGGATGCTCCCAAAAAGGATGAGAGAGCTAACTCATGCAATTTCATGGCCACTTTCAATAAGATTTGAATGATCCTAGTGAATGGGAAAGGTTCCTAATAAATCAAGGCTCAAGGAGATTGAGTTTTGAGATATCTTAAAAATTCCCCATGAAGTTGGATCATCCACTGTGCTTAATTTATACACTTAACAACATATGAGACCTTGTTTACATTCTTAGTGCCACTGTTACTTTATAGTTTAGATAGGCTGGAATGGGATAATTTAATTTTAACTTGTTCTTGAAGATCATCAGATCCTGAAAGGTCAGTGTGGATTTCATAAAGCATGCAAATTTATACCAACTAAGACAATAGCCCATTGGCACTAAAACCCCTGCTTTCCTTGTGTTTCCATATCCTGCTGAGTAAAGAAGGTTAACTTGTCATTGCCTGGATCATTAACTTTTTGGAGAGAGATTTTTGAATGGTCTCATACATAAATTTACATGGCAAGATGAACTTCTCAACTCCATAAAGAAGACATTTCAGAATCTCCCAAGGATAGCATTTGGAAATCAGCATTTCGATAAGCAGGTTTCTTTTCAGAATGTAATTTTGAAATGGCACTGAAATACTATTATTGAGGTAAAGGGATGACGGATGTGTGAGGTGAACAGAGAAGAAAAAGTTCTCTTTGCTTTCTTCATGAAAAGGATCACACTCCCCAAAGACAAGTTTGTTTAACATATGTGGAGCGACAAACAAGCTACAAATAATTGCTACTTTTTTAAAAAGTATGTTTTGAAAGACAAGTGTAATGCAAAAAAGAATGAAGTCGTACCATGTCTATTTTGTAAGTATTCAAATAATTACATAGAAACTCAATGCAACTGTATACTGCCATATTTTTTCCACATTTCACCTATTCTGTCCTACTGTTGTCTGCTGTCCTGTAGACTTCACAGCACTATGCATCTGCAGCTACATGCACCAGCTTTGTGACAGCAATTAAAATTGGCATGTAGAGGCGTTCTGAGATGAAATCTTATAATTGACAGGCTGAGACGCTAGCCAAAGGGATATTCATTTGGGTAATCCCTGGGCTGAAACACTGCTGGTCTGTCAGCCTCTGAAATTATTGGCAATCTCATAGACTGCATCTAGCAGCTGAGAGGAAGCTGTGCCAACTGGTGGCAGGCTTCAATAGGTTTAGAAACGCCATCAGTGTAATTGTCATCTTTAACACTGAAAAGTGCTTATCTGCCATTGTGATAAGTGTGATAGAAACTGTGTAAATAGAAAAGAGCCAGCAGAGCCTTGGAAAAGATATTCTGCATTTGCTATCCCCCACTGCTTTGAGCTGCCTGCAAACAGAAACTTTGAAACAACAGACAAATATTGCATCCCATCAAGTACAAAGCATTATGAGAATGAGCTCGGTGAATTTCTCTGATGCCTCGTGCTAAATGGCAACAAGGGGAGGAGGCTAAGAGCAGGCAGTTCTCTGGATCAGACAGCTGCAGGGTGGGACTGTGCCTCTGTTCCTGACACTGAGAGAGCCAAGAAGCATAAGGGGCAGATAAACACTTACTGGAGTGTTTTGAGCTATTGGTAGTTTGTTTTGTTCACAGGAGAACAAAAAACCCACCATATTCTCAGAGCTTTAAGTACTTCAGTACAAGGGCCTTCAAACTAGCACAGAAATATTAAAACTATTTAAGTCATTCTACGTAATGTGAAGTTGATAAGATTTTTAGATGTGTTTTGCTGGCTCTATTTTTAACAACCAGCCAGACACCTCTGTGGTTTTCATTGCACAGGATGGTTGTATGTTGATGAACGGAAAACAATTGGTTAACCATCACCTAAAAGCCTGTAAGTGCTAAGGCATGATGTTAGAAAGAATATAGATAGTTATAAACTAATTTCATTCTTAAGCGCTATAGCACTAACTAGAACAAAAACAAGAGAGAAGCAGGTGAACGTTTTTCTAAAGTAAATTTACCGGAAGAAGTTGTCCTTATGTGTTAACTATTTATTTAAAACCAGCCAAATTGAAACAGCGGAAATAAGACTAATTCTGACTTACTGAACAAGTAATTGCTTTCCTGCTTTTTCTGAATGATGTATCAAATGCACACACTTGTACACACATAGAGGAACACTAACATCTGTCAGACAGAATTATGTATAATGCTTGTCAGCTTCTCTTGCCATGGTGCTTTACCCGTTGAGAGACCAACTCAGTTGGGTTGCATGAAATGTCATTTTTAGGGAAAATATATTTATTTTTGCTTGATTTATATTGTGAGCATTTTTTCAAGCTAAAAGAGAAAATTTCATTTGTTGTGTAAAACATATTGGTCAGCCCAAATATGCTAAGTACAATCAAATTAAGATTCTTAATTTTTTTTTAAATATGCTAAAAATAAAATTTTTGGGGAATGTTAAAAGCATTCTCTTTAGTGGAATCCTTCACCAAGGATTATGGGCCCATTAGGCACCCGCTGTGTCACTGTTGGCCTGTTTGTACACAGTCTCATTCAAGTGTTGCGTGTCTGTCACAAAGCTAATTTTGAAAAATATTTGAGTCTTCTGCATGGCATTTCCTGAGGTGTCTGTGTCTCTTCTTCCAGGCAAGCTTGACTTTTGTATCTCAGGCTCAAGAAGGGGTTTGTTTTTACAAGTTGGTCTGCTCATGCCTGCTGAGTCTGGCTCTACCCAAATTTCAGCAGGAGCTATTACTTCCTTTCACAGAGAGCTGTTCAAAGAGCCATGGATTAATGGAAGAGGCCTTCAGCCCAGCTGGGGAGAGAACTATGCTGAATTTGCTATTCTGGCACTTCAAATATCTCAAGAAAAGTGTGATAAAAATCAAAGCAAAGGGACCCAACCAGATAGAAAAAGAGTCCTCAGACTGAAATTAGGTAATTCCATTAAGTGATGTTAGAGATTCCTTGGAGTAGAATTAGAATGAGATAAAGGTGATGATGAAACTTTGAGAGGAGCCCCCTCTATTTGAGGAGCTACAGGGCTGTGTTTGTGTGGTTCTGCTCTTCAAGCCAGCGTGGCTCAGTTGGTGGCACAGCTTGACAATTTGGCTATGAGACAGAGCTGGCAAACCATCTTCACATGAAGCCAGGAAAATCCAGCCAGCATTTTCATCTAGAGGAGGATCCCCCACATGTTAAACCTGCACACAGTCTTCAAACCTCCATCTCTAAGGAGCTGAATAAGCTGAAAACCTCCTCAGATCTGCAGGTGGGAGCTCCTTTCCTGATGTGCAAAATAAGAGGGTAAACAGGGACAGTGTGTGTATTATTTAAGAAAAATAAAAAAAGAAAAGCACATTTTCTCATTCACTTCTTGTATAGGACAATGTCATTACAAAAATACCTAATAAATTACTTATAAATTTACATCATTAAAATAAAGCACATTTTGTACAATGTATTTCCTTCCAGAATCTTTTCTGCTCTCCTAAGAGAAGGATGAATAATGAGCATTTGAAGCACAAGCATGATGACTTCAGCATAGGGCACACCCTGAACTGTTAGCAAGACAGCAGATAGCAGCAGAGTCTTTTTAGACTTTTTTGATTAGTAAAGTGAAGCTTTTCCTTTGTACACATAATGTTCCACCCTGTATTTACACAATAAATGGAGATGAATCAACATCTTATCTCTAATGGAGATTAAAACATCTCATTCATAAAATAACAACTCAGAAGCATCTGCTTACACATCCTTATTTAGACAATATGATGCACAGTTTGGTTGCTTGTGGAAATATAGCACATGCAAAATAGCACCAGTGGCATTCCCATATTTTACAGACTTACATAAAAGTATAATGTGTTACTGCACAACACTGAAATTATTCTAATACAACTGCAAGTAAATATGGTTTTTTCAGTGTTTATCTAAGATTATCGTTCTTTTTACACTTCATAAAAATATGGATAATGAGGTTCACCAGTTTAGTAACATCTTTTTCTAATTTCAGAAGTAATTGCCATCGGCCACTTAGGGTAGATTGGTTAATTGGTGAATATGCAAATAGTGCTTTTCATTTATATTCACTTTCAGGAGGGACCTGAAATATTTAGGTTTTATTTGTAGTGAACAAATAAAATAACTGGAGTTTCAATTTTCCACAGGAAAAGGCTTTTATAAAAATAAACCCACAAATTGCACTGCATTATTCTTGGCCAGTCTTGGATGCTTTTGGTTTGCTGGTAGTGGTCAAGTTAAACACCACTGTTTTGGTGTGAAATATATTCAGTGCAAAGCCAGAAAGCAAGTGTGACATTTGGAATTTTTATTTATTGCTAACAGTACAAGCGTAATTGCCTGTAGGCTCAGAGGAAGGCTGTGCTGTAGGTAGTCCAACCTGCACACAGAAAGCCTGAATGTTCTTGTGGCGAGTAAAGATTAATTAACAAAAAATATGTGCATGCTTTTCATTTAAAGATATTCTAACCTCACTATCCTGTTTTTTTTCTCTTCAAAGGCAGTTGTTCTTAACTTAGATATTTCTCAGCAGTGCAGACAACTCCTTTTCTAATGAAAATATAGAGTTATTTGGACAATATTTTCTTCTAACAGTCTGAAAAGCCCAAAAAGTGCCATAGAAAGAATATAATTTTTGAGTGCATTTTATTTTAATTGTCTACTACATATTTTCCATTCTTTATTAACTTTTAATAGACTTTTCTTTTTTTGGATTCACTTAAGAAAAAAAAATCAGCAAAATGAAGCATGTGGCCTTGTGTGTTCTGAATAATGAAATCATAGAATCATCATAGAACAGTTTGGGGTGGAAGGAACCTTAAGGATTATTTAGTTGCAACCACTCAGCCATTGCCAGAGACACCTTCCACTAGACCAGGTTGCTTGAAGCCTGGTCTAACCAGGCCTTGAACACTTCTAAGGAGGGTGCATCCACAATTTTCCTGTGCAATCTCTTCCAGTATCTCATCACCCTCACAGTAGAGAATTTCTCCCTAATATCTAATCTAAACCCACTCTCTTTCATTTTGAGGCTATTACCTCTTGTCCTATCCCTGCACGACCTTGTAGAACATGCCTTTCCATCACTCTTTTAGGCCCATTTAGGTACTGGAAGGCTGCTGTAAAATCTCCCCAGAGCTTTTCCTTCTCCAAGCTGAACAACCCCAGCTCTCTTATTCTGTCTTCATAGGAAAGGTACTCCAGTCCTCTGATCATCTTCATGGCTCTTCTCTGGACCCACTCTAACAGGTAGAGTTCCACATCATTCTTATGTTGCAGATCCCAGAGTTGAATGCAGTACTTTGGGTGGGGTTTCAACAGAGCAGGGTGGAGGGGCAGAATCACCTCCCTCTTCCTGCTGCCCACACTGCTTTTGATGCAGCCAGGTTGCTGTTAAACTTTCTGCTATGCAAGATCACGTTGTCAGCTGATATTGGGCTTCTTGTAAACCAAGACCTCCAAATCCTTCTCCTCAGGGCTCTTCTTGATCCATTCTTTCTACAGCCTGCATTTGTACTTAGGAGCATTCCAAACCAGGTGCAGGACCTTAAACTTGGCTTTGCTGAGACTCATGAAGTGTGCACATGCCTATCAAGGTTGTCAGGGTCCCTCCTTTGCATGGCATCCTTTCCCAGCTCATGCTGTCAGTAAATATACTGAGGGTGCACTCAATTGCACTGTTCATGTCACTGACAAAGATGTTAAACAGCACCAGTATCAGTACTGACCCCTGGGGAATCATTCATCACTGATCCCCACTTGCACACTGAGCTGTTTACTGCAAATTTTGAGTGTGACCATCTAGTCAATTCCTTATCCACTGAGTTGTTCACCCATTAAAACTGTGTCTCTCCAGTTTAGAAATGAAGATGATGTGCAGGATAGTGTCAAATTCTCTGCACAAGTCCAAGTAGATTACATTGGTCATTCCTTTCTCATCCACCAACACCATAATCCCATTGCAGAAGATGTCCAAAATCAACAGGCATGATTTTGCCTTGGTGAAGCCATGTTGGCTATCATCAACCACATTCTCATTTTCCGTAGGTTCCAGGATGATGTGCCCCATGATCTTGCCAGGCACCAAGGTGAGATTGACCAGTATGTGATTTCCCAAGTCCTCCTTATTTCCCTTTTTGAAGATGAGGGTTATGTTTCTCCTCCTCCTGTCAGTAGGAACTTCACTGCATTGTCTTGACATCTCAAATATGATGGATAGTTACTTAGCCACTTTATCCACTGGTGCCTTCTGGATCTGTGGATACGTTTCATCAGGTACCATGGATACATCTCATCAACTCCCAAGGACCCGTGTACTTTCAGTTTTTTTAAATTAGCTCAGACCTGGTCTTCATCTACAGTGGAGAGTGGTTATTCATTTTCCTAGCCCCTGACTTGTCTTCTGTAACTTGGGCTGTGTGGCTGGAGCAATTGCTGGTGAATATTGTAGCAAATAAGTCATTGACTATCTCAGCTTTAATCACACACCAGGGCAGTCAGATCTCCCATTTCCTTTCAGAGGCAGCCTACACTATCCTTAGTCTTTCTTTCATCACCAGTATACCTACAGAAGGTTTTCTTATTGTCCATGATGTCTCTGTCCAAATTTTATTCTGTCCAGACTTTAGCTTTCCTAATCTGATCCCTGCCTGTTCAGACAATTCCCCTGTATTCCTTCCAGGTTACTGTCCTTGCTTCCACCCTCTGTAGGCTTCCTTTTCGTATGCTTGAGTTTTTCCAGGAGCTCTTTGTTCATCCACACAGGTCTGCCAGACTTTTTTTGCCTGACTTCCTCTTTTTTGGGAAGCATTGCTCTTGAGCTAGGATAAACTTGAATATTAACTGGTTTTCTGGAGCCTTTCTTCCCTTAATAAACTTACTTTCTTCACAAACAAATGAAAGATATATAATAAATGGATGAAATACCATGGGTTGCAAAGGTCAGTCATTTGCTCTGAATTCCTAATACCCAAACCCTGTTTGCTCTCCATTTTCTCACATGCTGCAGCACAGGTAGTATAAATACAGTCTTAAAAAAGTATATAAAACTGTGTCCAAGGAATGTAGAGGAGGACTGTTCAGCTGGTTTTGTAATTTTTTTTTCTGTTATATGCTTTTCAGCAGTGACTATTAAGGATTTGTCTTATTAAGATAGGCCTTTAAAGAAGTAAATGGCTGAATTAAATATGCGTTGAAGACCAAGACTTTTCTCAGGTGTAGTTTCAGAATAATCCTAATTTTTCCCCTTGCAAACCAAAAGAAAATCCCAAGGAAGAAAATTCGCTAATAATTACCTAACCAGAGAATGTGTAAAACAACATAACCAAGAAAAAATATTTAGGCATCTTCTGGAATTCAGTTTACTTTGTAAACCCTGCTGTGTTTCACCCTGGATAGAAAGAAATAGGTAAAATAACCTAAAAGAATCAAATGTCTCAACATGGCTTAGTATTTATTGGAGACAAAAAATAAAATAAATAAACATTGAAAGGAAATTAGAAGATCAGTTTTATGTGGGCAATAAACAGCAACTTTTTTTGAAATGTCGGCTCAGAAAAGAAAGAATAATAAATAACAAGAGCATCTACATTGATAAGAATAGTGATAAGCCAAGATGATTATAGTATTTAGCAGATTGTTTTGCAGCATTTTCTTCCCTTTATATGTTAGAATAAAAACCTATAATCTTTTTCCAGCAATGAGAAAACAACAATTTTAAGCTATTTGACATGAATCTGGTTGATATAAAAAACCAAAACTGCTGTGCATGAGGATGAGAAGTTGCATGACTGCATTTTATAATGTTGAGGTCATTCAGTGAACATAAGTGCATAGCATATACAATTGTGAGAAAAAAAAAAATTCAGTGCAGGCACAAAATACAGTCAAAATCTTCTTGTTATTTCTGTTACTATTTTCCAAATAAATTCTCTGTTGAATGACGACTATGCTGGATCTGATTGTTTTTTTAATTTTTTTTCCAATACAATGCAAACAGACATTCCTGATACCAATGCAGCTTGTTAATGAGTATCTCTTTTCTGAACTTTGTGGTAATTAGGGGCTGTGGTAGTCATTTCAGAAAAACTAGAAACAAATAATTGAAAATAATTGACTTTGTTAAAATGGAAACTCAGGATGAAGTAAAGTAAATGAATATGAGGTTTTTAAATAATAAGAGATTGCTGAATCTCTTGTACTAGGCTTCACCTGCAATGTAAAGTTTTGAAGTTCTTAAATCAGTTTTCATCCATATCTCATGACTCCCTATTAGCTGAAGGGATCATTATCTATCATGCCTACATTTTTTTTTCTGCTAATTCCATTCTCACATAAATGAAACATAGTTTGGGCAACTTCTTTGCTATCTGGTGTTTCAGGAAGTCAATATTGCGGACTATAATTTATCTTGCAATGTTTTTATTATATTCTTATTGCCTCTATTCACGTTACTTTGCTGTGTGTGCTTGTTTTGTTTTCCTGACATTACATATTGCCTATCTTAATCACAAAGCTTAGAATATGTCTTTCTTAAAATGAATTGCACTAGATTTCATAGTGATGAAGCTAAAAGTGAATTACTGAATCCAATAAATACATTGTCTTGTATTTCAACCATTAAGAATGAAATAGACTTCTATAGAAATGTAAGAAGATAGACCAGTTTAATTCCTAGGGTACTGAAAAAAAACCCAAAGAGTCAAAATACTTAGTTTAGAGCTTTTCTTTTCTTGGAAGTGTTCCATTTGGCAGAAATAAATAACTTATTTATTTGATTGACATAATTATGATGAACACTACTGGTCCTGTGAAATTCACAGAGAATTTTTTGAGACTTTGTTAACAACACTGGTTTTGGGAAGGCTGGTGGAGAAGGCAGGTGAGAGGGGCAAAACACTGAGGCAGCTGCTACATTTCACATATACAGTCCCAGCATCTCAAACATCTGCTGGAGAGTTCAGAGGGTTCTCAAGCAACTTGCACCACATGAGAAAGGTACCCGCAGCTACTGTATGAAAAGACATTTTATAACTTTAGAGAAAGTCTGGTTAATTCATAAATTTTCATAGGATGGATATTTAATTACAGGCAGGATTGGGGTTCTCTCATATGTTAGGGTTTCCTTTTGTCAGAGCTATGAAGCTGTGATGTATTTCCCATGTGACATACAAAATGATCTGCATATTGCAAGACTGAATACTTATGGGAAGTGTTGAGTTTGTTTCAGGTTCAGCTGGAAAGCCATTACACTCAAATTATCAAATATATTCCAAGATTTTTAGCTGTTAATATCTTTTAACTACAAGAAATTGCCTCAGAACATCTGAACTGAATGGAAGATATACAGTCAAGAGCCTTTGATTCATTAAAAAATTACATGTTATTGTTTTGAAATGTTGCTAGCTTAATATAGATTTTAATCAAGGCATGCAATGCACCTAAGAGCTTACTTTGCATATTTCAGTATAGCATAAAACTGCAGGAACTTCAGCACAAGCACTTTAAATTATTTTTTGAAGTACACTTTACAAACTAGGAAAATCCAGAAAAAAAACCCAAATCTGCTTACAAACCTGTTTCCTTTTGTAAGGGAAAAGATTTTTTTTCTGTTGTTCTTTCTCAGTGAAGTAATATACTCCTCATTAATTTTAAATAAAAGATAAAATCTTTATGTCTCTTCATACTGTGCTACAAAAGAAAGCATTAATAAAATACAATCTAGAAGGGACACATAACATTAGAAGCAATACTTCAGCTACAGGGCCTTCCTTGAGCTTTAACCAAATATTGAAAAACATTATATTAGTTTTCCTTCTAATATTTTACTTCTGCTCCCCCCGCCACTATTTAAAATTCCAGATTCCAAGAGTCTGGGGATTTGGTCTCTTCAGTTGAACAAAGAGGTACGATGCCATTAATACTACTAAACTTCTAGCCTTCTACTCAAAAACAGTGTAAGTCTAGATTTAAGTGTTCCTACCTATTACAAACAGGCAAAACTTTATAAAAGAAAGGCTTTATAAAATCAGACCTTGCTCAGCTGAATTAACAGCTAGCCTGTTAATTCCTATGAGAAAGAATCTAAGAATGAAAATCAGTTTGCATAACAATCTGTTTCTGGGAGAAAAACAGGTTGTACCTGTGAAAAATAAAAGCCTATCCTGTGAGAATCCACAGAGAAAATATGTAAACAATCCAGAAATAGAGAAATTTGATGGACATGCAAAATACCCTATCCTGACCAATGAACAGTGTCAGTGTATTGTCAGCCAATTAGATCTAACACAGTGCCTTCTGATAATCCTATTAAAATATGAGCTATTCAATAAAGATTCAAATTTCTGCATGAAGAATCAAGAGTCCCATCTGCTTATTACTGTGACACCTACCAGTAAGGAAACGTTCATCCCCTGGAAAAATAATATAAGTATTCTGAAATTTGAAATAAATTCAGCATTTACTTCTTGGTTGTTTGGTTTCTGAGTCCTTGTTTGCTTTCTTTTTTTCCAGTGGAACTAGCTGCTTTTTTGGAATACAATTGTAGTTGAACTGCTATAAAGGAAACAAGACAGCAGCTCCTTTTGAAAAAAAGAGATGTTTAAATACTTGACTTATGCCGAATTTCATTTTGAAAACAGATCAACAAAAATTAAATATAATGGAAAATCAGAAAATATTGTGTAACTATGACATATTATTTCACCTGTGGTCTCCTCCTTCTACAGATTTTTGAAATATTCCCATGCAGATAATTTTTTTTTCTGAAGGTTGGATCTATGTTACCTTCAAAACTATGTTTGAAACTGAGTTTATCCATTCTGGCTGGACAGAAATAATCCTGAAGAGACAGACTTAGGGAAAATTTCCATGCACATTTTGTAGAACACGGAATGATAATTTTGTATAAAATTATACCCCTAATATAAAAAACATATCCTTTAAAAAACAACATAAAGAATGAGAGGCAAGGTGGCATCTTTACAAAGAGCAGTAGTTTCTAAAATACCAGAAAAAAATCTCAGTACTGTTGATGAATAATCTGACTCACAAAGCAACCCATATCAGAGAGAGGAGATCACTTTGCTTGGCTCACACTGCATTATTTTTAAATTGTATATTGAAACGTAAACTAAGAAAAGAAATTGGTATTAATTTGCATCATTTATTTTTCTACGAATTTCGAAAGTCCAAGTTCACATATGTGGCAGTTGTGTTGAATTTTAAATTTTTCAGGGTTTTTGCAGAACATCCTACGTTCATGGAAAAGGGGCATATTCTTCTCCTGGTCTCCAATTTTGCACTACTATATAAAAAAAAACAAGGAATTAGCCCATTTTCCAAATTCACTAGCACTTTCCTTGTCAGTGCTTTGCAGCACTTCATTTTTCCTATAGTATAATCTAAACCTGAAAAAAAGGAAGAGACCCCTCCTAACAGGAAATGTCACCAAAAGACTCATAACCAACAGTATGTCTCACCTCTCTGAAGTCCTTGCAATGTAGATAACCAACATTTTTCTATTTTTTTTTTTCCATTGTTAAGCTTTGAAGTATTTGAAGCAGATATGATAATTTGTATCACAACTTCTTCAATCCTAAGTGCAAAAGGGACTCAGCCATGAATGGCTTTTTAGGACCTATGGTAAAACATTTAAAAGTACATTTATAAAATTAAAGTGTATCTCTGCACATGTATCATAAAATGTTCTGCAGAGAGCACACTTTACTGCACATCAATTGTGAGCATAATGTTGAAAATAATGCCAAAAGCAGATTAAAACCCACAGCTCTGTAAATGCAACACATTTTTTTCTTGGGAAAAAAAAAAAAAAAGTGTGCACTCAAGTTTAACATGGTAGGTACCAATTAATTAATTCTGAAAATAAGAAGATGAAGTTTTCCTAGTTTTATTTTTGACAGTTTATTCCTCAAATAGTTAATGTATTAGCTGTTACAGGATAATTTTAGCAATGCCAATCAAGATATCTTTAGAGTAGTAGCTACTACTGCTTACAAGTGTCAGATGTTTTTTTGTAAACCAGGAGAAAAAAACCCAACAAGCAAAAAGCCAATAAGTAACACCCACCACCCACTCACTCACAGAAAAAAACCCAAACCTCTCTGCCCTCATTATTCGTGATTGTGGATAGACAAAAAACAGAGCACTTCAAAATAGACAATTTTAATAGAAGCCACTATTTTATATGAAAAATGAACACTGGCAAGCCTTCAATCAAATTAATTATCTGAAATTTGTAAATAAATTTCTGGAAACTTCCCCAGTTCTCTGTAGTTTAGTGGTGTTCCTTGGTTCTCATGTTTACAATTTGATGCTAAAAAATTATTGCCAACCTAAATTTGGAAGCTAGCCTATAAAATCAATGTCTTCATAAACAACTGGAAAGACATTTCAATGAATGACAAGTTCAAGCTAATAATTTTCTGTCTTTGAAATCCCAGATAATTTTCTATGATTCTGCTAAACTTGGAGTATGACACTTCACCAGTTTAGAAGCTACAGAAAATTTTATTGTAAATGCACTATTTTTAATGTATTTTGCATTATTTTGACCTATTCTTGAGTCAAACTGTACAATTAATTTAATTGATGAAAGATTGAGAAAGAATTTCCACTTGTCTGCATATATCAGAAAAAAAGAAATAAAACACCTGGATTTTAAAGATCACTTTGAATTCAGGAGCCAATTTTTTAAAAAAAAGTATCCTGTTTCATACAAAACAGTAAAATATTACAAAGTTTATTTTACAGATAGAAGAATCAATCAAGATTGCCTCAAAGTCACTAATATTCCAGAGGTTTGAACATTGGTTTCATTGAGATTCTGCTGCGAGAGTGGCACTAAAATACAGTAGAACATAGGTCATAAACAAAAGGTAAAATCCTACAATAAATAAATCTGGAAACCATTTCCAGGCACATGAGGGACAAGAAGTTGGTTAAAAGTAGTCAGCAAGGATTCACAAAAGGGGAAGCCATGCTTCTCTACTCTGAGAGTCTTCTACAATTAAATGATTCAGTGAGTGGATGTGGGGAGAGCAGTGGACAGTGGATACCTCGTCCTGTGGGAGGCTTTTGGCTCTGTCTCCTGTAAGATCTTCAAAGACAAGCTGCTGAAGTATGGGGCTGGATAGGCATGGAGGTGGATTGAAAACTGTTGAGCACCTGAGCCCAAAGTATTGTGATCAGTGACATAAATAAAGTCTAGTTAGAGGCCAGTATCAGGCAGTGTATTCCAGTGATCCGTACTGGGTCCAGTCCTCTTCAAGATCTTATTAATGATCTGGGGGAAATGCTGAAAACATTCACATTCTGTTTCACAAAGCAGACATTTGGCTGTGGAGAGGTTAGAGGGCAAACCTAGAACACTGCCAACACTAGATATGGCAGTGCAAGTCAACAATAACTTATGTGACTCTCATAAGGAGTCATCTACATAATATCAATCTTTCTGGAAGAAAAAAAGCCATTCAAAGAAATAATAGAGTGAAAAGTTGTAGAAGGTCACAGCTATATTTAATAAGGATGAGTGTGATAAAAGGGTGGGTTGGCTAGTCAGGGGAGGATCCTGAGGAAGGAGGAACTGAAGGAATGATTCAGAAGGACTGAGGGACTGATCAAACTGGAGAGAGAATTGCTGCTGTGAAGAATCTGCTGAGAGGTCAGTCTGGGTCTGCAGTTGCAGCCTGTAGCCGGAGTCTGCAAAGAAATACCTGAAGTCAGAGTCTGTGAAGGAAGCCTACAGTAGGAGCTTGCTGCAGTCAGAATCAGTGAGTAGTTGGAGTCAGGTGAGGAAGAATAAATTGGGACCCTTTTCACGTTGATGAATTAGAGTGGCTCATTTCTATCCCTAACGTGAGGTCTGCTGCAACAAAAAATTATGAGTTAGATGTAAAACCAAAAGCTACACATTCTTAAAGCCAGAAAAGCTATTACTGAAAGAAAAAAAACAAGTTTCACTACTTTGACAGCTGATTCCTAGAGATGGATGTTAATATATAACAGAACAAAAATATGTTTTAAAGCAATACCAATTGAAATGATAAGACAGCTGAGGAGGAAGTTAATACCAAAAAGAATGCTTGAAAGATTAGAATGTATGGAAGACAAGCACATCAAAACAACCGTTATTATGGACTAAGACAGCCTTGTTTTTCTCTGGGCTCCTGCTGGAGTCCCAGCACACCTGACAAACTCAAATCAATGTCATGACATTGCCTCAAATATTCATCAGGAATACACATATATATACATACACATATATGGATTTGATACAGCAGTTGTAAAATACCTTACTCCAGAATCCTCTACCAGGAAGAGTAATGAAAAAGAACAAAAGAAAGGTCATATCAATGAAACTGAATGAGCAAATACCATCAGCTGTGATAGCTGGTGTCACATACTGAACAACCAGAATTTGTCATTCTTACGTACATTTGTACATTCTTTGCCAACTATCTGCCCATGCCTACCAGCCAAGGACCTGATGGTCAATAGAACCTTCATGCAAATTTTGTAAAACAAGTTAAGGGTAAGATACCAACTGCATGGGAGCTTCTATCTGAATTGCCTTTTGTGGCAATTGGGAGTATGTGGGAATTTTTTCATGCTCTTTGCACAGACAAAACTTGTCATGCTTTAGGGCAGTTTATTCTGGAATCATGTACTTTCTGGCATTCAGTTTAACTTTTTGAGCACTGGGTTTGGGTGTTTTAGATCAATCACACAGCCTAACTTACCATCAGCTGACCATGCTGCTTTAGAGCGAGGCACTTTGTGTGAGCTCTGGCCTCATTACCAGTGAGGAGGATGAGATGGATGCTCCTTGCTTTTCCTAAGCTCTGGCTGCTTTAGGGGGACACTGGTTGTTTCATCTACAGCTCCCTTTCCTGGCCTCCATGAGACCTAGTGTGGTGGAGAAACAAAGGAAGCTCAGATCGTAACACCTTTTACTATTTCCTTTTATTATTCTTTTATAAGAATTCTTGCTTTTTTCCTTTTCTTAGAGATCTTTTCATATAATTCTCTCTCTTGGTCCGATTCCTCAATTTGTGCAGTATTTCAAAGCTCTTTATTTATAGCAATAACATTTCTCCATTGGCTGGTATCGCTTATTTTTCATTTTTTATAATAATAATAATGTCAAAACAAAACAAACATCTGCTCAACTGCAGTAAATTATCTGGCTTTCCATTCTCTGTGCAGAGTAAAAATAGCCAAAGCTTATTTCATAAAGTGAGTGTTTTCAGGCTGTAGTATGCCTGACATGAGTACTGCTCAAAGGCAGAATTTAACCTTTCATATCTGGTTTAAAGTGCTCAACTACTCTCCCATAATTTCCAGCAATTTTTGGCCCTGAGTTTCTATAAGTCTTATATGATCAATTAATTAGAAAACAGAGCACCACTTGAAGAAACAAGTGATTTATAGTGGAAGGTCCCCTTCTGCAATTTGCTATGTTATTGGATGCTGTTAAAATAGTTAACCCACAAAATACTGATGGATGTTACCCTGAGAAGCTGCTCTTTTGAATCTACAACAGTAAAATAATCCTCACAGAATCAGTCAGGGTGAGGATAATATTAGAACACCTCTCTGCAGAGAAGTGCAGACAGGCAGGTGTATATACATCAAGGCAGCCCCATGTAAGATTGATATGATTTCAGAGCTGCATAGTGGAGCTCCTTTTAGAACAAGTTAGCACAATTTCTTTCTAATAAGTGTTTATTTATGTGCTTGAATGGTAATATGGTTTCTTTATCTACAGCTGGCTGGCATCTGGACAGCTCAGGGGATGGTGGGAATATTCACAGGAAACTCTCTTTATTCACACATACAGACACAGGAAGCGGAGTTGTAGGAGCAGAAAACATCCAGTGCAGATCCTATTTGTGCCACGCTTCTTTTGCCACCTTCCCAGTATCGTCTTGTAAAGCAGAGCATACTCCATATGCCGCATTGGGTACCGCTTTTCACAGCATTTTTGGTGAACTCATCAAGCATTCCTTGTCCCTTGCACAGAAACTTATTGTCTATGTATGCAGCAAAGTAAATAATTTTGAGCTGTTGAAGGATGGTGATCAATATCCTGACTGACAATTTATTGTTATAGTTAGATTTACTATGACTATACTTTTAGAAATTGCAAGTAAAAAAGTTCATGAGGCAGAAAGATGTTGTATATACAATGGCCTAAATAAGAAAAACAAACAAACGAGAAAAAGATGTTAGTTTGTATACCTATAAGCAAATTGAATTTATGGTTGTTTCTGCGATGAAATATCTCTGCATGGAATATCAGCTGCATCGACTAAACTTGAATTATATATGTCTTAAAAGCTCTACAATACACTCATGCTTATCTCAAGAAGAATATCAAATACTTTATATTTCTTATACGGAATAGCAATAAAAATATTTATCATTTTTCTCCTCTCCTCCTGAAGCTGAACCCATATAGGTAAGCTACAAATAAGCCTAATTTGTTTACCAGTGAAGGTTGCAAGAAGTTATGTGTTATTTGATAGAAAATCACTTTGAAAGGGAAATAACTGAAATATTAACATTTGAAAGCCTTATGTGAATCTATTCTGAAATGAATCCTTTAAGAAAGAATTAGAATTATTTGCAGAACTGGTTTACTAGTAGCTGAAAAAGAGGATGTAGCATAAAAACATTTATGTGAGAATAATGTATTCCTAACCAAAATGTTCAACTGATAAATGACATAAACTTATTAAAACCTCGAATTAAAAATCTCATTCTGTTGCCACTGAAAAGTTAATCACAGTGTGAAGCTAATCCTGGATATCAGGATTTTCCCACCAATAAGCTCCACGGTATATGAAATAGGCCCTACAGTAGCACAACTTTGCTTTACATGCTAAGACTTGAGCCCATATGAACCATCTTAAATTTAAAAAAAAAATAAATAAATAAAAAGAAAGAAAATGAAAAAGAACCACAATAATCAGCATTTAAGTTAATATAGGAGCATGAAAGGATATATATATAATCATCTACTTAGTGGAAGCTGCTTGTGCAGTAATTCTCAGTAAGCACTGGATCTTCAGGTCTTCTGTAAAGCAATAAAAATTCATTGCTTAAATGAAAAAACTATTTTCTGCAACCATCAGAAAAATAAATAAATAAATAAATAAATAAAGCCGACTTAGCTGTATTTCATTAGGATTGTTTCAATAACTTTGCAAGATAAGTTCAGTTGATGGAAACTTTTAGCACCACAAATACTGTACTGCAATAACAAAGACACGTTAGAGTAGTAGCTCAAAACTCAAGAGCTTAGTCCTAGTGCTTTACTCCAATGTTTTGCAGTAAGGTGCAGAAATACAATGGACAAATAGTAATGTTCCCAGTGAAGTGTTTAAGATAGTCCAGAATTTCAGAATAATGCTTATATAAAACTGTTGGGCAAATGTTTTCAGAATTCTTTCAATAGTATAACATTGTATAAAACTGTTCATTGTTAAAGCATATGAGTATAGCCTTAATGAGCCAATGTGTTTCTATAGAATTTCCAGCAGTGCAGCTGTTTAGTGGTCTTTTTTTCCATCCATCAATCTAAACAAATCTTCATGAAACATAAACCCGAGTAAATGGCTCCACACTTAAAAAAAAAAAACACTATAAATATCCCCAAAATGATACTATTTTAAAGACTTTTTGAATATGATTTCTCCGTGTATGGATGATTGATTGTTCCAGCCAAGCATCTTCTCTCAGTAAAAAGAAAAATACCTTCCAAGAAAATCAGTAGACACTTGTTTATTTTATTCTTGTTTTACATAAGACAGGGTTAAATATGCACAAGAGATTCAGAATATCAGTTTCAGGTGGTAGGAATTTAAAACACTTGTTGTAAATTGGATAATTGGGTTTTCTTAATTAGCTGTTTTGATGAGGAAGAATGCACAATCAAAAAAGGCATCCGAGATGAGAAGAAGGAAGTTTTTGTAAACTATAATGTCAGATTGAGCTGGACTGCTGCCTGGAATGTGCTCAAAGATTAGCCTAAAAAAACCCTCAAAGTATAAATACCATTGAAGAAAATAGCTGTTCTGTCAGAAAATTATGTTTTCCACACTTTACACTGTTGCTACATATGTGCTTTTGAAAACTCAAAGGATGGTTCAAGGTATAGTGGCATTTTATAACAATCACAGAGGAAAGAAAATTGATATTTCTGTCTCAGATTAATCTCTAAAGCTTACTTTTTAATGGCTTTTCAAGTTCTGAAGTTTTTCTCATTTTTTTTTATGTTTTGTTATTGAATATGAGTTATGACTTAATTTTCTTATATTGGTTTTGAGATGCATGACCTTTATTTTCTTTCTTGTCCTTCCACATTCTTCTCTAAGTTACAGATTGCAGGGCTTCCCTTCAATGGCTATGAGAAGTAGCAGTAAATGGGAAGGAGAACAAGAAAGAAGTGCTTTGGGTATGCCTAGATTGAATCTAACTTTTTTGGGGGTATGCCAACTTCTGAAAAATGGCAGGGAATATTAAATTCCCAGGAAGTCAGAAGCAAAAAAAACCCCAAAACCAAAACATATGAAAATTGCCTAACTGTGATCACAGAAAGAAATAAGCAAGAATTGTTAGGATTAGGATGATGTTATTTATATAAGAAAACAGTTTGTAAGCTTTCTCTACCTACGTATGCATAATACTGTTTGTACCTCTTTAATAATAATAATAAAAAAAAAAAGATTTTGGGGTGGTTGAGGTCCACTGCAAGAACCAATGGAACTTCTGTGGGGTTTGTTTGTTTGTTTGCTTGCTTGCTAGTTTGTTGTTTTTGGGTGGTTTTCTTTTTTTTTTTTTTTTTTTTTTGTGCAAATTGACATAAAGACTTCATTATCTTTTCCTGAAACATTACCTGTAGACAAGAAGCACCCATTCTTAGACTGTTAAACTGCCAGATTTCAGAGGTCAAATTATGATTTAATACATGGAAAGGTAATAACAATAACCAAAGGAATGTGAAATGAGATAATTTGTGTTTAACAATCCTGATTACATCTTTGAAAAATTTTCCCATTTTCAACTCCCTAATAAGGATTACAAAAATGGTTCCAACCACACTATCATGACCTTAAAATCTACAGTAAAATATCAGTAACGTGTCACTCTAAGAGAACAATACAATGGAAAACATTTCTAATGTCCCAGGTTTTTGCAATATCAGGAATGTTGTTAGATGTCTCTATAAGGGTATTTTGCATCCTACAAAGATTAAAAAAAAAGGTTAAAATTCTTCTTTTATTACAGCTTAAGTTGTAGAATTCTCAGTACATTCCATTTCTGATTGTCTTTCAAACTGCATTCCACAATGACACTTGCTGCAGTTTTGGTTCCCTTCTTCTCTTTTTTTTTTTTTTTTTTTAAAGGTGTGCATAAAAGAAACATCAAGAAAATGCTCAGAGAAAAAAGTGCACACTTGTCAGAATCCTACAAGCCAGTAAATCAATAAGAAGGAGAAACTTGGAAAGCTAAAATTGTTCTGCATGATCTTTAGAGAAAACCAATATACAAATGCAGCGTGTATATTGCAAGGAAGTTCAGGAACAGTTAATTTATGTCCTGGATAATACAAAGATAATACAAAATTAGAAAGATGGTACAAATTGGATTTCGTTTTCAGTGCCCAGAAATTATTTGTTTCCATTTATACTTATATTCACATATTTATATTTAATAGTATATATTTACTATCAACCCAATAAATCAACTATACTAATAGCCTGAAAACATCTGCTTTACCCCTAAGCAATGAAGCCTCCAGAGAGCTCTGCTGCAAAAGCTATCTGGTGTGTTTGGCTGTCCCTACAATGACTTGCATCACAGAGTTCTTTTCTTGGACAGCAGAAAAAAGCAAATAAGAAAGCATCAGCCAAGTATATTCTTTGAATTTTTGCTGTTCCAAAATTTTGCAGGTTTTTGCAAAAGCAATCAGTTTGTGGATCTTTTTTGGAAGACTACTTCTCTAATCATCAGGTTCTCATTGTCTCTACCACTCTCCAATAATAATAGAAAATAAATATTTCAATCCTGTTGCAATAAATCTTGAAGACTACTTGTAGTTTGTTGGTTGATTGGGTTTTTTAATTACTCCAAGCTATGTATCACATAGGAGCAGTTAGACAGCAGAAGACCAACAATTTTTCTGCTGGAAAGGGATGCATGAATCAAAACATGTGGTGAACAATTAGGTATTTCATATTACAAATATACTCTGAAGAAATAGCAAGGATGAAAATGCATTTCTGAAAAATACCTACAAATTATATTATTCTAATATAGTTTACTTTTTTTCTGGTAATGCAGACCAACAGAAAGGTAAGGGATACCCTCACCTCCTTTCAGGGCAATTCTTCTTCCAGCACTACTTGAAATTTTAGGAGATTAATTCTTAGTTTCTGAATGTGTTTTTCCTTTGAAAACATTCCAGTGATTGCAGATGTGTTGGTAGCAACTATGGAGATGTTACTGTTTGTGAGTGGCTTGGTATTAAGGTAACGCAGGCCGGCTATTCTCTGGATTTATCTTGGCCTGAGAGAAGAAATATTATGGCTCATTTAAGCACAAAGAATTATGTAACCATCAGGTAACTATTATCTGATTTGTTCCACATTTATTTAGCTTTATGTAATCATATGGTGTAACTCTAGATATCTGTATTTATATTTTTGTATTTGTTTAAAAGAGTTATTTGCTGTAGAATAAACCTATGATCTTGAAATCCAGAATATAAGAACATCATCAAATGAGAAGAGGCCTTGAAATATTGTCACAGGACGCTGCCATTGGAACAGGATGCTACAAGGCGGAAAAAAGCTTACTAGTGCTTAGCTTTTGTTCACAGAGTGGATGCAATACTGCAACCTGTGTTAAAATGAGCTTTAGAATAAAAAAATATTCAATCTATGTAGAACAAAGCATATAAAATACAATCAGACAGATAGACCAGAGAAGAAAGATTGACATGTAATGAATGCTAGTAAACATATAAAGCGTCCTCAAGCAAATATTTTGGTCACATGCTGTAATGTTTTCCCAGTGATCTACAAAACCAGAACTGACCAACTCAGGCGGATATAGAGGTTTTTTATATGAAATGTTGCGATTTAAAACCATCTGGGAATTAAACTCCAAGTAAGTTGCCTCCCTTCCCTGTGCCCCCTTCTGGTGAGAGAGGGACAGAGACTCTGGGTTGAGAGAAAAATCTACTGAAAACTAACATTAGTGGGATGAGAAATGAACAGTAACAGCAATATTATTAACAAAACAATACATATAAAAGAGAGAGTGATTTACACACAAACAAGGTTCTTACCGCCTTGACTCTGCATGGCCACCGAGACAAAGAAAAATGATGGATGATATTTCAGGATCTACAAGTTGTTTCCAGCTCAGGAGCTAACTACAGGAATCATTTGACCTCTTTTGGCTTGATTTCATGCACCTTTCTCTGAATTTCCTGAAATTTGTGGTATCAAAATAGCTATATCTACAAGGAGTTGACTGGGAAACCTTTAGATGTTAGTTGGAAAATATAAAGCAATAATAATCATTCAAAACTGACAAGAGCTCCCACCAAAGAAAAAATATTGAGGTTTTTTTTTAAAAAATTCAAATGTCCATGAAGGTAAAAAGACTAAGATGAGTCCTTATACCCCTATCAGATTGGGGAAAGTAAATGGAGCTTTGGGAGTGATTATCAGTGAATTACTGTCCATAGTGAGATGAAGGAGAGGTATTAGGAGGAGTTCTTTGCTGTGGAAGGTCTACCATGTCTAAATCTTGCCCTTAAGCAAAGATGCCTCTTTCATTTTGAAATCCTGGAGAGTCCAGCCTGCCTTGAATTTCTATGATGTCTGAGTTAGTGGCAATACAGGATGAGAAGAAAGTTGAATAGCTTACTCCAGTTTTTAGGTGGCTCAGGTTGAGTGAGATGTAACACAGGGGATGCAAGAGCTTACAGAAGCTGTCTAGGATGTTTTACATTCAGTGGTGAAAAAGCAAATTAAGACTTTTGTGATAACAAGCTACAGAAAGAACCTTGAAGATGTGTTTAGACACTAATCTTTGAGAATTCTTATAAAATAATATAAGAATATTATTTTCTTTTTATTTCTTCTCAGTGTTATGCTAATAAATTTCATTTCTTCCCAGTGTCATGCTAATAAAAAACCTCCATAGATGTATAGAGTCAAAACCAAACTGACTTTATTTTGGCTTAATTGATAAACAAATTATGAATACTTTGAATTTATAAGTGATATAAGTAAATTGTCATTTGCAACCAACGAAATGAGATTCATCAGATACCAATGAAACGTGGGCATATTGAATTAGACTGTTGAAAATCTAGAAGGAGACATTTAAGGATTACTTCTTTTATCAGTTCTTTTATATCTCTTGGGCAACTTATCTTGGTTTGCCAAAGTGTTTGTATATATGCAATAAATAATACGTTAGAAAATAGATTTTTGTCCTATGAAAATACTTTAATAATAGTATTGGAACTACTTTTAGCATACTGTTTAAATGAATGCGGGAATTTCAGAAACAATACTAGTGTGGCTGGTTAGAGTCTGACAAACAGTAATTAACAGCTGTCAAGTAATTAAACAGTTGGGTAGTCTAATATCAATTTAGGTTCATAGTCAACATTTTATATCATCTATTGTATTGTACAGGTTTTGTTCATATTTGATTTTCTTCTCCCTTTCTGGAATGAATGTTGTTGTCATTTTGTAGTTATTTTAGCAGCTAGACTATCCTTGTCCTGTTTAATTGCCTATTGGATAAATGCCCAGCAAAATAGCAGATTTTTATTTTTTGAGCACTATTTCTAGAGTGGATGATCTTTATTTTTGTAACTACATTTTAACCATTTTCCATTTTTCTTTCTTCAGGGTCATCCAATTTTTGCTTGCCTCTCAGGTGTCTTCACTATTAATAACAAAGGATATTTTTGACATTTTTAAGTCCAATTTACCGAACCAGTATATTAAAAATTCCTTTTCCATCTCCCAAGCTACTAAAAAATTTGTCGAACATGTCCTTTTTAAAGACTTTTCAGATGAATTTCTAATGACAGAAACTGTATATATATATTCCTTTGGGCAAGTTTGAATTCTTTTAAGCTTTTATCTAATGATTTCTGTAGTATCCATTTGATCAGATATATGTATGCAGACTTTATTGTCTGTCTACAAACCAAACCCGTTTGAACGCCCCTATGGTAAGTATTAAATTGTAAACTTTAATATTATGAAATTATTATCTAAATAATAATTAAAATGTATAGGAAATTAACAGCCTTGGATATCCTGCTCCAGTTTCTGCTATTTCAGAGTCTTTTGAAGCACTGATGTTTTCTAATTATATTTATTAGTTTTTGCTCTTAGTGCCATATATCTAACTACCTTTGCTGGCACACATCATGTTGAGTCCTATACATATTTCTGACTAATGTTATTATCTGTTTGCTGTGAGTAAGGTGTCTACTGATGTAAGCAATCTCTCTGTATGCATGTTTTATCTTTCTGTGCATATTATAGCTATTGTTACTGTTCCTTGAACTCCATGTATGAGGCACAAGGCTGATATAGAATCATGAATGAAGAATTTCTCTTTTCCTAGACAAGTATGAAAGCAACCAAATTATTACTTTCAAATGTGTCAACTTTTTTTTTTTTAATAAACATTAATTCTCTCTATTTTTCCTTATAAGACATAGGTTTACCTTAATAGTTTTCTGGTGGAAAAATATTACAGACTTTACTAATAACTACTGGTTTTTTTCATATAAGTTCTATTCTATTTGTTCGTAATCTGGATCAAAGGTGAAATGCCTTCTTTTCCAGAATGTAAAATCACATAAACTCTTTCAACTTCTGCTCCTTACAGAGCATATATTAGATCTGACTTTCAAGAATAAAATGTGCACTGTCTTTTCAAACAAATTTTACACTCATCTGACTGGGTGACCCCTTATAATTAAGAATGAGTGTTAAAACAAACACATTTCAGTGCAGATTTTGAAAGCAAAGCTAGGAGTGTGATGACAATACCTGTGAGAAAAAATTACATGAAATGAGGACAAAGACCATCCTCAGTAATATGCAAAATATCTTCTCAGTGTTATGCTAATAAAAAACCTGCATTGGGATGTATAAAGTCAAAACCAAACTGAAACTTTTTATTTTGGCTTAATTGATAAACAAAATATATTTTTCCGATCACAACGAGTCTGAAGCTGCAATATGCTATCAAGTTACTTGTATATTTTTTTTTAACTTTAGACATCTGAATGCTTAACATTTATTGTATTTGCATAGTCTTAATTTCCTTGGCTTTTATATAATAATAAAAAAAAAACCCCACAACACTCTGAATCCATATGTGTGAGACTGAAACAATCTTTTGTCTGGTATTTCACCAGTTCTTAAACTCTCCCTTTACCTGGTTACAGAAAAAGACATCTGTAAGAATATCTCTTCAAAGCATTCATATAGAAAAGTAGTGTGTGTGATCATACTTCCTTTCACCAGCAAATAAGTCTTCCTTATATTCCCTTGGGCAGGTCACGAACAGCTGAATATTTATTTATCATCTGTCATCACATTTGCACTCTTCAGTTCAGCCAATAACATAGTGAATTCTAGCTAGTAATCAAATTTTGAAAGATAATAGAGGATTCTATTGGGAAAACCATGCCACAATTTAATAGATTTCATCAGCAGCAACTCCACCTTATAACTTATCCTTTATTAATTTCATGTTACTCATGAGTGTGATGTCTTATATGATAATTTTTTTCTTAAAATGTTTTCTTTCTTCAAATAAGAAGATAATTCTAACAAATCTTTTTCTACACATTTTTCAGCAAACTTAAAGGAAGATTGAAGTTACTAGGTAAGTTCAGTATTTTTTTCTCAGATATGGAAATAAATTGACAAGGCTGGCTTAGATTGAATGCCAGGAAGTTAATAAGGTGTGGTCCAGTAACAGCCAGGAATAACTTCTTGTTTCAGAGCAAAACATGCCCTTTCTGTGTTATGTAAACATGATCTAAAGACCCTTTTTCAGCTAAAGATCATTTAAGATCCATTGCAGGCCATTATTTTTTTTCACATAGAAATTACTGACAATGGCCTACATGGGTTACAAAAACTGTGTTAGTAGTATGCACTACTTATAAAAAATATTTATTGTTGAATTACCTCACAATAAAGAGAGAATATTATAAACACAATGGTTTGGTGTTCAAGGCCATTTTCACACATAAATGGACAAAATCTCTGGATTGAGAAAGGATCAGACACTGTTATCCTTTTTGTACTAAATACAACCTGAAAGCACAAAGAATTCCCTTAAAGCCACTGGGACCATCTGTGGAATTAGGATTTGTTTAGCGTATAACCCACATAAATCTATAGACCTAATCCTAAACATGCAATTTTCACTATTGTCAACAACCAGTGCTGTGTAGTTATGTTCTCTTTTTCCAGTCCTCTCCATGGAGCAAATTATTAATATGTAAAATATTTTCTCAAATAAAAGTAATTTTTCCACTTCTGTTTGAAGGCCATTGGAGTAAAAGGTTAGAGTCATTTACACAGTCTTTTTGTTTGCGCGTCTTTTAAAGCTCATTTGTAGCTGCTCATTCACACTGGCATCCTACCATGAGACTGACAAGAATAATTTTTTTTTTTTTTCTTATGAAGCAGGTGCTGCCTCATCTGCCCCTGGTCATATGGCTACCCTTATTCCTTATCCCCCTACCCATAATTTTCCAGCTATGAACATAATGAATAATATTTATGTCCTTACCAGACCTCACACTGGAAATCTCTCCTGATTTTCAAACACCTCCATGTTTTATTTTTAGGTACCAGGAATTTAAACTCTGCACTGGCACTTTTCCACTTAGCCTACATACCTTGGTTTTCTTCAGTGATGAGCAACCACAGTAAACATTGCAGAATTTGTTTATTAGGGCTGGTTTATTTGTTTGTTTCTTCCTTGCGTAAGATTTCCTGACTCTGTAATTCAGTTGCACTTACCTAAAATCTTACTTAGAAAAAGAAGAAAAAATAAAAGGAAAACAGAAAGAAATATGCTGCATAATTTGATTTATCATGATGCCTGCTTTTAGGTAATTGAATCAGATTGCAGGATATAATTTCTGTAAAATGAGTACTCAATGAAAGAGAGGTGAACAAAATACAGGCAGGTTGTTTTTTCCAGACAGACCATTTTGAAAACATTTGATGATCTCAGTTCCAAAACTGCTGATAGGTAGTGGTATAAGTAAAGAATTATTCTGAGATAGCTTTATATTTGTTATGGAATGGTTGGAAAAAAATACAGTGTGAAATTAATTTTGAAATCTTACTTGAGTCTTACAGAATGATTCAGGATCATTTTCAAAGTGGATTAACATTTAAAGCATTTTATTATCTTATTATCTAATGTCATACATAAAGTTTTATAACCATCAGTTTAGCATTTTAAAGATTCTTAATATTGTTATAATAAAACTGACTACTGCAGCTAATTTTATATTCCATAATAAAAAAATAAATCTGTGCTGTTAAATCAGTCATCCTTTAAACTCTTCATAAAAGGAAAAATGCCTGTATTTGGACAGCATTTTGTTCTAAGTGCAGTAATATATAATGTGGTCGATTGCATTATTTAAATAAAATATTGATTCCTTTTCTTATCTTATTTTCCAGATAAAGTATTGGTTTACACATTTTCCAATAGCTTCATTAAAATCTAAAATGGTAGCAAATACTTGCTGATGTCATAATGGGTTTTTATTATTATACTGATAGGAAAAGACATTTCTTTTTAGTTTTATCATTCTAAGAACAATAAATAGATTTTGTGAGCACTTCTGACAATGGCATTAGAATATCTAGGGTCTACTTTTTCACACAATTATATTTATATAATGAAGCATTATACAAATATGCGTGTTTAACTTTGGTTAATGTATGTATACAACTGCAACAGCAAAAGTCTGTCAGCTTTGGAAACTGTTTAAAGCTTATGGATGACAGAATGTTTACAACATCCATTTATGGCTTCTACTCCTCCTTTTACACAAGCAAGATCCAGATTTTCAGTATCCAGAAGAGGATCTAGGTATCCAAAGTTTGCATTTAAGCACTTAGACTACCACAAGGTTTTCAAACTATAACCTCCATCCCTTTGTGTGGTAACACCTCTGGTGTATTTTATCCTTTCAAGAAGTTTCCACATCCCAAACTTACCATATTAAAACCCTCAGGCTCCTATTTCTCATGTTTTAATGTGGGATGATCTCCTTTTTAAAAATCCACAGCTGCATTTGGTTGCTGAGACTTAGGAAAACAAAAGAACCACTGAAAGAGTGCCTAATCCCCCACAGATTTATGAGAAGAGTACATGCCTGCAAGCTGTTTGAAGTGAGGTCCCCAGTCTGCAAGGTAATCATAGCTCTGATCCATGTCTGAAGTGTTTGAACCCAAGGAGCTGAGGGATCCTGCCAAGGAGCCAGTCCCCTCAAACGCATAGGTCTGAAGTGAGTCATAGGGAGGAACACTGGGATCTGCATTTGCTTCTTCAAGCTTTTCTGAAATGAATTGCCTGAAGATTGCACTGTCTGGGCCGACCTGCAGAGACTGTCTGTAGAGGCTCTGGATTTCGGAGGCCATCTTCTTCCGAGGTCTGTGCGTTCGCATGACAGCGCGTGTCCTCAGTGCTGAAATATCAAAGGCTTCTGTGTCCTGCTCGCCCCCTCCCTCATCATCATAACTGACAATGTTCTCTCTGAATTCTTCCATCTTCTCTGAAAAGGGAGGCTTCTTCTTCTGCTGCTGCTTTATGGTTACAATTGCCAAAAAGAACACTGACAAAACAAAAAGAAAAGAGAAGGGATGAGGGTAAAATTAAACAGAACTAGAGACTTTGAATGTGCTTGGAAAGATTAAAAAAAATCACTTCTTATATTAGTATCAATGCTGTTGTGAAGTGAAGCTATCTTAACAAATTTATAGAGCTGTAATTTTTATGCATTTTATGGTTTTGAGATGGGCAATGGGTGTGTTGGGAAAATGGCTACAAAGGGACTTGTAAAAAAGACAGATTAAATGGAGCAGTTCTTTTGGTAGATGCAAATTTGAAACTGATGGAAACACAGGTTATGCTTTTTGAAAGTGCTTTTTTTATCACATAATATATCCATTTCACATTCAGAATCTAAATTTTTAATCTCTATCAGTCTCTCTGATAAAAGCCCCTTCAAGATCAAATGAAAAATGAGACAATGAGCAAGATATCCTCCTCACCTGGTTGAATCATTCAGTTCCACAGACTATGCAGAATGGTTCAACTATTCCCCTTGTGCTGGTTTGGAAATTTGAAGACTCACTAAATTCTGTGTTGTTTTACTCTGAAGGCCTATGAATCAGACGATCTTATTTCTTTCATACGTGAAAAGTTTCTTAATTTTTCTTTTAAAGCATTATTTTTTAATCCCACATAATTTCATTTTAACTGAACAATCCCTTTGAATTACTCTATGACTTTCAGAGAGATTAATCCTCTCAGTTTAAACTGTATCTTGCTGCAGTTCTACTTATGTAGTGTTTTTACTCAGGATATGATACAACTACCAAGAATTATAGCATTTTACTTGACTTAAGAATATGAGGAACATGAAGTAGTTCTTTTTTCTATTTATTTACAATTAACTGTTCTATTTGCTTGAGAGATACCAACACAAGACTTGAAAGCACTGAAAACAAGAATTTCTACTCTGTATTCACAAAACAGGTGGTTTTAACTTTCCAAATGGTTTGCCTGGCGAACTCTACTGATGGTATACTTCCTACTTGAAGATCAGTTTTCAGAGATACCTGGCAAACTTATTATACATAGAACATTTTATTATCTAATTTAAAATAATTACAAAAATACATTAAAAAATTAAGGAATTTAAAATATTTGTGTTTGTAAACAGTCTAGTAGATAAGGTTTTTTCTATTTTGGATTCATATATTTATCTATACACCTGCTTTGACTTTTGTGATATAAATAGGCCCACTAGATGCCATGGGTTTATGCAACCTAGAGAGAGAACCTTTCTTCAAGAACCCAAGAAATCATTGATGAATAATTCCTCTGATGGCCCGGATAGTGCAGTGATACAGTTTGCCTGATCCTTAGTCCCTGAGGCCAATAACACCAAGTGAACCTATTCAGATATCCTGCAACCATCAAACAAAACTTGAAATGCACACCAACCTCTAAGCTTAAACAGACTAAAAGACATAAGGCAGATATCTAAGCTCAGATTTAAACAAGACAACTCTGAAAGTGCAGGCAAGCCCAGGAAAAAAAAAAAATTAACTGTGTGTTCCCATGTCCTTGATTGGAAACCAGGACATGGATGTAGGGCAACTAGTGAATCCCTGAACTCTGCTATGGAGTCAAGAAATCACTGGTGTCTAGAACAGCCAGATTTGAGTTCATTTGATTTTGAGTGCTGTTTGCCAGCTGTGCACAGTACTTTACAGAGGTACTAGAAAAAACTCCTGTGCATTTGAACCACTCTCAATCCCAGTTTTCACATCCACAAATTCCCAAATGTATTGGAGGTTGAGTTGGCATCTCCTGTGAAGAAAAAGGAGATGTCTAACATTTGGACAAAATGCTGTCTAAAGATGTATACTTGGCAGAGAAATTCCCTGCATCTGGACCTTTCTGACCGATGTCAGATTCTCTTTTCCTTTTATTATTCATAATTGATCTCATTTGCCATTCCTAAGGCAGAATGAGTAGGGTTCTACTTCTTTTAATATATTCCTACACTAGCAAATTTTCTTGTGTAATGCTGTCTTCAGGTTTACCTGTGATCAATACAGACTTTGGGCCCTGAAATCTTTATTATTGCAATGCCAGGAGAGTAAAGCGGACCATGACTCAGCTACGCACAACTTTTAGGAAATTGTGTTAGAATTCAAATTTTACTGAAAACTGGGGAGAGGAAGGGAGAAATTATAGTTAAGAAAACAGGAAAGAAATGAAAAAAATGTCTTATTTCAATTTTTCCCAATGGCACAGTACTTCCAGTCTTCGATTCAAGGATCCATCTTTGCTTCCTTTTACAGAGGGGTTGGTTAAGTAACAAAGTCATTTTTTTCTTACTTGTACTTACCTAGGAATATTAATATGCAAGCCAAAACAGCAACCAAAGCCTCTGTGCTGAGACCCAAGGAATACATGAAAGCTCCATATCGACAGTAGAAGGTGTTAACTTCAGTGTCACAGTCGCAGACAGTGACAGTGAGAGTATTTGTGCTCGTCAGCGGCGGGGTTCCATTATCTTGAATTAAGATTGGCAAGTAGTAAAAAAACTGCTCTTCCCTCCTGTAGCCACTTTTTCCAGTGAAAATTCCAGCTGTGTTATCTAGAAGATAAATGATGATGATACGCATTTATATATTTTGTAACCACAACAATAATATTGAGTGGAATCTGACCTATTCAAAAGCAATGGTACTCTGCAAAGCTACATATTAAGAAAGTTAAAAAAGTAAAGCAGGCACTGACATTTGGTGAGTATTTTGTGAATTGTGAATAAATTGCATTTATTTTTGATGTGTGTACTCCAGGGGGCAATAATAAAATTTGACCAAAGAGCTCTGGTTTTAATGTTCAGAGCTAAAGAAATTGACATCTTTTTCAGTACCTGACACCTGCTCAGACTAATTAATTGGTTCTTAAAATGGTTCCATGCATCCAGCTGCTACCAAGCCAGAAGTTCACAGATAAAATATAGACAGTTTGCCAATCAAGGTTAAAAAGTGTCTAGCAGCACATAGTGAAAACAGGTGGCAAGGGAAAGAAGAGAAATCAAGAAAAAAAATCCACTAAGATAGTCTTTTGTTTCTTTTCTGACACAAAAACTCAAGCTAGCTGGACTTCTACCACCTAAAATAGCAAAAGGTTTTAGATGTTTTCATTAAGCTTTGTATTTAACTATTAGTGCTTAGAAATCTGTTCTGTAAAAAAAAAAGAATACAGCTTAAATTCAGATCCTGCTGCATATCAATCAACTCAAATAAGTAACTTATTAAACTTAACTTAAAACTTGCTGAAAAGCAAAACAGTCCTGTCTACATGCATGTATAATGAAAAGAAGAAAAAAAAAATCTAGACATATATCCATGTCAGAATTTTTTCTCATGGCAGAGCGAAAGACTGCATGTATGCATATGTAGAAGTAGGGAAAAAAAAAGGGTTTCTACCATTATCTGTACATTTATACAAACAATCTACTGAAGTTAACTCTCTCACATATAAGTTGTTCTAGGTTTCTGTCATAATCCAGAGAGTAACTCAGATAAAATCCTACAGATCTACAGCCTCTTTTTCTCTTCCTTAGGGCTATCATAATTCAACCAGCTATTTCTGTTGAATATGGCAGAAAAGGAGGGATTTAAATCTGATTGCATCATATTTCAAAAAGTTTGGTTTCCCCATTAGTAGCCATCAAAAGGAACTGAATGGGTTGCTTTGTCTGCTTGGGCTTTGGGCAGAAAGAGGGAAGGTGGGAAAGGCGCATGATTTTGCGCACTATTTGACCTTAATATAATGATTATCTCTTCCTGGAAGGGAGTGAGAGGGTAATGAAGATGGGAATTGAAATTCTTATTGATATATTGACTAACTTTGAAGATAATTGAGAAGCAGTTTGCCATTTAACGTATTTGGAACTTTCTAAAACTTATTTCCATTGATTTGTTCCCTTAGCCAGAACATTCAAATAATTAGCATGGTCAATAAGAATGATGTGTACTATAGCTTAGTCTGAAGAAGCTTTTCTTTGTAGTCTCAGCAGACTGACTCTAAATGGTCACCTCTTTGAAATTCCATGAGATATTGCACCTATATTTTCATCTCATTATGGTTTTGCTTGATATTATATATTATGAAGTAAGATTGCATTCCTAGTTATGTTTTTATAATGTTGGTCTTGTTGAAGTAAAGAAACAGCAGTCCTATATTTATATCAATCTTCTCTTTCTAATAATCTTATTTCTCAGGCAAATAATTTCAACAAGAAAGTTGGAATTGACTGTTCTATTCAACTTTAAGAAAATAATTTTTAAGGAATACCAGTGTATTTTTCATCTCAGCTGTTTGTTTCTTTCCTTGAAATAAAACTGCCTTTTGCTGTTTATATTATTCACTTGAAAAGAAAAATAAACTCTTCGATATTATTGAATTACAGTTTTGAAATGGACCTCAGGACATGTCCAATTCTTATAATGAAAATTTCTATTTAAATGGAAAGTTTTAAGAAATTAAAAACCCACTGGAAACATGCATCTTCCATTAGGAAGGTCTTAAAGATCTGCATGACTGACACTACCTTGGTTGTCTTTGACAGTAAAATGTGAGCTGTTTGTGTCCTCCTGAGCCAATGAGAAATGAAAACGGTGATTTTCTGCTGAGTCATCTTGATCCACAGCACTGATGCTTTGAATTTGCTGGAAAAATAAGAGAACAATAAGAGTTGTTTAAGAGTAAAAGAATTTCCTTGTCCTTTAAAACAATAAAAAGGATATAATGGGTATGTTAAACTATTGATGTTGAAGATGTGATCCATGAATTTGTATTGAGTGCATAATATGCAAATATTCACCAAATAATCAAATAGGTTTATTGAGATGTATTCTGTAAGTACTCTGCTTTAAGTTCTCATCCATTTGACACAAGCAGGCATTAAAATCTTGACAAAATGTAAAAGATTTTCCAGATCAATGCACCAGGAGCAAATGAAGTCTCCATAAACAACAACAACAACAACAAAATTAACATATATAGAGTGTTTTGTTCTTTTTTTTTTTTAATCCAAGGTGAACACTACATTATTCTACATTTGAAGAAATCCATCTGTGCAAAACTCATTCCCTTTGAGTCCACAAACACATTGACATCATTTAACTGGTAGGTCCAAAAGTGACATCAGTTGACACTTTCACGTATTGAATTGTTGATTCTAGTATTATAGAATCATACAGTATAATACAGTAATCTGTATTATAACAGATAGATCATAGAAAATTTTGGCTCCTTTCTCTTAAGAAAAAAAAATAGTCTTCATTTAGAAATATGTCAAACCAGACAGTCATTGCAAGATAAAAAATAGCAGCATTCAAAAGAATATTTTTCATCTCTGTAAATAAACAACTACAGAGTTAACATAATTAGCAATATTTCTGCTTTAGAAAGTCTATATTTCTTATATTTATCAGTAAATATTTATTTATCAGCATATATTAGTGAACATCCTTGCTGATCAGGAGGAAAGCAAACTGCTGGAAGTCCACCAATTTTCACAATTTTCACAATTTTCACAATTTTCAGAAAAGCGAGGGTTGAATTTGAACCTGGGCTCTAATTTATCACTATCTCATGCCTCATAGATATTTGTACACGAGAACTTGAACCACAGATCACCTGAATGATACAAGTGGTGCTTTAAAAGTGAAGCAGTAAGTCAATGGAAGTGACTACTGATGCTTTCCATCTTTGCCTGTGAAAACTCTTTTCTGGTTAAATCTTTTTTCAGTCAAAGATCTAGAACTTCATCACACATTCTTTTTCTTTTCAAGCAAGCCAAGTTTGATTAAATCATCACAGCAGAATGCAAAATGTGGCTTACACACCAAAAGCTTTGTATCCTTAATGCTGTTCCCTCTTCACATGAGAATTTATTTTAAATCCATATTTTCACTCTGTGGAAGTACGAGGACCCTTGAAATTGTTTGGTTTGTTTTTTGAGGAATAACTTTTCAGTGATGTCCTGATGTACAAAGGAGAGAGATTCTTGAGGGATTTTTTTTTTGCTTTCCTCAGAACTAACAAAATATCTGAGGTGATGCAAATACAGGTATAAAAATGTAGGTCAAGATATCAGTGAGAAGAAACTGACTGCTAATATTTCCTTGATTACAACAGGTTTTGTTTTTATAAGGAAATGTAGTTCCCAGAATATGCTCAATATGAACAGCAATAGGGTACAAAATTATGTATCCAGTCTAAACTGCAAAGAAGGACACATTTTATAATATTTTGCCACAACCTCAAAAAAACCTAAAAAAGTCCATACTGACTTTTCTTGAAAATTTGCTGGTTTCATGTTCATGGCCGCAAATGAGGATAAGAAAGGAAATATGGTGAATGATTTATTGTTTTTACAAGGTTATGTCAGATGTGTTTATGTGGCTGAAATTTAATTGCTTTAAAAATTGATATTTCAAATCACATTAGAACAGAAGCTTTAAAGATACAGCAGTTAATTTAAAAATAGGTATTTCTTTAAAACAGAGATTAATTCACTTGATTCTTTTTGAAAAACTGATTTAAGTTTATGATGGCTCTGGAGGACTTAAAGAAGGCAGTGAAATATCTCAATGTGCTATCAAAGAAGGAAGTTTCCATAATATAAGCCACCACAAGCATAGATAGGAAGATGTTAATTTCAGGCCTAAATGGAGATGAAGGTTTGGACTCTGCACACCAGACAAAATTCCACTGTGAGGACTTGTGATAAGTGTAGATGGCAACAATAAGAAGATGTTGGGCTTGGTAAGTCAGATGTGGGTAATCTATCTGAACAAAAATTGCCATCCTGGCAAACTGAAAAAGGAAAAAAATCCTTAGACACATGTCAGCCCAGGTTGTGGGAATAGCATCTATGCTCTGTTTATCTTGTAAATAAAAATTGTGGATTATGGAGTAGTTGACTGCCAGATAACCTTGATAAAACTTAAGGAAATTTATTTCCTCAACTCCAAATGGTCTTACTGAATTGGAATTATGGAGAGGCCCAAAATGAAGATCAAAGTTTCTTTGTACACCCCTTTCTGCTTCTATGGGCTTTCAACCAAGTTAAACTTAAGGCATAAATTGTCCATCTGAATAACAACCAGTACTCTTAATTTTGATGCTACAGAACTCTGAGTGTAGAATTTTGAGTCCTTTGAGTGTTAGTCTTACTTATCCCAACAGAGAGATGGAGGGAAATAGGAATATATTTGCCACCTTGCTCTTTCCACTTCAGTTTCTTTGCTTTGTTTTCCACAAAACATCCTTCAATAGGAGTTCTGCTGTGGATTACAGGATGTAAGAGACCTACTCATCCCTTTCTTTTGGGAGTAGAGAACTGGTTTTGTTCAAATTGGCAGACGTTTTATAAGCAGTAAGTAAGATTTTTGTCAGTCTCATAATATTTACTGCTCATCAGATTTGAGAGGAGGTAAAAGATTAAAGTCTTAATTACTATAGTCAGCACTGCATTTTCCAGGTAGACTTTTTACCTCAAGACCCAAGTTCTCCTGTTGACTGCTTGTGTTTTGAAAAACAAATTGACACAGTATTGAACTAATTTATCTGAGTCTACTGTAAATGTTTCTGCTCAGCTATAAATAAAATTGTGTACTTATCTGGAAAGGATTAACAATTACAAAGCTCATCGCATGACACAGGTGCTTTTTTTATGTTTGCTCACGTATGCTAATAAAGTTCTCCCACCTGTGCCATTCTGCTAAGAGATAATGTTGTAGAATCATGGTCCACATGAAACAGAAAAAAGAATTTTCCATGGGCCACTGTGCCCACTGTTTCAAAACATCACACATTGCACTCAGTGCATCTACAGGTATAGCTTAGTGTAAGAGTTTGTTCCATTATATGTTGCCTTCACAGCTTCATCATGTTTTTACACTCTAAAGGATGCATTCATTGTTGGGTTTTTTTTTTTAACTTTTTATTTTCTTATCATTACTGCTCAGATGCTTTTAGTAAATGTTGAAGAAAACATGCAATATGAAATAATAAACACTGTCTTAGCTCTCACTTTCATTTCTCTGCTAGGAAAAATCATTTTGCATCATGATTTGTTAGAAAGGATCTGTTTTATCAAACTACTCATTTTTAACTTTAATCATATGCTCATAGAATTTGTTTAAAGATTTCCTCTCTTTTCTTCTGTCAACATTTCATTATGTAGAAAAGTAATAGCAAATGAGTACTTTTCACTTTCACTGTAACTGCTTATTATTTTATTATGTGCCAAGTACTGAGTAAATAAACGGGTTTTTTTTTCCTTATCTCTGACTCAAAGTTCCTGCATACTTAATTTTTAATCTAATTTTGCCTACTCTTTGAATCTAATAAAATTTGCTAAGCAAGGTGCAATATCAAAGTCACTTCATATGTGATCCCCAAATTAGAGGAACTCAGAATTATCAGAATAAATAGGCATTAGAGATGACAGCATTAGTTCAGAATATAGGTATGTTCAGTATAACTTGTCTTCAGCTGAAATCAGCTTCCTCTCTGATAGGAAGAAAGATCAATATTCACAAAAGGGTTGAAATTACCATGCACAGATACATTCTGGATGGTCAGCTTGGTTACAGATATAAGGATTTTGATACGGTTTATATCAAACTTTCAAGCTGTATCTTCCAGATGAGTTAATTTATTAATATCTTGGGAATTAAGATTAATTAATTTTTGAGATCCACTCTTGATGAGATGTCTCTAGTGTTATCTTGGAGGTGGATTTGGTCATCTTACTGTTTTGACTATTTGTAAAGGATATTTCCTTTGAAGTCCAAAGGTTTATACTTACTGTACACACCCATAAATGGTAAATATAAAAAATTAATAGAACATTGTAGTCATCATTTATTGTGTTTACACACAGTTATAAAGTCAAAAGGTCCAATCAAAAGGAAATCACAGGTTTGAATGCCTTATTAATATTGTTCTATTTTATCTGACAATAACTATAGCTGTAGTGGGATAGAAGGTTGTTTAACAACTTTCATGTTCAATTCATTTGGAAAGCAATTTATTTAATGGTGGCAGTGCAGTGAAAGTGTTTTTTCAGTGTTTTAAAGAAAACTTCAGTTGTGGTGCAGTATACAGCTGACTGCTGTACTATAGGACAGTACTAAACTATAACATTAAATGCATAGTGAAAATTCCATTCAAAATGTCTAATAAACATGATGAATGCATTCAGTATGATGCCAAAACCACCTATCTTCTTTACATGCATTTTTATTGTCAAATTTGGATTATAGTCCCACAGACTGAAATCTAACCCTTTTGTTTGAATGACTTTTGGAGGCTAAGCTAAACATAGATGTAACTCTCACAGAAACACCATGCAGGGGCTTGAAGGTCAGAACTCAGTCAATAAAAGCAGACCAAGTATTTTCATAATATTTCAGAAAATATAAAACTTCAAAGTCAGCCCTCTAGTCTAGACTGAAGCTATTATTAACTGTGTCTAAGTCTGGATAATTAGGACAACAATTAGTTATACTCACAATGTGTTTTATATTCTATATCACAAATCAGCGTACTCTTAGGCTATGTAAAAAAAAAAAAAACAAAACCAAACTTGATTGTGACCTGACTCTAAATTACTTTTATAGTAAAGTGGGCTGACACCAAGAAAAGTCTAGATTGAATAAGACAACTCATTTTTTAGTGGTGTCTTTTCCTCTGCAGTGCATTTCCTTCCTTTTCCCCTAACCACTGTAAACTCATGCAAATATATTTTGGAATATCCCATGAAATTAGACACAGCTCACATCAGGGAAAGAAATGAATTGCAGGATATCTCTAAAAACATCTCTCAACACAGTGATTCCAGCTAAAAGGGTAGACACAGCTGCTTTAGAAACTGAAATGTGATAGTGTAGCTACACAATCTTTGATCTCAACTTAACACATAGGCAGATTCCATAGCTGTTTGAAATTGACTGCAGAAATATGGTTAAGATAAAAAGGTATGCAATGTCCTGATTAAATACTTTAATTGCTTAAACTGATTCTCCTGAAATGTAAATTTTCTTATTCAGTGGAAAACCAGGCCACCTATAAAATCACATTTGAATCTTTTTGTTTCTTGCTGAGAAAAAGAAAGGATTTTTTTTCTGTAAATAAAAATTTAAAAAAATAAATTCAATAACACCAAAAAAGATACATCATCTAACAATTCTGTTTAAATCATAAACACTGAATAAAATATCATAAACTCTGACTGTGATAATTATGCACTTCAGTAGCAGTTTCCTGTTGTTCTTCCTAAGATAATTTGTTAATGAGAAAATTATTTGCCGTTACTGTCACAATCTCAACAGGCTAAACTAAAGATGCCTGTGACTCTCAAAAACCTATAAAAATGAAGGCAAAAGAAAAAAAAAACAGTAAAATTGCATTATGCCTCTCTGTAAGTTGAGAAAAATATCACGTTCATCCTTTATTCATATATTGCAATGTCAGAGTTATTCAGTGTACCATACATAAAGAATTTAATATTCTATTTAACCCTGCTATTCTTTACAAAACCATTTTATCCAGTGACTCTCAAAATACTTAATATATATATGTAATTGATATTGAAAAGTAGCTATTGATAGGTTAGCATACACATATTATTTATCAGTAGGCAACTATGGAATACTAAAAACTTTTAGAAATAAATCACCTGGGTTTTTATCTTGTAAGCAAGCCTAAAACATGGACAACAAATATCTATGTTATAAGTGTCCATATTTAATTCATGGTGTCTTGAAGCCAAGGAACATAAATTGCAGTTGATTTAATGCCTGCACTTTTATCTGTCAATGAGATACCTAAAGACCAATAGAAATGGCTTGCTCCAAATACCTCCTAAACAGAGGTAGCCTTTGCGGACAGGAAGATTTTCAAATGCAGAACAAAGTAGTTGCTGATAGAGAAACATATAAATGGATGCAAAAGGCTATAAAGAGATCACTTGAGCAACAGGAAAAACTTTATTTAACTGCAGACTAATAGAGGTCAAAGTAAACCAAAATGGCATAAAAAAGAGAGGCTCTTTGATTCAGAAATCAACATAACAGAATATTTGAACAGAACCACCACAGATATCCCAAAGGTCTTTTCTTTATGTCCAAATAATGTTCTAGAGTGGTAGGAAAACATATAGAGTTTTCTCTATATAGCTTTTTTGGTTTTGGTTAGGTTTTTTGGATGTTGTTTTTTATTTTGTATAATTTTCTTTAAAAAAGACCTAAACCAAAACAACAAAAAAATCCCAAACTAACTTTGAGCACCCTGGAGTTTATTTTTACAGGAGGAAAATGGAAAGACAGCAGTGTACCTGGGAACTGGGGCAGCTGACTGATGATACCCCATTCATGTGGATATCAAGTAGGAAATGGAAAATAACCTTCTGGGAAGGGTGTTTAATATAACAATAGCTTAAGCTGCCAGCTAGGAAAGGTGGTGTAAGGTCTTAAACATTTTCAGACTTGCATTGAACTAGTCAGGGTTTGAATTCAGTTCATAATAAATGTTTTCTAACTGAAGAACACAATGAATCTGGTTTGAAATTGGTCTAAGCCTGGCTCTTATGCAATTA
Source organism: Trochalopteron elliotii (assembly GCA_024734555.1). Classification (NCBI taxonomy): domain Eukaryota; kingdom Metazoa; phylum Chordata; class Aves; order Passeriformes; family Leiothrichidae; genus Trochalopteron; species Trochalopteron elliotii. The sequence goes on from JANPWX010000419.1 coordinate 1,746,476, forward strand.
CTGAAGTTACCGGACATAGGTTTTTCATCTGTGACCTTAACATGAAACAAATTTGTGCCCTATATTTTTTCAGAAGTTTCTATCTGTACTTTATTACTTGTTTTTAAAAACAAACAAGACACAGAGGTTTTTTTTTTTTTAAAGGGGGGAAAATACACATCACTCTAATGAAATTTCAATTTCATACTATGCATATATCAACAGAACTAGTTTTGGAAATAGAAAAAATGCAGTCTGTAGTCACAGAGCTGAAAGAATCAATGCTAAACATCTCAGACCAAATCTTCATTGTAGTGAGAAGAATGGTGGCTAACTTTTTCATGCTCACCTGTCCAGAAACCGCATTTTCACAAACAAATGTTTCATAATTTTTGGGGAATTCTGGTGCATTATCATTAATATCGAGAACTTGGACATACACATTTGCTTCTGAAATTTTTTCAGGATTTCCTGATGGTTAAGAAAAGACAGAAATAAAAAAAGTTAAAAATAATCTGCTACATATTTTAAAGTAATGTAAACATTAGAAAATTTTACCTATATCCTGCAGGGAAGAAAATAATCACAAAGATCTATAGATATATTTTTATACTATTATAATAATATAGTACCATTATAATAATATGCCTTGAAAGAAGATATTTCATGTAAAATTTTGGATTTCCTTCATGCTTTCCTTTACCCAGTCAGAAACTGATTTAAATGTAAAAAATAAAACCTAATCAGGAAAAATTAAGTAATGTTTTGTTGATGAAGAAAAATTTACTGTACTAGACATATCTAGGGTTATGTGGTAGGAGAGTGTCAACTCTTCTATGAGTATCTGGTCAAGGACCTTTTCCAGTGCAACAGGAGTTAATAAGACAAAGAGGAAGCCATAAACAAAAACATACTGGAACAAAAACCTGAGGGACAAGTGATAAAGAGAGGGGATGATGAGGACCTAACCTGGTCAGATATACTAATTGATGTGCACACCTGGAAGTGTGAGAATGATTTTTCTGTCAGATCAGTGACCTTGACAATTGATAAACCAATGGAGAAAAAGGGGAAAACACACAAAACATACTAAGACACAGACTTCACAAAACAAGCACAGAAGACTATGACAAGAAACAAACCTAATGATAATTGGCTATCTAGAAACCACAGGACAACAATTCCAGCTAGATCAATTTGGTCTTTGTAACTGGCAAGACTTTAAATCAGAGACATCCTAGATCTGGGGGAATGGGGGCTCAGTGGAGATGTAAAGACCCATGGGATACATGCAGAGAGGAATAAAGAGACCTCAGCTAGAAAAAGGTATAGAAGGGGCTAGTTGTGTGCAAAACAGGGCCAGTCAGTGCATTTGTCTGACTGAGCATTGCACCTGATCACCAGTCTGTCCTATCAACTTGCATCTTCTTAATACATGTTTTCTTAGCCATATCTCTGCATAATCTCACTCTCTCTCACTCCATGTGTATGTGTGCCGCAAGGACTAAGCAGCAGCTACTGGTGTGACCTGCATATGTGTGAATGAGAATTGGTTCCAGATACTGGAGTGAGATGGGCCTCTGTAATGCAGCTGCTGACTCAGGAGCACAGGGGACAATTGTCTGTGTCCTCCTCAGACTTGGCATGCATGGGGTTTGTGTATGTTTTTGCTGACAAACTTTAAACTGGACTCCACAGTGATTAGGGGTCTTTGGGCCCGGGAGAGGTGCTCGGGAGGTCCACGCTTAGGGGGGACTTGCAAATGTGGGGTGCATGAAGGATTAGTATGTGGGTTTGCCAGCAGGCATCAAATGTGCACTAGCTGGTGAGTTGGGGACCCATGAATTAGATAAGAGGTCTTGGGATACAGGAAGGGCTGTTGGGCAAACAGAAGTAGGTACTGAAGGGATCCATGAGTGTGTGTGCACTTGTGAACCTGGAGAGTGTTGTGCATGTGTGCGTATATGTCTGCATCAGTGATCTCCTGCCTTCCCAGAAGAAGAGGGGAGTGGGCTGCCTGTGCTTGTAGTCAATAGGAGTCCTATATGTAGGTGCTGCTGAAGGCAAAGCCTTGTCTGTGTCAATCCTAATGACTGACCTTGTCAGTGCCCTCATTTTGGGTCTCTGGGACGCGTGCTAAGCTGTGATACTGGCTGAGGCTGCAAACAGGTCAGCAGCGTACCTGGGCATGGGTCTTGGATCTCCAGGCCCTAGGCAGAGCAGGAGATCCAGTGGCTGAGCAGAGAGAGAGAGCAGGAGAGTCACACTGGGGGGACTGGAAGCACTGGCTGCACTGTCTTACATCACTTAACATCATGGTTACTGTAATGATTGGTCACATTTATTCCTTTAACAAATTCTGTTACTCCTCTTCTTAAATATTTTCAAATTTTGAAGCTTTGGGGGAAAAATTCAAAAAAATTTCCATTTTAAAAATATTTCTGTTACTTCTAGACATGGAGAAATCACAGTGGTTGCTGAAAATCCACCCTAGACAAGGCAGAAAGCTCAGACTCAATTTGAAAAAACAGAGCTCTTCTGGTCTGCAAACACAGGAAAAGTGTGATTTTGTTCAGACATTTAAGGCATTACTGCTGACAGACTTCATAGACTGAGTGTTTAGTTTTGGTACACGTATTGTTGAGCCAAGAATTATCTACACTACAGGTTTAATCTTAGGATTAGTACTCACTAAGATGTATTGTTTCTGTTACCCAAGTACACTTTACTGCTGTGGCTTTAGATATAAAAGATATATAGATACGTCAGTACAGCTCATTCCTGTATGTAAAGGAAAATTAGTAATATAAGGCATTTCTCCTGCATTTACTGCCTTTGCACAAGGTTCTACTGCTAAAACTATCTCAGACAAGGAAAAACAATGATATACTAGTATCATAGTACAAAAGCTGCATGTAAACTAGGCTGAAAAAAACTATTTTTTTAATGAAACGAAAATGTTTATAAGCATGTTATCTGAAAAAAAAGGCAACTAATTTCTCCAGTATTCTCCTGGAGAAATTGGCAGCTCATGGCTTGGACAGGTGCACTTTTATCTGGGGTGAAACTGGCTGGATATCCAAGCTCAGAGAGCAGTGGTGAGTTAAGTTCAGCTGGGGTCCTGTAACAAGTGGTGTTCCCAGGGGTCAATACTGGGGACATTTCTGTTTAATATCTTTATCAATGAATTGCACGAGGGGACTGAGTACACCCTCAGTCAGTTTGCACATGACACCAAGCTGGGTGGGAATGTTGATATGTTGGAGGGAAGGAAAACTATGCAGAAGGATCTGGACAAGCTGGATTTATGGGTTAAGGACAATTGTATGAGTTTCAAAAAGGCCAAGTGCCAGGTTCTGCACTTAAGTCACAACAACCCAAAGCAAAATTACTGGCCTCAGGAACAGTGGCTGGAAAGCTGCCCAGAGGAAAACAACCTGGGTCTGCTGCTAACAGCAGTTGAATATGAGCCAACTTGTGCCCAAGTGGACCAGGATTGTCTGAAGGAACTGGGATTGTTTACCCTGGGGAAAAGGAGGCTTAAGTGAGACCTCATCACTCTCTACAACTACCTGAAAGAAGGTTGCAGAGAACTGGAGGTTGGTCTGTTTTCCCAAGCAAGAAGTGATAAGTGGCCTCAAGATGAGCCAGTAGAAGTTGAGATTGAATATTAGGAAAATGTTCTTCTTGGAAAAGGTTGTCTAGCATCGGAATAGTGTAGAGAGCAGTTCCTCTGGGGAAGAAGAGAACCCTGGAAAAATCCTTTGGGAAACCCCATTCAAAATGCCATAAGCAAGAAGTTTATCCACATGTTCTCTATGTAAATTGTTACCAGAAAGTTCTTGGTTCTCTGTGTTATCATAGGTTGATTTTTGGCGCAAGAATTTTAATATTCTTAATTGTTGTCCCCCACTGGACCCTTCCCCTCAGACCACACCTTAACTCCCCACCAACACCGGGGTGTATAAATACCCCTGTCTGACCCTAAACCCCACCTTTTGCCTTTTGCCCCTTGTTACTGCTTTAGTCAGGTTTGCTCCAATATAGTGGACGCCTTATTATTTGTTATTTTTTGTATTATTAAATTTACTTTTCGGACAACGGATCAAAGCTGTTTCTCTCCGTTAAGTCATCATCAGGCTGAGTCCCGAGGAAACTCAAAAGGAGTCTGATTGTCTGGGCTCAGACTCCAGGGAATTTCAAAATAGGACACCCAGGGAAATGGTTGAGTCACCATCCTTGAAGGTATCTATAGTGCCAGATACAGATCTGGCAGTAGGCACATGGTTTAGTGGTGGATTTAGAAGTGCTAGGTTCATGGCTGGATTCAATGATCTTATCAGTTCCTTGTCTTGTTGAATCAAACATCTGTAATAATACAATAGGCAACGAAATAGTGCTCAGCTTCTGTGAGATAAACATAAAAAGTAGCATACATCCCTTTTAGAAATAATACCAAGAGTGTAGGAGTTACTTTAATTTTTTTACTGAAGTCAGAATTGGATGTGTAGGGTGGAGATTTGTCTACATTGTCTTTCAAAGGAAACCTTTGTAATCTTTAATAGAAAGCAGGGAATATGTTGGTTGCTTCAGTTGTATAAAACATGGCACAGGAAGGACACAGCTAGTTTTGTCTATTCTTACTTTGCTTGTTTGTAAGATTGATGGGTACTATATTGGCTTTAAAGCCTACCCTTTGCTTGCACAAAACATCTAGATAGCACGTTATTGGAATCACATCTATATTCTTTCATTAAAATTTTGTTTCTTTTTTGTGGAGGGGATTTTGTAATAGTCTTGTTTCTAGTTCTTTAATATACTTGGGTTGTATTGTCATAGCTGCCTCAGCAGGATTATTTTTTTTTTCCTTAGTATACAGTTAAATGACAAGAAAGAGCATTTCTCCCATATCTCTACGTATGGAAGTTTTTAACAATATGGAATTTTTTATTTTTCTGAAATCACAGCTCTTTTGTTTTGGGAGGGGGCAACATATTACACTCTTGAAATCAGTGTCTGGTGAATATTTAGTGATGGTTTTGGTGAAACAGAGGTACTGCATTGGTTGCATTTTGAAGAGAAGGTAGGCAACATTTGTGGATGGTAAGTACTTTGGTAGGTAGTAAGGGTAGGTACTTTGTCTTTCATCCCTTACACGGGAAAATTATTGTCAGAATGTGAATTCAGATAATGTATTATCTGAATATATTATCTAAATATCTCCCAATTAGCATCAAATTTGTCACAATCTCTACAATAAAGTTCAGGACTTGAAAAACAGAGACTGAGAGAACAGGATGTCAAGTGCAACAGGCTGGATCAGTATGGAAAATAAAAAGACACTTTAATTGCTAGGGATCCATATTAGAAACTTGAAAACAAAAGCAATGACCATCTCTAGACACAAACCAGAACTCAGTATTTGCAGCGGATTAAAGAAAGCTTACATTGACATCAGCCAGTAAACATAAACTTGTAATGATAACAATAATACTAGCACTACTACTAACAATAAATGTTATCTTTATATTTTATATTTTTATAGCATGACTATCATTTATGCTAAGGCAAATTTCTTTACTTCCTAAAAGAAATCAGCAGAAGTAGTTTTTTTAAGAAATAACTACTCAAAAAAGTCAAAAGTTTTTCAACAAAAATATATATGTGACCAAGGCAGGGTAACAATTAAGTATTACATTAATATTATCCATACTGAAATAATTACCCATACTGAAATAATCAAAGAAGTTCAGGTCCGGAGACCCCCATGAAACAACACCTGAAAGACTCAGTGGTGAAATGACTCTTGGCTGTTGTGGGTTAATTTGGTGTGCCTAACAGTATCAAGTGAAACTGACCACAGAATCATAGATAATTGAGTTTGGAAAAGACTTCTCAGTTAATCAAGTCCAACTGTTTACCTAATTCTGCCATGTTCACGACTAAACCATGACCCCAGGTATCACATCCTCAGGTTTTTGAACATTTCTAGGAAAGGTGACTCATTTACTTCCCTGGGAAACTTATTCCAATGCTAGACAGCCCTACTCCAGGAAAAATTTTTCCCAGTATCTAATTAAACTTCCCCTGGTGCAACTTGAGGCCCTTTCCTCACATTCTCTTACTTGTTATGTGGCAGAAAATACTGACCCCACTTCCCTGCAACTTTCTTTCAGGTAGTTATAGAGAAGGTTCCCCCTCTGCCTCCTTTTCTCCAGTCTAAAGAACGCCAACTCTCTGAGCTGCTCCTCATAGGACTTGTGTTCCAAAGACTTCACCCTCTCTGATGTCCTTCCCTGGATATGCCCTAGCATCTTCTGGAAGTGAGTGGCACAAAACTGAACCTAGGACTCAAGGTGCAGCCTCACCAGTGCTGAACACAAGGGAAAAAATCCGTGCCCTGGTCCTGCTGGCCACACTATTTCTGATCCAGGCCAGGATACCATCAGCCTTCTTGGCCACCTGGGCACAACTGGCTCATGTTCAGCCTCTGTTGACCAGGACCCCCAGGTCCTTTTCTGCCAGGCAGCTTTCCAGCCACTGCCCCTGGCCTGTAGTGCTGCACATGGTTGTTGTGACTGAAGTGCAGGACCTGGAACTTGGTCTTGCTGAATCTCATACAATTGGCCTTGGCCCATCAATCCAGCCTGCCCACATCTCTTTGCAGAGCTTTTATATCTTTCAACAGAATAACCACCCAGAGCCCAGCTTGGTGCATAGGTAAACTGACTGAGAGTACACTCGATCCAATCATGCAGATCATTGATAAAACATATTGAACAGGACTGGCCCCAGTATTGAGCTTAGAGGAAAACCAGTACTGACTGTCCACCAATTGGATAATAATGATTTAAGGATTTCTTGCTCTCAGATAGGATTAGAATATTGTCGTTTGTGCTTCAGCCTTGTACTTGGTGAAAATTTCTTACAACCAAGCAAAAACTGATGAAAGGAAACTTGATTTTTCTTGAGCTTTAAGCATAAAGAGAATAAGAGTGAACAGTTTTCAAGTTCTCCCTCCTTGCATTTAGGTTCCAACAAATTAGACCTGCTTCTGGATACTTTTAAAATATGCTCCCTCAATGGCATGAGGATAGGATGATCCACACCACAGGTCCAAAATAACAGTCAAGCCTCTCTTACTAATCTCTGATCCCTGCAATCATTCCAATGGATTCAAAAGTCTGTGTAGTGTATGAATGTCAGGGCATGAACAGCCTCCTAGGGAGGTTGCTGTTGCAATGCAGCTTCAATATGTGACTAATGTACAATGAACATATTATTTGGATGAAGTCTAATGCCATTTTGATTTGGCTTCAGTGGAGCCACAATGTCATCCACCAAATGTCTCATGTACATAGTACATGCTATGACTATATTTCAAGGAATAATATACTGCCAGTTCCTGTTACAAATCCTTTCAGGTATGCCCAGACCAAGGTGACCTAACTTCAGTCCTTTTGAACGTATCATTATAGACAGTGACCTTATCATTGTTAAAGAAATAAATAATAAGAATTTGAACATAATGAGGTCACCGTTTCTCTACAATAACTTTTGTTACTGTGAAAGTTGGCTTTCTTTTGCTGCAGGAGACAGTTATTAATTTGTAACCTTTAGTTCTCTCCTGTTTTATTGTTTAAGTAAACAAAAAAGTCTAGGCCAAAGTTATCCTGCTGCATTTCCAAAGCACTGCTCAAGACATGCCAGAGATCAAATTTACCAACACCTGTCATCTGCCCAACAACATGAGAATGAAATTCATGCTTAAAAACTCACAGAGAAGCTGAAAAGAAAGATAGTACCATGAATTCCTAAATACAAGTTAAAGACTTCAATGAAAATTGATACTGACTATCCTATAGTAGACTTCCAGCAGCAATGTTCTACAGGGAGGGCTCCCTTTTGGGAATAGTGCAGTTTAAGAATGTATGTTTAAAGTGGTTGTAGCAACAAATGGAATTTACCTGAGGTTCAGGAGCAAAGAACAGGTGCTAAGAGTATTTGGCAAAATCTGTCTGATTTATTGATTTTACTCCAGTTTCACATAGTTTTCCTCCTTCCTGAGGATGAATGAGATTAGCTTTTATAATATCCAGTAATCTTGTTAAACTGCCTTATGAATCAGGAGCTGTTAAATTTCTAGTGTTGTACCAGATTTAGGACAACCAGATCACCAAAAACAAAAACAGAGGTAATTTGCATTTGACTTTCAAACAAAATTGACAGGTGAAATCTATATAAAGGGTGCTTCAAGGCTTTAATTGTCACTGAATAGACATCTAGATGATTTAGGCCTTAACATTCACAATTAATTTGAGCCACAGGTTTCTGACTGGTGTTAAATTAGACCCTGGCTAATTTCACACTAGTCAAAAATCTGGTGTGAAATTAACCAGGGTCTAATTTAACATAAGATCTTGCACTGCAGGAGCAATTCTTATGCTTCAGTGTAACTTGAAAGCGTTACACTCTCAATCCTATTACAATTTCTTTTTTCTTAAGGTCATCTTTTATGAAAAAGCACAGGACCTTGGAGCTCAAATACATTCCACTTCTATTTAACTAGTCATTTTAATAATGCTCCTTAGTGTAGCAAGCAACAGTAATATAATCAGAAAGAAGAATGTATTCTCCACTTAAAAGAAGGCACATACAGAGGATAATTACAGTTCACAGTGTAAAAACCCCAGCGTTCCTTAAATTTCTTACTCACTTGTTTCTGTGGCTGTAACAGTGAAGTTGTGCCAAGAAGCTATCTCTCGGTCCAGAGGTTCAGTGGTAATGATTGCTCCATTGTGTTCATTGATGCTGAACAATCTCTTTAAATGCCTGCTGTGGACAATAGAGTACCTGCACCAAAAAAAGGAAAGACATTCCCTTAGTACTGAAATGTTCCATCAGAGACAAGGACAGAGAAAGCTATTGTCAGATGAGGAAACAGAGCTGTGCATATACGCATATAAATGTGTGCTGCAACAACTCGAAAGTCATGAAAAATGTACACGTATAAACATTTAAAATTCGCTGCCACCAAGATCAAAGGTCTTCTTTTTATAAAACTAAATATGTCTCAGATCTATATTAATGTGAACTGAATCTGAAATGCATTATTCATTCTTACTTCTAAGTCAGTCTCACAGCAGGCGAATGACTTCACTGAAAAGAAACAGCAAAATTGCCACTTGTGAAATGAATAACATCAACATCTAAGTGGAGGTATAATGGCAAATCTATTTTATCATTGCTGACATGCTCTGATGCCAAGGGAATGGGCATTACAAAGAGACAACTATCTGTAATGAGGTGACAGTACTACAGAGTAAAAAATCCTAATGAAGGAGATGATTGCAGGGAAGACTCAGTGCTCCCTGAGTCTTCGGCTCCGGATGCTGTGGACATGTACGTATACACATGCCACTTGTTAAAGTCTAATCACTTCTTGCACCACAAAGATGAACTGAAATAGCAACCAAATATATTGGTTCAAACGGAAAAGATATTTACTGATGTCTTTAATGGCCTATGAAGTAGAAAATCATATGATGCTGTCGTTAATAAAGTCTATTTAATGGAAATAAAACCTCTTTGAATAGTTGAAAGATTCTTTCCACTCCAATTTGGAATGCCCACATGCAACTATTCCTTCTTATTGTACCTTTAATTCTGCTTGACAAAGCTCAGGACTCCAGCTCCAATAACATATCAGCAGTTAAATGACTCTCTAACTTGTTATTCATCGCTACATTTTGTCTCTTTTAAAAATCAGTAAGAAGATAAATCGAAGAAATGGTGCAATACTGTAAATGAAATTTCTTACAATGTGAACCAAATCTGGGTACTTATAAACTTCTATTTAAGGTATTTATAATTCTGACATAGTTATTATGTTTTGTTTGGGCATTTTTTGGCAGTCTGATTCTTGATAAACATTTTTCAAAAAAAATATATGAGGTGTCTTTTTAAATTTTTTATTACTAACATTACAACAGGTTTTGTTGCACATCTTTTTAAATTTGTTTGTTTGTAACCTGGCGTTCACAAAGCAACACAAGTTGTTTTTTATAAGTGCTGTCAGTTATGATAGGAATGGTTTAAAATTAGATTTATTTTCATGGCACTTAGCCCAAAAAACACATCTTTATATTAAAACTGATATACTCTATTCTAAAGGAACTCTTTGATGCAATACCTGTATCACTATTTCGGAACTATGCAGACATATGCAATTTGAAGCCAGTTCCTCCAAAAAATTTCTAACTAAGAATTCATAGGTGTGTGTTAATGTTTAATTGTTCCACAGGAGATGTTGCACTCATCTAAACAAACTACTGAATGAACCCTTTTAGAGGAGGGAACAAAAAAATACATGTAATTTTTTTTCTTATTTAATTTAATCTATTACTAGCCTAATAAATAACAGTAAATGAATGGAAAATCATAACAAATCACTGTCCAAAGCTCTGAAGCTGTAGTATAATAAATATGTATGTATACTATTAGAAATCTACACACCATAAATTATTTTGTGTCTCAATCATTTGTCACTGTATCCTGATTTGTCCAAATTGCATAGTACACAGTGATGCCAGGCAATTCAAGAGGCTATTTTAATTATAAATACCATGTTAAAGATTATTTACCTGTTTTCTCCCTTAAGAGACAACAAAATTATTTATCATTGATATTATAAAAAAGCAGAATCTGCTGTTGCTGGGTTGAGTGGCTAGGTGTCAGCTTGCAGTAAGTAATTGTTTTGGGTCTTTTCGTGTCACTTGTTTTTCTTGGGGATTTGTTGTACATTTGGGTTTTTCCCATCTCTTATTTTCTTTGATGTTTACTATTATTATTAGCGTTATTATTATTATTTTGATATATCAATACTACTACTGCTACTAGAATAAACAAGTGTTTCTTTATCTGAACCCATGAGTTCTCACAACTGTACCTTTTCAGTTCTCTTTTGCATCCCAATGGCTGAGGGACTGAGTAAGTGCCTGTACGGTCCTTACTTGCTGATGTGGGTCAAACAGAGACATCTGCAATAACTTTGACTATCACAGAAAAAGCACGACTAACTGTAATTATGAGCAATGGTAAGGAACAGAAATACACTTTGGAAATACCAACTACATTTGTATTTGTGGCCTGTTCACATTTTAAGAGAGGTACCTGACCGGACTCTCAGCATCATCTGGATCTCTAGCAGTTACCACCCCCACCAGTGTGCCGCTCATAGCTCCTTCAAAAATCTCCATCATGTAGTTCTCCAAGGTGAAATCTGGAGGTTCATCAGCATCTTCCACACTGATTTTGACAATGGTTGTGTCTTCAAATGGTCCTTCTTTCAAAAAGCGCTCATCAATGTATCTGTTCACAGCTTTTACTTGAATACTGTATCTCCTTCTGCTTTCATAATCCACTCTCTGTCAAGAAAGAAAGATTTGGAATATTTCTTTCTTTATACTTAAATTAAATATAGTTCAATAAATGGTGTGAGATTAAAGACAAAGTAGTGTTATACTTTTAAGAATGTTTATAAAATGGCTACTTCTAAAAGTTAATTCTAAAGTTTCCTTTTTATGTTAAAAACACTTTGAAATTAAAATGTTCTTGCTTGCTTTCACATTTCATGTTGGCTTTAATGCTGGAGTCAAGCAACACTGTAAAAAAGAATTTCCATGGAATTTCACCCTTAATAACACATAGTTTCATTACAATTTTAGATAGTCTTTATTTTCTGAAGCATATATATATTTATATTAAATATATATATAAAAGACCTACCAAATAAATAGCTTTCCAAACTAAAAAAAAAAAACCAAACCACCATAAAACAAACAAAAAAAGACCAAAACAAAACCAAAAAAATCTCTCACACTTATAGCATTCACTTCTTCAGGGTTCTAGATTTCAATAATCTATTGAACTCTATCCTCATTTCAGATGATCCCTGAGATGATCAAGAAATCTTCCTGAGTGATTCCAAAATAAATTACACAGTATCAAAGAATATTAATTTTCTTAATTCATAAACTGGTCTTTTTTGATTGTACTTAGTATCTTTTCAAAGTAACAACAAAAAATCTAGTACAGTAATAAATTCTGGTTTCAGTTTACAGGAGGTTTTGGAAGTGAGGTGAGATTGCTTGCAATTTATTGTTAAAGTTTTTACAGATGATGCACAGAAGAGATAGAATATTTTCTCACAATGGGAAACACTGTGTTGCAGAGTTAGGGATAACATTAAGATACTCTGTCACTATTACATTCAGCAGCAATAGGAATGAGTCAAAAATGCAAACAGAAAGAAAAGCATTTTTCTTTTAATATCTCATAATATTCCAATCAAATCACAGGGCCTAAAGAAAAAAAAAAGAATCCATAGCAATAGGCCTTTTTTACACATCCAGCTTGCTTGAGGATTTTCTTTCAAATATTTAGAGATATTTTTAAAGTTTCTGAGATCCCACCTTTTTTAGTAAGACAACTCCTTCTTGAGTCTCATTGTTTGTAATGATGTGAAAAACATCTGAGCTATCTTCTTCAATGAAATAGTCCATGGCTGCATTGTCCCCAGTGTCACTGTCTTCTGCAAAGACTTTGCCTACGGTGGTGCCCACAGGAGCCTCTTCAGAGACACTCATGTAGTAGAGCCCTAAAGAAACAGATAGTGGGAAAGTTTAGTGATCTGCCATGGTTATTAAGTGCTGCAGCTTGAGGCTGTCAGAGAGCTGGGAAATGCCCCAACTTCTACCAGAGCAATGGGCATGTTCTGGCATGGTATAGATCTTGGGTGCAGGGCAGGATAATCTTTCCACTTGGGATCCCTTCCCTCTCAGCCCTACTTCAGCAGGGTATAGAGAAAACAGCTAAAAAAAAAATGGTTTTAGACTGAAAGGAGGGAAGGTTTAGATTAGATATAAGAAAAATATTTTTTTATTATGAGTGATGAAACACTGGTTTCCCAGAGACATGGTGAATGTTCCATCCCTGAAAAAATTCTAGGTCAGTTTGAATGCAGCTCTGAACATCCCTGCCCATTGAAGGAATATTGGACTAGAAGACATTTGAAGGTCTATTCCAACACAAACTATTGTATGGTTCTATGACTGAACAGGGTGAAAAACCAGTGGAGGGCAGCACTTCCCAACAGCAAATTTTTTTCCAGCTAGCCCAATGAGCAGCTCCCACATCTGCTAGAAACTATCTGGACAGAGAGGTTCACATCATTAGCCAAAACTTTATAGTATGTATCAGAAGAAATGAAGAGAGGAAAAGAAGAAAGAAGGTGAGTGAAAATGATGCTAAATATCCCATTTTCCAGATTTTAGGCTGAGGTAGTGCAAATTATAGGGAAAGCAGTTTAAAAATTTGTCTCCAAAGTCTAATGGTAAGTAAAACAAGCAGGCTTGAGATTTTTGCAATGATAGACTTTCTTTTCCTCCTGGTTTTTGAGCTTTCATGAGGACTTTTCTCTTTGTCCACTATTTTACTTTTTAACAGCTGTATGCCGAAGTCAAAGCACAACCCTGTTCTCAAAAGACCTACTATCAAACCTAACAGAGCTACACCAGATCTAAATTTCCTCAAGACTTCCATTACTGTAATTAGCCTCTACTCACGCTGTTGAAATTTAGGTGGATTGTCATTGACGTCAGAGAGGTTGATGGTAACAGTGGCTGTTGCAGAAAATGCTCCTGGTTGCCCAACCATATCTTTAGCTTGAATGATGACCAAATACTGATCTTTTGTTTCTCTATCCATTTCGGAAGCCATTCTAATGACCCCTAAAAGTAAAAAGTATAATATAATAGCATGTAAGTCTCATTTTTTTCTCAGTATTGACATGTGTATGTAGTATAATATGCACATAACATGTATCACTGGACCCAGTTATGAATTTTCATTCTAGACTGTGCATAGCACAACTGTCTTATTAGTGGTATTATTCCTCATGGTAGCAAGTATCCTGTATGTCAAATTCATTCTGTATATTTAGAGTTCTGAGGAGCAGAATACTCCATATATTTCTTCTACCATATATAACCATCTCTCTTAATCAGAAATTAGGTTTTTGGAGGGATGTCTCATATCTGTGGTTTCTCCAACAAACAGATAGAAATATCACATGATGTGCCATAGAGCTGTTAATTGAGAAGTGTTCCTAGATTAATTTGTTAATTGGGATATTCAGAGTCTAACCCTTTAACAAGATAAGTTTCTAAGTAAAGTTTGGATTTGCTAGAGTGAAAGATTTTCATCTTCCTGTGGGAAAGAAAAGCTGATTTTCTTCAGATCTAGCAACTATGCAGAGATGTAAGAGTGGTGGTATCAGTTGATCTTTGTATTGAAATCAAGAAAGACAAAATTGCTTACATCCATTTTATGAGTTTAGGAATGTTTTCAAGTTATAAATTCAATTGTAATACCTGTCTTAGGCTCCACAGAGAAATAAGGCTGTCCCTGAATAAGACTGTAAAGCAGACGAGCACTATTCCCATACGAAGGATCATCAGCATCTGTAGCTGTTACCTGTGTAACCGAAGTACCTCAAGGAAAAATAAAATAGATTATGTTTGTTTTCTTCTTGTATAAATTGTCTCATAATTACAAAACATAAGAGCTTTAAAAACCTTTTAGCATACCAGTTATACTAATAAACAGTCCTAAAAATTTACAGGAGCAAATGGCACCTACTAAAATTTATCATTAAAAAGGGAAAATATTTCTTCAGCAGCTGCTCCTGTTGCATTCATAATTTCAATTAAAGTAAAATAAATAATATATTATTTTTCATCACTACATTTTTATTGCTTAAAACACTACATGCCCATTTTCTAATATGTCAATGGAGTAAAGCAAATTGTTTCTCCTCCTCTTGTATATTCTTCAAAGTATTTTATGGAATTTTCCCATAAGAATAAGAAAACACAGTCACTTTATCACCAGTACACCCACTGGTGATAAAGAAATTAATTGTTAACAAGCAAAGCAGCCAAGAAGTATAACAAGCCTCTGATAAAAAATTTATTCTTGAGTCTTTAAAGAGTTTGTCCCAATGCAAAACTTGTGGTAGAAATCCCACAAGTGCAAAAACACAGTGGAATCAAACTGCAGAGATTGATTTCTTGTTTGATGGGAAGCTGTTCATGTCCTAGATAGAAGATTGACAGTAACCTCCTCGCACCATCTCTAATGACTGTGCTTTTAAAAAAAAATCCACAGTAACATAATTTTTAAGGTAATAATTATTTTTGTCTTTTTTCCTCACCTAGATTATGCAATAGAATGCAAATATCAGTTCTTGTGAGGAACAGCAGGAAATCAAGCTACTTTCTAAAAATTTTTGGCATATGTTCACACAGTTGCACCTGCTTATCAATACAGCAGTATAGTTAGGCTGGAGGAGAAAAGAAGAAGAAGAAAGGGTGGAGTTCAAGGAGTTAGACCAGAAACATCTTTTTTGTAATGACAAAAGCAAATGTCATATTTGTCCCAAACAAAACAAATTTATTCATTGCTGGGTTTTCTAGCAGCTAAATAATTTTATTTTTAAATAGAAATGAAAAAAAACCTTTCTCCAATAAAGATGAGCTAAATTAAATAATTTGCTTCTTTAAAAAATGTTTTTTTAATTTTCTTTTAATTTATTGAGCATCATTTGAAGTGATTCACAATGCATGTTATCTTCTCACAGGCAGAGAGTAAACTAAACTGTTATTAATTCCCATCCAATTTTGGACCTATACATCCTTCAAAACTTACCTACAATATCAAATGTCTGATATGTGTGTTTAGATGCATAAATATAGATGTTTTAGGTGTGTGTATAGATGTATAAATATATATACAGGTCCTATAGCTCTGGAGAAATTTTAAAGATAAAATTACAGATTAATATTTAATGAGGGCACATATATGCCTCAGAAATAACTGAATTCTTTAATAAGACTGAAGAGTAAATGGAATCTTCAGCTACACAACTCTTAACTTCATATCACCTGTGATAGATGAAAATTTCTCTCACAGAAAATTCATGGTCTAAGAAAATTTAGCATGATTAGAACACAGAACACTAGAACAACTAGAACAGTTGCTTTAAAAAAAAAAAAAATTGCCAGTTAGGAAGGGATCAAGAACTACAATTGATCCAACAGGATTTGTCTGTCACGAATGCCATTTTCTACTAAACAAACTCAAATGTCCACAACTATGTTTAGGCATGGACTTATTTATAGCAATACATTTAGCAAATAAGGAATAAAATCCAACATATATAGGACTTCAAAGTTATCATCACTGATTTTGTGCATCTCACATTTACAGATAGATCTATTTTCTGCAGTTTCTAAGCATTATAAAGAAATACTGAACCGAAACCAGCATTTCCTTCTTCTCTGGGACCCAAACACACTTTTCTTCTTGTCTGTTAACTCTTCTTGAGTATTTCAGAATGCAGAAGTAAGGACTTTGTCCAGTTCAAGTCACTGAGATGCAGCTGGTGGATGCAATTAAAGGAAATGTGCATAGTCAAAACGAATCTAGTAAAGAGGGAGCTGACCTAGAAGGAAGAAATAACAGATATCCTGCTCTCCAAGGAGAAAGACAATTTATTTCTAAATTGGCATGACAGGAGACCATGTAAAGAACAGGCTATCATTTCTCACTTTTTTTTTGAACAAAGATTGTGATAACTACATGAACCTCTACATTAAGTATGGACTATGTAGCAAGAAGAAAAATGTTATGCTGGCTTTAGAGTGCTTACTCTGTGTTTAATTTTACACTTTGATGAAACCTGTATTTCTTTATACATTTAACCATCAGAAAAAACAATCCACCAAAACGAACTTCACAAAAACTGACACAAAACCCCAACAAAAGACCCTCAAACCCGCAAAGGAATCCCAAAGCGCAACTCAAACAATTTGCAGAATGAAATCATATTTACCTAACATTTGTATCTGGGTGACAGAAATTGAAATGTTAATATTCTGTACTCAAAAACTCCCAAAAGCCATTATTTGTAACTACATGTTTGTGACAAATATAATTGAATAGATGCATATCATATATTTTAAAACCATCAATTAACATATAACTGCACACACACCCCAATATTAAGAAACCCCAAAGCCCTAGTCCTGACATTGCAAACATCACATGATGTAACTGACAATTGAACTTTTTGATTAGCTTTATTTAAGGCAAACTGATAGTTTGTATCTCTGAAGCCTTGGTTTTACCTTTCTTGGGCAAAATAGAGTAGAGTGCCATTTATACGCTTCAGCCCATTAGGTATACGATGGGGCCCTCATATGGCAAATAGCTAGTCATTTTTCTAACTAGAGCTTGAGATCTATAAAGACATTAAGTACTGATAGATTATTGCATCTGACTCTTAACCACTCCATCAGATCAGCATTTGTACAAGTTTAACAGCTATAAGGAAGACAGTATAAAATCGTACCAAATGCCTGAGGGTAGAGTCCTGTGTTCTCAGAAGAGAGTCCATTTGCTGACATGCTTTTCATTTACTGTGACACTTGCATATAAAACCCTAATAAAATTTAGTAATGAAGATAAAAGGGAGCTAACAAAGAATTAAAATGTAGTCTAATTTGTTGGCACATTTGTATGTATATTGATACTTGTAACTAACTTCAGGCACAGTTATTTGTGTCTATTTTCTGGTTTTGCTGTGGTTGTCTGAGGCAGGTGGCCAGCTCTGCATTATTCTCTACTCGTTTTCTTAGCTCCAGACAAAATGTGTGCTAGTGGTGACCTCCTTTCCCAAGTGTTGATCATGCTTCCTAAGAGTGTTTTCTGTGAGGAAGTTATTAGGAGACCCAGTACCAGCAAGCTGAACCAAAGCTAGGGAACACTGAAACAGAGCAAAGAGCAAATCTCTCTATTGCACTGTGTCATTTAAATTAACCCTATTCTTCATCCCATTTAATGCAAGAATATATTTTAGTTTACTGGGAGAAAACCAATACACTATCGATACTGCAAATTTTAGTGGGCTACCCTTTCTCTCTGCTATGAGCTTGTAAATTTCCTTGTAAGATTGTTTTAGAACGCACACTGAAACAGGTTTCACCTCAGTAGTGCAATCCCTACCTTTTGAGAAGCAGGGTGAGTGAGCCCCAAGAAGTACTCATAGTGTGTGGCTCAACTGGTTTCAGGTTTTGGAGCTGACCACTATCAAGGTATACACTCACCTTGCTTTGTATATTCCATGCATACACATTAGTATTCCAGGAGTGTCTCCATGGAAGAAGTAGATGAAAGAATGATCTCTGGAATAGCTATGGTATTGGTGACAGAGAGGTCAAATGTAGAAGCAGTAATGCAGAAAATATTTCAAGATCCTGGATGACCTGGATTCATGTATCATGCATTGGATGATTGTAAATCAGTGAGTTTACTATTTCAGGAAGTCTGTGTCTGAGAGAGAAGGCAAATAGAGATCTTGCTTCATTTCTCACCCATTCTGACAAACGGGACCTAGATTTACTTCTGATTTTCTAGTTTACTTTTTTTAAATTTCGTATATTTCTATATTCTCCTGTTCCTTTTTATTTATCATATTATAGGAATATCATAAAGTAAATTACATTTTCTGTAATTTTCTGTAATAACATCATGTTTTAGGAATCTAAATATATAATAGATAACACAGGAGAGTGGACAAAGACAGCTGAGCCTTTTATTTTTAGTGTATGCCTTTACAGCCAACTCAAAGCAGTATAGAGTGAAACTTCTCAATTGTCAACAGCTTGTTGATGGTTTCAGGTGAGAAACAGAGATATACGGGAAAAGATTACTACTGTTGTTTTTGGTCTTAAGTATCACACTACCTGACTATTTTTCTTTTTTTCTGTTTTTTTTCCGTATAGCCATCATAAAGACAGAAAGATAAAATGGAAGAAATTCAGTTGTTCATACACTTAGGTGAATGGCTACAAGGCTCTGTGAGTATAAATGAAGACATACTAAATAATCAGACATTTAAAAAACATTTTAATAAGAGACTAAGGGGCCTATAAACAGTGGTTTACCACAGAGGGGAAAAAAAAAAAACAAAAGAAAGGAATTATCAAAGTCCTAAATTTTTGAAATCCGAGATAGTTCTAGACAATGAACTGTACCCATTTTTACGACCAGCACATTAAAAAAAATGTCAAGATCTTTGACGAGACACCTATTTTGTCTCCAAAGTTGAGTGAGTGAGCAAGATGCAAAGGCTGGAAGAGCCCTCTGAACAAGCAACTGATTATGTTAGAAGAAGTTATTTGACCAAGAGGTCAGGTGAAGAATTAAGTCTGTCTGCACAGAAGAAAGTGGCAGTGAAGAAGCAATAGAAGTGATTTCCCTGGTGGAAGGTGGTAAAAGCAGGTAGCAAGTATCACTAGCAAGTAAATTGATAGAATGCATGTCTTTTGTAGCTACTGCTGGTAGTGATGGTGAGCTGCTGTGTCCTGACAGAAATTAGGATAGTAACCCCACTTTCAATTAAATACAAGGCATGATATCCTTTTCTTTCAACTGCTATCCTGGCTGGCAGAAGAAGATAAAGTTTATGGCTTGCTGTAAAATATTCACTGATTCTGCTTTAAAAGTTGAGCAGATAATGCTTAATAGCATCACTGAGGCTATTACATTAATGGCCTCATTGATTCATACCATATAAAGGAGCAAAATATTTGAATTTCTTTTCAATATTGGTTGCAATAGAAATAAACAAAAGAAGTAGGCATGTAAATTTAAAAGATTACTGAGATCTTTTCTTTAAGATCTGAAGAATCTAGTTTCCCTTTGATTTCAAAGATAATTATTTGGACATATCTGTTACATACCTGTTTTCATCAGCTGCATTCACACGTTGGGGTTTTTGAAGGCTTTAAACATACATGTACACATACTATGAATACACATGTGTGTGTAAACATATATATCTATATACACCTATATTTGCCAGATGTTGACTTTGCTTTGTTGTTTTGACTTTGTTATTTGTTGTATTGTATCCAGATACATGACAAATCCTAGTACAGGTCTGTCTGAACATGTGATAGTGGAAAAGAAGAGGTACAGGGACTAAGTTGTTCCTCTTGACAGGAAAATTATAATTCATGCGTTTAGAAAATCGTAAGGCAGCCCTTCACTGCGCAATATCCAATCCAGACAAGGAGAAGCTGACAGACAAGAAAGGTACAGTGTAGATAGGTAGGCAACATGCGAGAGTGAGGGTGGCTATCACATCTTCACAACTTGCTGCAGTACTCTACCTATTTCCACTGGGGAAGTTATATTCTTAAAGGAGTGCAAATTTCAAGGGTGAATCACTAATGGGAAAGACAAATGGCTATAGTCAATCCAAGCATGTATCCAGAACCTGTAAAAGGACTTGGATAGATGTGGGTACCTAAATATTTAAATATATATAAATATTTAAATTTAAATAAATATATAAATGGATAAGTATTTAAAAACAAGAATGTTAAGTAGAGGTATTTACAACCCTCAAGTTAAGAATATACCTTTGCAAATTTCCAAACCTGTAAAACAGTTTGCTTCCTTCTTATGGAGATGCAGTCTGTAAAATAAGCTCTTAAGATTTTACTGCAACACAGCTGTCTAGAAAAAAATCAGTAAATAAAGTGTTTGAATCAGAAAATATTATACCTTCAGGTGACATCTCTGGAACAGTGGCCACATAAGGTCCATCCAAGAACTGAGGTTCGTTGTCATTGACATCTCGAACCTTGATGATAAATTCTGATTCAGGTTCAACAGGAAGCTGAGTGCTCCTGTTGATTGCTTGTGCTCTTAGACTGTAGAAAGGTTTCTTTTCTCGATCCAGTTTTTGTGTTACATAAATTTTGCCGTTATATTCATCGATGACAAAAAAGCTTCCAGCTCCCTCCCCAGTCAAAATGTATTTTAAGTTGCCATCCTGCTTGTCTAAATCTGATTTCAGCTGAAAGTACAAAGGAGAAAAATCAGTCACGGTTTGAGAAGAATAAAGTGTTGAAATATTTATTTTATGCTTTAATTCTATAGTGGACCCTGTCACTAACAAGCCTTCTTGAACACTAATATATGAAAGGAGGTACTGTCACATTTTCAGCCAACCATTTTAATTTTAAAATATTTAAAATATTTAATTTAAAGTATTGATATAACAGACTTATATCTGTGATATACCTGAAAAGAGATGCTTCAGCTACTTTGAAGTGAAGGGGATGTATCTAAGTATCTACTTTAGTTCATTGTTTTATCAGCTCCCCTACAATTCTGCTGAAAATAATGCAAAGGTCATTAAACATTATCTACTTTTTTTTATCATTGCAGATGACACATGTACTTTTAAAGCATTTTAATTTTTTTGCTTGGCAATGCTAAGTGTAAATGTGTGCAACAGTGATGTTCTGTTCCTGTTAAAATATTAAAGAGGTGAAAAGACATTCTGTGGTGAAACTCTGTATTGTTCATTCCAAAATAAATTGATAGACATTTTCCATTTCCTTCCAGGATGATCTGCATCCTCTGTTGTATTGCTAGTATGAACTTTATAGTGATAATTCCTTTGATGAGGCTGAGCCTTGGAGACAATTTTTATCCAACTGCATTTGTTCATGACAACAAAACAGTTCTGTTAATGTTAGTGAGATATAATATTTTAAGAGCAATAACCTAATTTCCTAACATGGCAGGTATCCACAGTTGAATTTTATGGGAACAAAAATTTTCATTATGTCATTAATTCTCTATTTTTTTCTCCACTTATTAGGGTTTTAGAACAAAAATGTCAAAATATCTGATAGCCTTGAGACTAATTGAAAAATCCAAAGTTAAAAAAATATATTATTCAACTTGCTTCTCTTATGAAGCAACATGTTTAAAATGCAAATAATATGCCTAATAGTTGACTTTAATTATCTCACTGTTTTGCTTACTGTTATTGACCCTAAAGGTAACTGTAATTTGTGAGACCATAGAACAGAACAGTAACATTTCTATACTGGATCTGCTCAAATATTTTGTAATAATTTCTGAAGTTGCAAAAATAGTTTTAGCCTTTCTTTGGAAGGATGCCTATGCCTTTTAAGATTTTCATAATGCATAATTGTCTGCATGCATCAGATGGATAATTTATTCAGAATGTGACAGGGACACTGCTCTCAGATATGAGGAACTGTTTTGTGTTCCTACTCTGAGTTCTGTAAAGGTATTTAAGGCCTATAATATTCAGAGTTAATTATCTTTGCCAGTACAAAAGACAGAATTTTCAAGTCTAAGGGAGTTTAGAACCATTTAAAATATGATCAACTTAAATATTTTCAACATAAGTAGTTGTGTGCTAAACATGGGCCATGTTACCCCCCTTTATAAGTGGTCTGGTCAAACTCATTTTAGCACCATCCAAATTTGGCATCTCACTAAGGGGCAACACAGCTTCTTTGTTATCCATAAATCTTGGTTTCCTTATCACAAAACCCAGGATGTAGAGAAGTGATCTATATCTAAATCTTGAAACTAACATGGGGCTCAGATGTGACCACAGAGTGTACAAACCCTTAGGGAGTTTGGGAGCATGCCTTTGGCGGGCTGCTAAGACAAAACCTGCATTTAGCAATTTCACTAAGAATCATTTATCCACAAAAGATTTCATGACCTTGAACATGTTAAATGAGAGGTCTCTTACAGTTGACATTTGCTGAGAAAGAATATCAAAAGTTCTCAGTTTACTTATTATTTTAGGCTGGGAACAAAATAAATGGCCTTACCATTGTAAATGAGAACTGAGAACAAGTATTTTTGTACTCATCCTTGTGTATCTGCCATTGCAATGCTGATACACACATTTATTTTTTCTTAATCTTGATAATGGAAAAGGAGTAATGAGTTTATGTTAAATGAAATTTGAAAATTTAGTTCTGACTGTAAAAAGATTTTGATATGGAATAGTGATTTAAAAACAGAGACTGTCTACCTTTGTATTTTCGTTGATGCAGTTTTCTTCAGGGCCTTAATTACTAAAAATTCATGTGTTGATCATAGACTACCACTTCATTTGCTGAAAGCAGCGCATATTCTACTCAATAAAAAGACACAAGTAAATATATCTTATTAGACAATGGTGTCACTGCAATATAAATCCCCAGTTTACCTGTGAGAAATAAAAAGGTGAGATCATGAAAATACATGACATTTATGAAGTTTCTTTGCAGGAAACTGTTTTCAAAGTATTGGAAAAGTAATAATAATTAAAAAAAAATAAACAGTATGTCTTGGGTTGTTCTTTCAGAAGTGAGACATCACACTTCCATAGTAATTACTTTGAAAGGGCTGTGAAAAAAGTAATTAGTGAATTTTGAGCACTTCACCCTTTGGGCCCAATTAAATTTTAGTGCTAGTTAATTAGCAGTTAAACTTATTTTGGTTCATTCATCTAAAAAGGGCCTTAAAGAAAAGAAAACCAGATCTCAAGATTAAAATTACTTCTAACATACAAAAACAAATAATAATGATAATAAATATAGTAATAATAATGATAAAGAGAGAGAGAAAGAGCGGGGGGAAGATATACCCTTGTTAAGACAATTATCTTAAAGCACATTTTTAAAGGAGGGTGAAAAATAATTGCTCGTTGTGCTAAACCTACGTTAATCTAATGAACCATGCAGGTTCCTGCAGTTTCTCAGTGGTAAAAGGATTTAGTATTAATCAGCTTCATTAAAAATTAATGAGGGGTAAATCAGCTGCTACTTAGTGTAATAGAAAATCATGCTAAATACTGTTTGTAAACTACACCACACTCAGTATGGCTGCTTTGATGCAGTGCCAAAAATAGCACAAGGAAATTGCCAGATGTTGATGAGTCCTTAACTTCCATTCAGAAGAAAGAAAGGAACTTTCCAGCTTTATACCTTCATCTGCTGTGTATGGAACTAGTTTTAGTAGCAGCACGCATGTGAAATTTCCTTGACAGATATCCTCAGTGAAGGAAGGTGCTTCCTACTGCCATGGCCTTCAGCTCTGGGACTTCTCTGACCTTGAATAAGGTCTTAGGAAAGGAGAGATGTATTACAGCTGCCTTATTACAGCTTCCTGATCTCCTCTTTCTATGTTTGTTGTTATTTCCCTTCACTGGAGATATGTGGTCTTCCAAGTCAGGGCAGAAGCTGCTAATCAGCATGTTAAATCTAACCTTGTGCTGTCCTTGAATCATAAGTTATCATACCTGTCCAATATACACAGGATGTGGTGAAATCAGCTCCTCAGTTGCAAAAAGAGGCTCCCACAGCCAGCCACGTTTCACTCTTCGAGCCGCTGTGAAAGACCAAACTGTGTCTTGAGCTCTGGAGTTCTGCGTGCTGGGAGAGCAAGGCCAAAGTTGAACCAGCATCACCATGAGACACAGCAATACAGAGGAATTCATGCTGAACCGTCCTTTCAATCAATCTTAATCTGTGAAAGAGGGAAAAAAAAAGAAAACTTTGACAAAGCATCGCTTTTGTCTTTCTACTTTTATACATTGATTCTGTGGTAATGTAAGGGCTGATTTGCAGTGCTAAATTCTCCTCCTCTCCCCGAAAGTAAAGAGCTCAAACAAAGTCTGTTTCTTATTAAAATAGACATCCTTTCAGAGTCTCTAGCATGGAAGTCAAGTGTTTAACTTTTCTTTATGAATAGACTACACAGGGACTTTTATTAAAAAAAAAAAAAAAAAAGCAAATAATCCTTCAATTAATTCATCTTTCAAATTAGGTTGGGTAATTGTATTGTGTAGCCTAGGAATAATTTGATTGGAATAATTGTATGTTTCTGCTTAGACAGGGCTCATTTTGAGCTGCAGTCACAAAACTGCCTGAAGGGTGAACATCTAGCCTTAGTAGCCCTGATGAGTGACAGCTGAAACAGAGTGGTGCAGATGTTTTTTTAACCTCTTCTTACCCACTTTCCCAGCTCAGCAAAATGCCTTCAAAAATGTTAAAGGTAATAGGGTACCATGAAGAAGCACAAAAAATTTACAACATTCTCCTTCCCAGCCAGAGACATGGAAAAGGCAGAGGTTTTTATTGGATTCTTTGCCTGTGCCTTTGGCACAGATGATGCACCAAGGGGTTTCCATAGCCCTGAGCTGGAGGACCATGGCTACAACAAAGATTGACTCCCAGGTGATTCTGAAATTGTGTAGGATCTGCTGCTCCAGCTGGATCCCTACAAATCTATAGGGTTTGATGGGATTCATCTGAGAAAAAGAGCTGCTGATGTCATTGCAAAACATCTCTTTATAATTTTTGAGTGGTCTTGGGAATCCAGAGAGGTCTCAGCTGAGTGGAAGCTGGTGAATGTTGTCCCACTTTTCAAGAAGGGCACGAACGAGAATCCCTCAGACTAAAAGATTGGCAGTCTCACTTCAGTGCCTCATCAAGTTATGGAGAAAGTTATTCTGGAGGGTATTGAAAAACACCTGGAGGACAACACAGTAATTGCTCACAACCAGCATGGCTTTATGAGAGGAAAGTGTTGCTTATCAAATATGATTTCCTTTTATGACATGGTATCTCTCCTACTTGATCAGTGGAAGCCTGTTGATGTAATCTTTTTGGATTTCATCAAAGGTTTCAATACTTTCTCTCACAGAATCCTGCTAGACAAAATTTTCAGCACACAGCTGGATAAACACATGATGTGTTGGGTGAGCAACTTGCTCACAGGTTGAGCACAAAGTTAAAGTGAATGGGACAAACAATGACATCAAACTGGGAACCTGTCACTAGCGGTATTTCACAGGGCTCCATGCTCAGCCCTGTATTCTTCAACATCTTCATGACTTTCATGCAGGACTGGGAGGAATATTAAGCAAGTATGCAGATGATACAAAACTGGGAGAAACCTTTGAAGGCAGGGAGACCTTGCAGAGAAAACTCAAAACATTAGAGGGGTGGGCAATCAATCACCAACTGTATGAAATTCAACAAGCGAAAGTGCCCGATTCTGCACCTGGGATGAGGCAACCCTGGATGTACATACAGACAGAGGAATGAGATGCAGGAAAGCAGTGCCACAGAAAGGGACCTGGGGGTACTGGTCAATGGCAAGTTGAACCTGAGCCAGCCGTGCCCTGGCAGCCAGGAGGGCCAACCCTGTCCTGGGGGGCATCAGGCACAGCATGGCCAGCCGAGCACGGGAGAGGATTGTCCCACTCTGCTCTGCAGTGGGATGGCCTCACCTTGAATATTGTGTGCAGTTTTGGATGCCACAATATAGGAAAGACATTAAGCTATTTGAGAGCATCTGAAAAAGGGCCATGAAGATGGTGAAGGCCCTTGAGAGGAAGCTGTATGAGGAGAGACTGAGGTCACTTGGTCTGTTCAGCCTGGAGAAGAGGAGACTCAGGGGAGACCTCACTGCAGTCACAACTTCCTTGTGAGGGGAAGAGGAGGGGCAGGCATTGGTCTTTTCTCTGTGGTGACCAGTGACAAGATCCCAGGGAATGGCCCTGGAGTAGAGGATGTTGGCACAATGAAGGAAATTTTAAATATAGTTCTATGCTTAGTTAAGAATAGTTGTCTTCTGTGAGGCATAAAGGAAAATTTTAAAAATACCTACTATAAATATTTCAAGCCTTAAAATTCATTTGGCAATGGCATTATCCATTCTTTTCAAGGCTTTAGCAATGAAGAATAACATTTCCTATGGAGGAGAAATCTGGTTTATGAATTTGTAATATGTTAGTCAGTTTGAAAAACACTGAGAAAAAAAATTTGATGCATTTATCTTAGACCTAAAAAAATCCATAAGTCCTTTAGTTGTCCAGGATAAAATATGAATCTATGCATTTTAAATTTATTATTTAAGTATTAATATTTAAAATACCCATCCATATCTGAAGGGAAATGCCATAATTGCTTAAAAAGACAGACAGATAATACAGAAAACTATTAATTTCCTTCCAGCAACATTACATGATGTTGGACAACAGTTTGTTAAAATGTAATCTGCAGAGACGGAAAGAGAGAGAGGAGTTCTAATAGAAAAATCAAATAGAACCACAGAGACTAAAGTGTGCATTCCAATTTCTTTGCATTTTGTGTTTTTTAACTGTAAAACTACAACAGTGCAAGACAAGATTTGAATAGAAGGAATGTGACTTGAGTACCCTCTAGTTACAGTTTCCTGTAGAAAACTGCTTATTTTCCTATGGCTGCAAGAATAATATTTGTGACATGGAAGAAAATTTCAACAAAGCTCAACTTGGCTCTGAAACAAGGCTTGAGTGAGGTTTAGAAGGCCTGAAGACCTTGGAGAGTCTCTTTGCTACAGGTGTACTTAATGCTGAGCAGTAATGTGCACACAAAGTAACCTTGAAAAGGAACACTCATTTTATTGCAGCAAATACCAAAGGACAGACTACTCAAACAATGAAAACTGAACAGTCAAGGAGACCTTTCTGAGGAATCATAGAAAAATGTATTTCAATCACTGTTTATACTTGAAGAGAAGTGCTCAATCTCAGCAAGAGCAAATACTTCTGGCTAGGCTTTTGTTGATGTTTTGGTTGCTTGTTCCAGCGTTTTGCACCTTATTTGACAAATATCTCAGGCTTATGGGACAGTATTTCATGCAGAATGAATGTCAAACAAACAGTCATTATCAAACTCGTCTGAGGACACAGTGTATAGACAACAACATAGTGAGGATGCAGAATATGGCTACGCTGGTCTGCTGTGGGCCACCTTCTTTAATGTGCTGAGCAGTTACATATAAACAGCATTAAGTGTGCATGTAATATTTTGGAGCATTTTGGTGTCTACTTTTTACTAATTTATGTTAATACCCCGTGTTACTTGGAGTTAACCATCACGTCTTGGACAAATTGGAGCAAGTAGCTACGTTTAGATTCTGATATGCTGCACACACTCTTAATGTATAAAAGACTTTAACTTGAAAATACAGGCAAATTCCTTTAAAAAACAAAACTATTTAATAGAAATGAGATCTATATGTAGCTCTGTTTTTCTCTCCTCTGCTATATCAAACATTCTCAATTTGCCTTTACTTTCAGGACCTTTCAAAGCCTATTTGCTTCCAACATCTTCCTACTCTTTTGGCATTGAGACACTGTCTCCAGCCCCTGGCCAGCACATGTTGCCATTTTTTTATAATCCAATTTTTCCCTTTTGAAACAATCACCTTCTTTCTCTTCCACTGATTGTAGCTCAGTCTCAGAAGTGAGTCTCATAAAATATCGAGAAAGCAGTTTCTTATTCCCCCCTTGTTTTCTAGTCTTTTCTTTAAAAATCTAAACTTCAGTATTATCTGCTTAAAAGAAAAAGAAATATAAAAGCACTCACACTGTTTAACATGATTCTGTGCCAAGACTGCTGCCTATCACTGTGTCTAGTATTGCCTCATTATTCCCTTGTACTTTCCTGTCTTTCCCTATCCGTCAGTTGTCTCTTGTTTTACACTCATTTGCTATGGTCTTTGTAAATGAAATGACCTTGTACTCTGTGTTATAATTATAGTATGCAGCAGAGGGAGGATTAGTAAAAGCACTGAGCTTTTGGGAGCTGTAGTAATATGCACAAATAGATAATTTTTGATAGAATAGTGTCCTCATTGAAAAAAAAAAGACAAAAAAGACAAATACGTTTTCAGGCATGAGCAAATGATCTATCACTAAAAATTTCCCAAGGGGAAGAAAGAAATGGGAACCATTGTTCTGCTCCTGTTGCTTTGGAAGTACATCTCAAATTTTTCTCACATGCAGTGAGTTGCAATAATAAAGACTGATACTTAGAACAGAGTTACGAGAATATCCATTGCAGTTGCAATGAGTAGGTTACAGCTTGTAAAGCTTGTAGAACAGCATTTTCCTCTCATACTCAACGCAAACCATGAGTTTCCTGTAGACTAGAAACAGATTTACCTTCTTGGAACAAAGCTGATTAGTCCTTTCTCAAGTTTGTTTTGGAATCTTCACCAAGTGACATCCTGTCTCCATTTGAAACTGGATGTTATTTTAGGTGTGCTAGTAGTCTGACTTGGTTCTGAGTTCCCTTTGTTTTATTTATTTTCTTTTCATTTATGATTGTGTAATTACATTATGAAATAATATGTACTAATACATAGCATTGCAAGAAAAACAGTAGAAAGAAGCAGGGGTCTAAAAAACACTGCTTCTGGGATACAGTTACATAAAAATAAAGTTATATATTTGTTTATATATATTTATTTTCAATAAAGTTATATATTTGTTGATGGAGAAAATAAAAGACTGAAGCTGGAAACAAACAGCAACTTTCTAAAGCATTAAAAAAAAAAAATCCAAACAGCAGATTAGAGCGCAGGTGATGAAAAATTCTGTTCCACATATGTTAGTTGAAGAATAAGGAACAACCAGTTTAATTTTGTAACAAAAGTCCCCTAATTTGATCTAAGTAAAGCCTTTTTATTCGGAGGTAGCAAAACACTGAAATATGGCAACAAGGGTTGTGGTAGATACTCCTAAGTTAGAGACCATCAGGACCACTCCTATACATGGCTAATCCTATTTACAGCACAATTTTTAAACAGTGACTCCTGAGAAAAGCAAATCTCTCTGTCCTTGAAGGCACTCAGAGAAAAAAAAATAGAAAAAAAGCAGACTGAAAGACATTTCTTTTGCAGAATTTGGTGTTGTCTTTGCTTGTTTTAATGGCATCAAGCAAACAACAAGAGGAATAATTCATGTAAGCCAATCTAATTCATTAATATGCAGCTTCTGAAACATTTCTTATCTCAAGAACAGCCTTAACATGATGTTGTTTCAGTTGCATGTTCTGTTTTGTGCATCACTGTTATTATGATTGTAGTGAAATTTGTCTCCCTAGAATGTTGCTATCTTTAATTTTCACTTAATAGGATAAAGAAGAAAGGGTATGTGTAACTAACCTCTACAAATTACCATGTCATAAAAAGCTTAAAGGAATAGAAACTTTCATATTCCTCCACTACAGACTTGTCCATTTGTTCTATGTCTACCGGCTACTCGACCCAATTGTATTTAATGTGGTTGAATATGGAGGATGCTGGTGTATTATAAGTACTACTACTCCATCTTCTTTTCAGAAAACACTAGATATGGACTCATTTCCATTGACTAGTGTAGGTCATGCACAATATTGTAGACACATAGACTATATTACTTCTGCAATTCTCAGAGAATTAGTAATTAGTATCTCTATATATAATATATATATTTGTATATATACATCAATTATTTTAACTAATATGTATGTTTTTGGGGTTTGCGTGTTTGCTTTTTAGGTTTATAATCTTTACAGAACAATGATAAAATGTGTGCAAAGTAGTGGGCTTAATTCTATTCTTGCTACTTCTTACCATTGTTGAATTTCAGATAGAGTAGGATAATAATTTTTACAGCTTTGTGTTGAAGCTCTGCATTATCATTTCCATGTATTTCATCTGTGATGTGGTCCTTTGCAATCAGTAACAAGATTTTTTTTAGGTAATTTTTTCATTCTCCTTTTATTTTGACTATTTTATTTGGAGACACTAGAAGAAAGCATACTGAACTCTTAAGGAATAAATATGGCATATCTAACTCCAATTATGCTGGAAGTCACTATTGTGACAGTAGTGTTTAACTAAATTTATAACAAAGCAGCTGTGAAGAGAAAGCACTAAAATTTCCAAGAATTTATTTTGCAATCACAGTTACCATTTACCATACATACATATTGGGTGATTGACTGAGTGATTAATTGATTTTTGTGACTGGGTAAAACTGACACTGATCCTGCTGTAGCTCAAGGCACCTTTTTCACAAGCCTCTCAGCATATATTTATCTGCCTGATTTTTTTTCTTTATGGTTGTCTAGTTTACCTATTATTTTTATTGAATCTAATTATTTTAATTTAGTCTATTTTGACTTTCTGGTCTTTCACATATTTTTCTTTTTAAAATAAATTTGAACAGCTATATCTAACAAGATTATTATTCTTATCTGAATTTAATTACATTGTTCTTATCAGAACTAACATCTGAATGTAATATCCTCTTCAGTCAATTAATTAGAGGCATATCAACAATTGTCTTTCTAGTCTGCTGCACTACTAGCTACTTTAAAAGCTACTACTTAACCTTGAGAGGTGTTTTCTTTAATGCACATCTTGATGTGACATTTGACCAAATTATGTTGACTGGTAGTGCATATTAACACAGTATGGCTGCATGTGTCTCTGCCAGTCACCCAGAACTTCACTTACAGGGAGACCAATTACTTAGATGTTATGAATGTATTTAAATTCCATTTCATTCTAATTGGCACATTATTTTCTTCATTTTGAAAATATACCATTGTGTCATTAAGGAAGGCCTTCAAACTCTTATATAGAATTAGCAGTGTAATTATCTCTCAGATATACATGAACAAAACAGCTTAGAGAAAGGAATCTTTTAGTAGATTAGTGCCTCTAAGGCTGTGTATTTTAATCAGTGTAGAGCAGACTCACTAGAAATCATGTCATTCTTAGTTTTATATATATTAACATGGTATATTACACATCCCCCATATTTCACTACAATATTTGTTGCACTGTACTAAAAGCTCAAATGCCATTTTGGATGGCAAACCCTAGAGTCTTCAAAGCATGACAAGCAGTAGCTAGATTTCTGCCCCTAGTAGAAATTCAAAACATCTTTTGCAGTATCAGATTGTGATATTTATTTCTTGAAATCCTATGTCTTCCATTAAAAACCTATGATAGCTCTAGCTGAGTTGAACCCTTGCAGATTTGTTTAAAATTAAGGGAAGGGGGGCAAGGTGGAGGATGAGATTTCTTGTGCTGAGTAAAAAAATGAGAGGTAGAGCTGTTACTTGTTAAACTCACAAGCCAAAGGAGATTATATAGAGGATGTGGTGTCATTCTGTATGTTCTACAACCTCATTCTGCAGTACCATTGATAGCTCCCATTTCCTTAGTGGAAAGTTCCCTATATTAATCATCAATAGACATGAGTAAACCAATATTGAGAAACAACTCTTTAATTAATTAAAGTCGGTGACTAATGGTATTTATTCTGTATGAACTTTGGCATATAAAACTGGCTTCACAGTACCTATTTCCTGATGGCCATGAGCATATGTGGTGATGTAACCAGTCTGTTGCCTTTTTCAACTCTGATCAACCAGTATTTTTAGAACTAATTAATTGATTGCTGACCTGTAAGTTTGCTGAATATACATGTAGCTGACACCAGCTCAATATTTTTGTGTGTGGAGCATTCCTATGTTTGGCTTAGGGGCTTGCTGCCACTCACTGCTGTGATCCTGGCAACAAAGATTCTCATGAATCTTTGAAACACATGATTATGAAAACACAAAATCATTATTTCACTCACTGTTATCAACCACATAACATAGAGCTGGAAGCACAGCCTCAAACATTTCAGTCCTGCCCGAGGCAGGAGACCCAAGTCTTGTCACTGCAATTTTTCTGAGATCCTTTAGAAAGAGCCTGGAAAAGATGACCCAATCCACCTAAAAATCTCTAGGTACAAAGAAAGTCTCCCACATCATTCCCACCAACAAAATAGAGAGTGTGTGTGTGTGTGTAAGGATAAACTTCTGTTGGGCAGGACTCTGTCAGACAGCTTTTACTCTACAAAGGTGACCTTTGGAAGTGCTGATTGAAGTAAACACTGTATAGGGATTGAGCCAGAGGCAAGCAAATGTTTCTGTAAACTTCCTCTCTGAGTGTTTGTGTTACTGTTTTTAAGATAATATTAAAATGAAGTCTGTAACATCAGAAAGCAATAAAGCAATTAAGTGTTTCATTTGGAATCTACTGACTTCCCCCAAAGGGACTGGCAGGTATCACCAAGAACACACATACACACACACAGATGAGGTGGATTTCCCCAGAGGCAATTAAACCTTTGAGATTGCTCCCTGGTTGATGTGCCATCTTGTGTTCTTCTGGAAGCATAGCTTTTCCACATGTTATTAACTGAGGTATGAAGTTATTTGATGAACAGTTTCACAGACAAGACATAGAGATATTCCTGCTTCACTTTCTTCGTAGGGAAGAAAAATGAAGCAGGAGGAATATCTGTCTCTTGGCTAAACATCAGTAAATTAATGATTATATTTTGTTGTTTTTCACAGACTATCTGCCATACAGCTAAACACTACTTCAATCCAGATGCTTCCTAGCTAAAGAAAAAAATGAAAGGCTTACCTTAGAACTTAACTTTATGAAAAATTATGTTCATTCTCTGCATTCATTCAATAGCTTTGGCAATTTTATTCTGATATAAAAATTGATTTGGTAAACAGATGCTGAGATGTTAAAAGATTCAGTTATGTAAGATTCAATACCAGTAGCTGTGGTACACTGCACTGTCTACACTAAAAATAAGCAAGCATTTAGTTTTAATTGTAGCTCTCCTTAACTGGGACTATTATTTATTTCTAAGATAGTTTGCACTATAGAAAATTACGACTAAAGCCATGTATTTTAGCATAAATATTTTGCTGATTAAAAAGACAAACACATGTACACAGTGCAAACAAATTCTTGCCTTCTGGCATTTGCTTTTTATTGTAGGCAAGTAGCAAATCCAATTACAAGATGTTTGATTCACTGGGCAAATCCTACTGGAACATTTTTGGCTCTGCAGGATACCACTCAGTACTGAAGAACTACTTGTCAGCATAATGATGTAAAGGACCACATTCTGTGATTCACACTTGAATCTGTTTGCCAAATGATTTTCAGGATGACACTTCACGAAATGCTCCAAAACTCTCTTTAGGATTTAGGTTCTTTTAATCTCTTTAATTCATAATTATTCTTTGCATACATTAAAACTAATAGTGCAGTGAACTCACCTTTTCCATGGTTTTGGAGAAGATTTAATTCCTCCAAACATGAGATAAAAAGAAGCTTTGATATTTAATTTAAGAGGATGCTCTTTGCTAGAATTTGACTTATGTTAAACTTCTGGGTTTGGTCTTAGAGTTAATTTTCCACATAAAATGAGGCAAATCAGAAACACCCTGAAATGAAATCATCCTGTGTATGTCAGTGGAAAACCAGAATGAAATCAGATTTTAATGCTTATATTTGAGGAAACTTACCAGGATGCTTGTGTAAAATAAATAAATATTGAAGGAAGCAGTCCCTTACAAGCAGTTAAGGAAACCATATCTTTACATTAAACACCAACAATAACAAAAACAACAAAGCCAACACCCCCCCCAAAAAAAAAACCCAAAAAACAAACCAAAACCAAAAAAAAGCAAAAAAACCACACAAAAAAACCCCCCAAACAACAACAGCAACAAAAAAACCAAAAAAAACCCCAACAAACAAACAAACAAAAAAAACACCCCAAAACAACAACAACAACAAAAACAAACAAAAAACCCCACAAACTAAGGAGAGGAAAAAAGACCATTTAAAAATTTTTTCATTAAATTCCTTTGTTCTCTGTTTATTAATAAAACACATTAGGTAAATAGAGCAAGGAGCAATTACTTTTAACAGTATGTAGAGTTCTCATTATAAGTTAGAAAATCTGCTCTGATATGTAATCCAGTTATTCAATTTAAAGGTATACTTCAAATTCCTGGACCAAAAAAGTCTGTGCATCACTGCAGTGGAAGTCAGTTGGAAAAATGCTGAAAGAATGCACCTGCCTTAGAAAGTCTGCAGTTGTATCAGATAGGAAAGAGAAGAATTTGCCTGTTTTTTGAGAGACAACACACTGAAGAATATGCATATTTTTCAGAATAGTGAGAAATAGAGATAAAAAATGCCTAATTGACAAAATTTCTAAAAATATAATATATTTCCTTCCCTTTGTATTCTCTTAATATACTACTCAGTTGATGACTCTTCCCTTATCTCCTGCAATGGGATAGACTCTGTTTCTGTTTTGCTTAGGTCTCAATGATCAGAGGCTTGTCTCTCCCTTACCTCTGATTTCAATATTTTACTGCTCTACCTTACTACCAAGCATGTATCTCTTCTTCACTCATTCTATGAATTACATTAAAGTATAATATCCTTTTCTAAACTCTCATATATATATAAAAAAATGAAATTCAATTAGGTCCTTATTTGATTCAATTAAACATTATAAGAATTTTCAGGCACTGAGCTATTCAGTGTATAGGAGCAGAGCATTAGGTCATCCAGACAACACAAAGGGTGTTGTACAATCAATTTCATATCAAAATTTTTCAAAAAGGATTCCTTTTCTTTTCTGTCATGCTTTGAGGTGTGGAATAAAATTTTCCAAATACGGTCCAACAAAGACCATCAGATTTGCAAACTGTGCCTTTTTTTCTTTTTTTTTTTTTTAATGAAATAATGTTTTATGAGTCATAAATAAAGAAAATTGTGAAAATGGAATGAAGTTACTATAAATTGATATTGCATTCTCCAAAAATTCTTGACTTAAAAGCTATTTTTAAAGGATATGTGTGAATTTAGATCTTTCTGACATCCTTATATTCTGACATAACATCAAGATATACTATCAGGTTAAGCAAAAATAAAATCTAACTTGCATAGTATCAGCGAATTCACTCTCCATAGTCAAGTTGCCTTGTGATATCTCAGAGCATAATTTGTGTCCATTACTTGCATGCTCACCCATAGAATTTCTCTTATTACCTTCCTACTTGGTACATGCAACTCTTCTTATAAAGCAGGGGGAATGATGTTTATACTTCCATTGTCATTCAACATAGTCCTTACAATGAACCAAAATAGGATATCTTTGGATATTATTATTAATTATTCACTTTGACTAAAAATCCACTAAGAAGGAAGTGATGAACATCATCAGAATATGTGTTGAAATTCGGCTTTTGAAAAGTCATCGTTCAGGTTTCGCTCTGTTGCTGGGTGAGTTCTGTCAGGTGTCTATGTAGGAAAGAACCTTTGAAAAATTCCTGCTACTATTTGGTGCCTTGAATACCCACACATGCTGCCTTTTCAACACACTTTTATCACAGGTCCTTACATTCTGGTCATTCTCCAAGTTTTGTCTTGTTTCAGATGGAGAAAGAAAAAATAAAACTGTGTGATAGTCATGGAAAATTGGATTAAAAATTCAATATGGCTAAAGACTTCAGAATAACTCCCAAAATTCAGATGATGTTAATTCAATTAATTGTTATTTTTAGTTGTCAAAATCACTTAGGTTCTGGATTAGTGCTCTTGATAAAAGAAAGGCAGACACCCAGATCTCTTTGAAGCTGGAAAAGATATTGTTTTTTATTTCTCCATTTTTTTTTGTTCTGATTTTTTAAACTTTTCATTAATTTCTTTCATTTTTCAACCATTTTTTCCCTTACTAAAACATGATTCTTCCTCTTTCT
Organism: Trochalopteron elliotii; assembly: GCA_024734555.1. Taxonomy (NCBI): domain Eukaryota; kingdom Metazoa; phylum Chordata; class Aves; order Passeriformes; family Leiothrichidae; genus Trochalopteron; species Trochalopteron elliotii. The sequence goes on from JANPWX010000419.1 coordinate 1,782,880, forward strand.
AGCCTACACTGAAGACTTTCACTGAGAAGCTGAGGCACCGAATGTTCCACTCCACTTTTTTCCCTTTCTTCATTCACAAATGTTTCCTGTTTGCACCTCAGTTTAATGAATTCCCTATTCACCCATCAGTTCTTTCCCCACTGCTGTAGGTCATCTGCAATAACAATTTATTGCATCTTTTTCCCTCTTTATAATCTTTGTATGTCATTTTCCCCTCGTTACCTGTGTGACCCTCTGTTACTTCTCTGCTCAATGCTGCCTCTCAAACAGACCTCTTTGTGCAGATTTCTTTTGATATTTTACTTCATAGAAGCTTATTGTAAAAAATTATATTGTTGAGCCACAGTCCCTATGTGTCATTCAGAGGGTAATTTTGCCAATTTCAAGAGCTCTTATGTACTTTGCAGCCTTAGATTTTATATTTCCAACTGAGCAGGTATCATCAGGACTTTATACATTATCTTTATCAGGAGATATTATCTTTATATATTTTATATAAAATATATTTATATACTTTATATATTTTATAAATATATACTTTATATATTATCTTTATCATCAGGACTTTATATATTATTATATATATTAATTATTAGAGTATTGAAATACACAATCAGACTCAACATTTTTACATTCCATCACCTACTTTTTCTTTCAATTTAAGAAGCTTCTTAAGCCAAGAAGCAAGTGGAGGAGACAGGCAGAAACAGAAGGAAAGTAATTACTGTCTAGGATGATTTTAATAGGGTAGGAATCATGGTGAATGGTTAGTGTCAAAAAGGGATATACTGGAAGAGTCAGATGTCTAAAATGCAAGACTTTATTTTCACAAATTGATTAGGAAAGAAAAAAGCTATACATGGAGTAAGGCCTGCATCAGAAGGGGGCACCAAGTGTGTTGAGCTGAGGGATTTTCGGTCCACAGGGGACATTCAGAGGACAACTTCTCTCCTGGTTGGTACACAGTCCTGTAGAGCACGGCTTTGTAAAAGAACAGAAAAGTCCTTTGCATATTTCAGTTTTCTCCTCATCTTTAAAAACCTTACTAAACTAAAATCTGTAGATATGTCCAGTATAGGTCAATTGAAGTTTTTCAGAAATATTACTTACAGGATGGTTTTCTGTTCTTTCATCTGAAATATTTATCAGCTGTTGAAATTCAATGAAAGAAACGTGTCTGGGAGAAATCAGCAGAGCATTCTGTTAAGTATGAAGTACTCTCAGTTGTTTCAAAAGAATATTAAAACCAACAAAGGCTGGGGTTGGTGTCATGACATCAGTGTGGTGCACTGCATGGTGAAACTAGTGTTTCCAGAACAAAGGAGCTAAGTGAAAAGAATAAGAAAACCATAGAAATTATTGTTATCAGACCTTGATAATGAAGTGGCCCAAGACTTACTACCTAAAGAAGATGTAGTCAGGATGCAGTCAAGAAAGGAGCAGAGTTTGTGGAAGGCAGAAGTAATCTGAGAAGATTTCAAAGAGCCATGAAAAACTGTATTGACATGTAGGATGCAGAAGGCTTGGGAGTTGAATTAAGTTGCAGAAAGGCAATTTGTTCAAAAGTCATACTCGTTTAAGGAGGCTAACAGCTCCAGGATAAGAATGAGTAAAGTTGAAATATTAATTTCCTGAGAAAAAGTTCTGGATAAAGAAACAAAGAAACAATGTAGATTTTTTTAAAAGGGAACAATGTAAACATTAAAAAATCCCAAAAAACTAAAAACAAAAAAAAAAAAAAAGGGAAACCCACCAATACTAAACTAAATGAAATTTAAAGATATATTGCAGGTACAATTGACTCTATACAATTAATTTAATATCATTATCTGTATTGGTTTTCTTAAGTAGAAGAGACTGTATAATATTTCACCTTGGAAAGTTGCCTATAAAAATTAGAGACTTATGGTGTTAAGTTGGCAAAATATGACCAGGATTATTTCTGCCACAACAATTACTAATTTTTATTGGTAATTTTCATACATCTCTGTAAATTCAAACAGCAACTCATGGAGAAGAGCAGGAAGCAAAAGCATGGATTGTAATTTCCATCTCTCACTGCTTTAATTACTAGATTTGTGAGACACATGGGGGAATTTCCGCTGGAAAGTAATGTTTTAAAAAAATCTCAAGACAGGAGATAGGAGGCCTCTTCATGGATGCACACATATATTTATTAAAGATGATGTGCAAGGCTTTGGGTACTTCTTTTAAAGTTAATCCCTTCACAGTGGTACATGGAAATTAGTACTGAAGAACTCACACTTCAGAGTTCATTAATGAGCAGATACTTTTCAAGCCACTTCTTGGCCCTGGACATGGACATCAACATTCTTGCTTTGTAGTGTTTTCCTTTCCTTCAACAGGCTATGGAACTTTATTTGGTTCCTGTGGATCCAACTGGATAACTTCAATGCATATAAATGTATGAATATGCATGAGCTTTCAGAGATACCATGATTCACTAAATCTTAATTTGCCCCTCAAAATAAGTTCTTACAAAAGAAATTACTGTAATAAGTTTTTATGCATAGCTCACTTTTCTAAAGCAACTTCACCACATAATTCCCCTTCTTTCAGGAGTCTGTCTGTCTTTAATTCATTGCAAGCCAACTGAAACTGGGAAGTCCATGAAGTTGCCATAGTAACTCAATAGACAAAGACTTAATTCCCTAGTTTATATAAGACAGAGCTCATATCCTGCAGACAGTAATGGGCTTAAATTATTTAGGTCTATAACGTCAATGGATTATATATATTTAAAAAAATAAGTGTCAGTTCCTTAGTGAAAAATGGGCTTTGATTACCCTATGCTGTCTCGAAAGTGTTTGTGTGTGGGATAGGAAGCCAATCAAAAGCCAAGGTGAATGAAAAGGAAGCGAAAGCAGTGTACGGTAAAAGTAGTTCTTTCCATGTGAAGAGAGGCTATGAGTTATGCTGTTCACTTACAAAGAATTTATTTTGAAAAAATCCCTCAAACTGAGCTGTTAATATCCATAAACGCCATGGATTTAAGAGAACAAAAAGATGGCACACTTGGAATTTTGCAATCTAGTGAAAACAATGTGACTGGCGACAATTGTTGTTGTTCCCCATTCACAAATATAATTTGCAGTAACAGTGCTGAGGCTACAAGATATGGAACAGCAAAACTGAAGAAGTCCGTTGAAAAATGTGCTGTGAACTACATAGTTTTGTCATGGGCAGTAAGATTTAGTGAGGGGCACTATATAATTTTGGATTAACAGTGTGGCATAATCAACAGGCTGGGTTGTGTCAAGATGGATGTGACAAAAGTAGTAAAAAATAACTATATATTTGCTTACTCCAAGCAATTTCCTGCTTCTCAGCCTCTTGATCACAAACTGAAAATCTCTTACTTAGAATTGATTTGAGATCACCCACTAACAGAACAAAAGCTGTTTTCTTTTTCTATCTGTTTAATTTTGCCCTCCTTCCCCACACCTTCTGCTTTATGCCACATTTAGCAACTGGGTAGACTGAAATCATAAAACGGGCCTGCTGCATTGCAACTTTCCTAAATAGCATTGGTAAATATAAATACAATAAACATTCTTTGGGAACATTGCACTAGTAAATGTATAGGGATATTTTAATCATCAAATCTACCAATAACTTCAAGTATCTTAGAAAACAAATTCTACATAATTTAATTATTTAATTCCCTCAACTAATAAATTGTGTTGGTCTTTTTCATGAGGCTCCTGAGTACATCAGTTATTTATTTTAATCCTGCAAGTGCAAAAATAACAGCTCATGTGGGAATTGCTGCTACAGCTCTATTGTATTTCATGTTGCTTTATTTATTCTTTTCTTGTATTTTAATTTGTATTCCAGATTTCGATAAGATATTGAGCCTGACAGTTTCCCATGCACATTTAATTTGAAGAGCAGAATGATATCTGTATTTTTTCTAGAATGGGAGCTCATCATGCAATCAGACTTTATCCTTGTATTTACATTTTGTGTCATTTCAACTATCTCCTATCGTTCCAGTGTTTTGGGTCGTTTTACAGTTTCCTACTCATGACTTGTAAACTGTAGATAAATGGCATGAAAAGCAACCGGACATGAAAAACTATTCAGACAAATAAAAAGAAGATTGTTATCTGCTGAGGAAGAAGAAGGATCAAGGAAAACAGGGACCAGCTAGGTATGCCACTATCATAAATGTCTTTGTTGCTTCATATGATAACAGAAGGGTTAGGTTTGGGTTTTTTTTTTTGGGGGGGTTTTTTGGGTTTTTTTTGTGATTTTAGGTAAGTTTTCCCTTGTTCAGAATGTTTCCATGAGTTGTGAGATACCATAGGTAGTTGCCTTAATGATGGGTTTCCTCTCATCTCCTTTTTCTAATCTCCACCGCTATTCAACACACTTGATTTTTAAGGGGTCTCTTACAGAAAACATATTTTTATATTAGAAAATATCCTCTAATTTTGAACTTCCTATATGTTCCTATATGTATGTAAATAAATAAATAAATAAATAAATAAATAAATATTTATTTATTTATTTATTTATTTATTTATTTATTTATGGGTTTGGGTTTTCTTTTAGTCCTGTATTTTTGGGGGTTTTTTTCTCTCAAATTCTGTTACGGAGCATATGAACTTTGTATTTTGTGTACTACAGCCTAGTTAGCCTTCCATTGTAAGTATTAATTTTAACCAAATTATCTGCCCTCTGGACAGAGAATTAGAAGACTGCTCAGGAACCTAGTGTCTAATTCATTACTTTCACAAAGGCCATCATATATGTCCGTGTAATGAATGGAGGGTATTTGCAAAATACAGATATGTACCTACTTAATTTGGGTTGAAATTTCATTTAGTAGTGCTTCAAAATTTCACTAGGGCTTTGTTTAAACAAAAATCAGGTTAAAGTATCTAGAAAACTGGCCAAAAATTCAAGCAGGGATAAACTGGGATTACTCCCTGGTCTCACGGTTTTGCTGCAGAGAAACATGTAAACAAAAGGGCAATAACAATATTTTAGTCCTGAGTTTTTGCTGCTATTGCCAATTCCTGTCAGCCAGGAAAGTAAATTCTGTACATTTTCACTCTCATTTCCCTTCAAATTACTTTTGTGACCTCCTTGCCCCTAACTGAAATATGACTCCAAATATACATCGCAAATGCTGATTATGTTATTGTACTATTTCACCTTCGCTGTGCAGTATCAAAGGAGCAGAAACAGGGACAGGGTATTGGCATGGTGCTGTGGAATCTTAAACACAGCACAGAAATCCCCCTCTTTGGGAAGGGGCCAGGGCCATTATCCATGCTAAGAGAGCCAGCAAAGCAATGTGAAAACAAAACAAAAAAATCCCTGCTGGATGGAAAGTGTCATTTTCGAAACAAATAAATACAAGGGTTTCAAGTTTCCTTAATAGAACATTAAAATAAGCTCTACTCTGTAGAGTAATGAATAAATCTAGTTTGTTGATTCTACCCATTGCTGAAACAGTGTAAAGAAGGATTAGGTAAAACTAAAAGAGGCAAATGTATGAAGCATTCACACAAAACCTCCAAGAGAAAAGAGGTAACATGCCAGCTAGAAGAGGGAATAGATCAAGGATTTTAGATCATCTTGTCTTTTGGGACATCTTGCCATTTCCTTCACTTGATATCCAATGAGCTTTAGGAATGCAAACAGAAATATTTAAAATAAGCAAATACACAAGTACTAGAGCTTAAAATTGAAATATGCTTGAACAAAACATTTTACCTTGAGAAAATGATTGAACTCTGAGCTACTTCAAAGTTGGAAAATTCAAAGTTAATCAAATTATCTGAAATTTTTCAATTATTATCTTTCTTTGTGGAAGAGAATGAGAAGGGAAAAAATCATCATATAAAAATCCAGTTAGTTCATATAAAGAGAAAACGAGAGTGGGCATTTTTATGTGTGAATCACATCACCTGATTTTTTTTCAAATACTGATATTAAACTGGATGATGAACTATTTGCAGCCAGGATCAAGTAGAGACCAAGTGGGCTTTGTGAAAAAACAGCCTTAAAGTAAAATATGATCTATTATCAAAATTCTTGCAGTACAGTCTATTTGGATTTATAATCTTTGTGGAAATAGCAACTGATTCAATATTCAGGGCACATAATTCATCTGTAATGAAAGCACTTCACCTTGAAGAGCACTTCCACTGGCTCTCAGTAGAACATTGTTCTATATTGAGAATTCAGGGGGGGAATTGTGCTTAATGGTAAATGAATTTTAAGAGTTCCCTTTTTATCCCAACAGAGGACTATGTTGCTCTTCTGCAATCTTCTTAAAGAATAGTTTGTAGTTTATACCTTACAGTTAAACAGCTGTTTTCAGTAGTCTGCCTTTTCCCTCTCTACTTACACCAGATACTTTTGCTGGCCCTGGTCAGCCCCTCCTGTTCTTTCAATGGAGAAATTGTAGGCTGTGAGTTGAACAAACTATAAGGAAAAAAAACCCAAACAAACTAAAAAGCTGGGTTTTTTTGCCAAGTTATTTACTACTTGTACAATAGAAGAGAAGGTTCGAAGGAAGAAAATGGCTGATAAGGCAGGAGAGTGACTGTCACGCTTACAGCATATTTTATGGCTTCAACTCCTTCGTAAAGATGGTTTCTTTTGAAGGTTAAGTTTAATCTGTTGTCACAGGACTTTTTCTTGCACAGTGTTGACTTTCCTGAGTATTTTAATACAAGGTCTAAGAACTACTTCCAACATCATTACATATAAATCCAAGTGCTCATTCGCCTTTAGAATGCTTGTACAATATCACCGAAACAATGGGATTTATTTCTGCTGAGGAAGTAGAAGGATCAAAAGAACTGAAAGAAAATTATTATTTCAAGGTAATTTTTTTTATTATTTTAGCACACTTTCCTAAGTGAAATACAAATATCACAAAATAGAACGTACTGTTTAAGTCCTTTTCCATCTGATAACCAAGATCCTTCCTAATTTTCTCTTTCTTTATAGAAAGAGGTCTTTGACTAGGTTGAGTTCAATGGAATAAATTGAATTCTATAGGTTGTGTTTACTGCCATCAGAAAATGGCAAACTTATCTGAAACTATGCCAAAAAATTCCCCTGCTGTAATTGTAACCTGTTTTCTTTATCACAGATGTAGAAATGGGAGAGTTAGAGTACACTATGACTATTGGAAAACAAAACATGAACATATAAACATCTATACAGAAATATTCTAAATTTTAGAAATAGTTCAGAAGTTCAAAGTAGAAAATAGCTTCCAACACTAGGGGGGATGTTTTTCAACACGGCCTTAGCATCACTGGTGGATTATATTTGTACATACAGGTTGTAGCCCTTAAATGACCAAAACCAACTCCAATTTGTTTGCAAACTGAGGAGCTTGTATGTGATTTGATGGAAATGCTATCAACTTGCTTATCTTTTGTACATATATATGTAATTTTTTAAAATTGCAAACAATGGTAAACTGTTATTATGTATCAATAACTTGCTGCCTAATGGGGTAGACCCGAATACCTAAAAAATTTACTGAAGTATGCCCTTTTAAAGTCTTTAAGTCTTATCAGTGCCAGATAAGTGAATTAATATTTTTAATACAGAAAATTGTTTCAATGGTATTTTATGACCATTATTTTAATAAACATCTTGGTATTAAAAAAAACCCCAAAACCACGTGGTTTAGCATCTTGGTTTTTCAAAACTTGTTTTCTTCAAATTCATTTCCTCTCTTGAGAGAGAGATGTGAGAAGATATGAATTTAAAATTGATTTTTTTTAAAATGACTTTTCATTAATTGTGAAGTAATTTCAAACTAATCTTTAGCTCTTACCCTCATGAAGCAGTGCTGGGCAAGACCCAGCAGGCTGTGGCTGATAACCTCCACTCCGTGGTTTGTCAGCAGCGCAGCTGTGACTGAGTGCCTGAGCTCGGTGGTGACTGGCAGGGCCGGGCTGGCTCAGTATCCCGGTTATCCCGGGTTATCTCCTCCCCCAGCTCCGGGAGGCAGCGAGCCACCGGCGAGTGCTGAGCCTGTCACCCACGGTTCAGCCTTGCAACAAGCAATCGATGTGTCTGATGGGCAAATTCCTTGCAGTGTCTTTTACACAGATGAACTCGCTGCCACTTGACAGAGTTCCAACCTTTTACACCTATTAAGGAAGGAAACAATAATGCTGTCCTCTTCTCTTCAGGGTTTTCTATATGCTGCCCCTGACTGTGTCCTAAATGAATCAAGAAATCAATTTGCAGCCTCTCAGCCTCAGTTAAATCAAACTTATTCACAGTTTCTGCTGAGTAAAAAACATCCCATGCTTCTCCTCAGTACCCACTGTCATTTTAACAAGATCTAGCAGAGCCTTGGCCAAAGCTACACTGTCCAAAACGTTTGATTTTGCTATTTTTTTCCTCTTTTTAGCTTTCCTTGTTACCTTTTTATTATTTTATTACTTTACCTTTATTAGTATTAATTGTGTAAATTATTTCTTCTCCAAGAATCATTGTCTGCTAAATACAGCTGCTAAATGAGGTATAAAATTAAGTTTATCACCAGAAGAATGGATCATAATATGGAATAAAGTTCTTTTATTGAAAAATAGTGACAATAAGATGAAATATTACAGTGTTTATTGTGAACTTATAGACATTATGGGCCTGGTAATAACCTAAAAGTTTATCTAATTTTTTTCATGCAAGTGTTTATTTTTTATGGAATAGATAACATTTTTGCTTTTTATAACACGGAGCCTGAGGCTCCCGGATTTTGTTGAGATGGCATTTATTCATTTAAATACCTTAAGTCAAAGAGTGCAATGTCCTATGCATCCTCCCTAAATAGTCAATGGAAAGAGTAAAGTATCTCTGTTTTACAGCATTGTGAGAAAGGCAAGCAGCATATGGAGTCTAAAACATCATCTTTCTGTCCAGAGAGAATCTTGGCAATTAGTCTAAGGTAATAAGTTACTTAAAGACATCTACAGGCAGGTCACATGTTCCTCTATTAGGAATGTTTTCATCTCAGGTAGCAAAACATGATTCCAGTAAAGGAAATTAGACCGGAACAAAGATGTTTCATACATTAACTAGTTTAAAATAATGTTTAAAATTAATAAAAAAATATGCTATTTAATTTTTTTGGTACACACTACTTTGAATTATAACATATGCCCTTTTTTTTAAGAATTATTTTTAGATTGAACAAAAGTAATAATGTTATCCAAAGGAATTGGCATTTCTTTTTTTTCCAGTGTATTTAAAAAAATATATACAAAAAAATTCAGAAAAATTCTTCGCATGTATTTCAATCCCTGCTTAATGCAGCTGATTGCCAGAATGTTTTCTCTCCATATGATTACTAAGATTTACAATTAATATGATCAAAATGACATAGATTATAGTATCATACTAAGATATGAATCCTAACCACCATGTCACATAGAAAGAAAAAAAAAAACAAACTTATCTCTTCTGTATATGAGAAAACATCAAAACAAAATGAAGTTTTATTACCTCACTTTATGTGTGATTTTGTCACACATACATTAAAATTATCTCATTTTTCATGCGTTAGAGGTAAATCTTTCACTGACATTAATTCATTCTCGAATAGGTTCTGCTATATCAGCTCATAGGATCACCTCATTTTCTGGGTTTGGGTATAGAGAACATAAATCCAAAATACCCAGACATAAAAAAGAAAGCCTACAGGCAACAATTATGAATTCCTAGAAATCTAAAGTTGCTGCCAGTGGAAGGCCACTGAAATTGTTCCAAGAGAGTTTATCTTCAGATATCCTACTGAAATAGTGTGTTTTTTACTCCCTTTGACACTTATGATTAGTAATACTCAGGAATACACTCCATCATTTTTATGATGCAACAGTTTTCGCTGTGCTGTCTAGTTTTCATTTGAAATAAAATGGGCTGAATCAGACTGTAGTAGCTCAGACTTAAACAGTATTTCTCCACTTGGAAATCAGCTATTATTCTGAAGAGGCTATCTATCAGAAAAAAAAAAAAAAAAAAAAAAAAAAAAAAGAAAAGAAAAAAGGAATAAACAGGTAAATTACACTACAAAAACCCAATGGAGGAAAAAGCAAAAATCCATGATTTATGACAACTTAACAGTTATTCACATCTCTGAATTATTTACTTTTGACGTTTGTATAATATAGATGGCAAATATATGGTGAATATAAATTTATATTTCAGAGTTTCTTTGAATGTTTCATGCATGCAACAATACCCTCCTTGTAAACACTGCATTTCAGAGTAAGTTATTGCTTTAAATTTTCTTCTCTCCTGAGAGAATAATTTCATTTCAGGGGAAATAAACAATATTATCTACTGAAAATAACATATTTTTTAATATTTAATTACTTGGGGGGGTTAGGTTAATTAGTTAATAGGTTTGGTCTTTAAGGATTTGATGTAATAGAAGCTTGGGGTTTTTTGTTAGTGCTGGGTTGCTAAGAGCACTCATTTACATGTCTGGGTCCTTCAGGTGGTGGTGGTGGAACTAATGAGCTCTGCCCATCAAATGAGGATGCTGCATGATCCAGTGTTGGGCTGTCACCCGAGGGTGGCTCAGGCTCCCATTGTGAGCAGTTTGTGGTGCTGCTCTGCAGGAGGAGCTCCCAGCAGAGGAGGAAAGCCCTGGAATGCCCAGTCACAGCCATGGTGCAGAGTGCAGAGTGTTTGAATAAGGGATCCCTGCTGGATATCTACCCGTGGGACCAGCAGTTTATGGGGCAGGGGTTGCTCAGAGAGTTATATGGGGGAGGGACCCCACAGTATGTCAAGGAGAAACTCTGTATATGTGGGAGGACTCAAAGAGGGAACCAGAGAGACCCATCCAATGATGTGCACCATGTGGTGGAGACTGATCTGTTGACCTGCCTGAGCTTCTTCCTGGAGGACAACATCACTGCCATTGCCACAGGCTGCAGGACAGAGGGGTAGTGTCACCATAAAATTTCATACAGCCCTGATTAAAATGTCCAAATAAGTGAGACCATTTATTCTACACACTGTCAAATTGGCCTTATGCTGTGACAGTCTTTGAGTCCAGGCTCTGTTTTCCTGTTATCTTTAAGTGGAAAAAAAAGTTTTCCGTAATATGATCGCTTAACAAAATAGCTGAGATAAAGAATTGAGTAGAAGAAAATTACACGTGAGGCACCAGAAAATGGGTCTAATTTTGTAACATTTGCACACCCCTAAAAGAGTGAATATGAAAAGTGGAGCAATCATCACAGTTTATCTCTCTATGACATTTCCAAATGCTATTTATACATTTTCTGGTTCAGTCTTTTATGAAAATAGCCATGTATGCCAGCTATCTAATGACCTGGCATTTGAAACCAATTCAATTTATATGTTAAATTTGATGTTAGGGGAAAACCAATACACTTACCACATTTTCATTCTGTAAGAGTAGTTGTCATCTTAATTTGTCTGGAAACATCTTTTTATTTTCCAGGAGTATCTCATGAGATATAAAGTAACATAATTCATTCTAGCTCATCTACTGCTGGGAATTACTGTTAAGGGTAAATTTTGGCCTAGTCAATATACATCACAGTGATACATAAAAACAACACCAGCAATGCTCTTAATGTTCTCCAACAACTATCTGCATCTCCTGGGGAGAGTGAGAAATCAGGCATTCAAAGTTGTACTGGGCAGTAATTGAAAGGAGCACTCTTTTCTAATTTGTTAGCAAAGATGAAAGGTTTATAGTTTGCATTGTGTTGGCACATGCCCTCCTCTCTTTTCTATTCCTGAATTTTTCTGAAGCATCCATGGGATGCTGAAGTGCTTGGAAAGGACATCTTGAGTGTGACAAATTGTTATGGCTCATGGACCCTTGGACAATGAACTCTTTTGGTGCTTTTCACGCAAAGTGTGTGAGAGAGAGAAGGAATTCACTCCATTTAGAGAAAAAAAATCTCATTTCATATTGCTTCAAATGTCATGGATAAAAGGGAAAAAGGGCAAGCAAGGTTAGGACTGCTCCTAGCTTTTGTTTGATTCCATCTCTTCAAAAGTACGACAGTGCATCAAGGCACTAGGGAGCTTCCCTACCAGTTTGCAGGTGCGGGCTGTTGACAACATGTAACTCAGAGCATGAGTTTGTGTATGTGATGTGTGCTGTATGGCTACTATTTATACATTAGTAAATGTCTAAAAAATGTGCAGAAAATATTTAGAATATTTTAAAATATATAAATTCTTACAAGCTGCTGTGTTATGATTTTGTTTATGAAGTTTGTTGCAGATTTATTGAAATTTTCAGAGTGTTTCAAATCCTCCACAAATCACAAAATAATGTGGTTCCTTTAACAAGCAGTCATATCTGTTTTGGTTTTGGATACTGTGTTTAGTCTTACCCATGGAGTGGGCACAACTCCTAGAGAGTGAGGTCTGTTCACTTGTGACTGCATCCGGTGAACCACAATCTCTTTGCAAAGCAAGATCAGATATAGATTTTTTGTTCCATCTCCTGATAAATTCTGCTTGGGATGTATATCTCTCATTTAACAATTTAAAATTGTTAAAGAGATGTTAAATAAATATATCTTTCTTTAGAAAGCTTTTTGATCCTCTTTTTTTTTTTTTCTAGGTAGTTTTGACAGATTGCATTATCCCACTTCCAAGGTGTCAAAATTATGTGTAAAAAACAAAATAATGAATGATCTCTTACGCTTCCTCTAATGTTTAGTTAACAATTTTAAGGTTACAACAACTGTCATTCACTAGTTATAAAAAATAAATATACAGTGTCAATGCAAAAAAGTTTTCCCACCATAAATTTAACATTGTATCAGAATACATGCATTAGAGTTCTCCCTCAAGGTAGTAGCAGCAATCGTCAAGTATCGTATTTTTAATTCTAGTACTGTATTTGCAGATACTAAGTTTTTTACTGAGGTTTTACTTTCTTTTTTCTTTCTACTTTTATGGTAATTAAATATCCTCTTTTCCTTAATTGTATTCACTCAAAATGAGTTTGCTTTAACAGTTAGGTCAGTGGCCTAAGACTGAAAGATTCTAATTTAATACCACCTTCCATTTGCAAGGTCTTCACTATGTTTGTCTCGCTAATAGAAAGCCTGGGAGAAATGTTCCTTTGTAAATATTGTTAAGAGTTACATCTTGTTAGCAGCAGCAACTGCAATTTCTTTTGTGCTACAGGCAATGCACATGTGGAGAAGAGACCTTGACGTGTGTGTCCAAAGCAGAATTATGTCCCCTGGTCTGTCCCATGTGCTCCTGATCCACATAAGCTTCCTCTGTACTGGAGGTGTACCTTGTCTGCTTGGGAGGGTCTGCAATGGATCCAGGATAACCAGAATAGCTGAGATGGCCATAGACACTCTCTGGTCCTTTGATTCATCCATTTCAGAAACAAATATGTTGTTGGATAAAGGAAATTGGAAGGACAGATAAGAAAACCATTGTGTTACACCTCACTCCCTTTAGCGTCAAAGGGATTGGAACACAATCGAAATAGAAAAAAGTTAAGGGACTGTGGTGGAACCTATCTCTACTGCCTGTGGTAGAAATCAAAACTTTCTGTGACTTACAAAGTAAAAGGAAAGTAATGGTTTTCACCTAAAAAGGATGTAATATTTTAATTCGGTATTATCTAACAATACTGTATTGTTAGATCTGTTGGCACAATTACCTTATAAATTAAACTCATTTAAGAAATAGCCAAATTTTTCTGAATAAGCTAAACAAGAAGATTTCAAGTATATGTTTGGAAAACATGATGCAAAGACTACTCAATGGAAATTTCACTCAAAAGAATTATAAAATATCAAAGCAAATAAAGCAAAGATTAATGATAAAAAGCAACCACAGACATCATTAAAATATGTCTGTATAGCATATAATATATTGTTTTCTTATTTCACTATCAAATTTTGCTGATATTGTCTGAAAATTACTTCATGTTGGTAATTGTAAAACATTCTGACACATGAAAGAAGTACGTATATTTCATTTTTAATATACTATACATTTTTCTGTTTTGAATGTAAAGTATGCATTATAATTTCATAAATTACTTTACACTAGGTAAAAGTAGTTACATTTTACTCCTCAATATGCAGGCTTTCCACAGTAGATTTGTGACTTTGTTCTTTAATTTTAAACTACTTTTCTTAGCGTATTTTGTGAGCAAGGCTCTCTTTCATACTCTCTCCACTACCTAAAAATAATTCTAAGAATAGATTTCCGTTGTCTAGCTCTTTCACTGATGCATTTTTTATTCTGTAAAAATGCAGAAAGTCTGAACTCCAGTCACAGCCCTATATTCATTTTATGTAAGCGCTTGGTTCAACACTTCCAACAGAAAAATGCTGAACATTGAAATGTATCTTTACAACTCCTAAAACTGAGTCCACAGATCAATTTTTGCACCTTAGTGCAAATTTATCCATAAAATAAAAGTAGTTTATCTGGAGTGCTTTTGCAACCACAACCGATTCTAAGTAACAGTCTATTAAAAATAATGTTATAGTCCAAAAGCTGTGTAATTCCCACCAGTTTCATAGCAAAATAATTTGCAGAAATGAACAAGCTGACAGACAGTATTTTAATAACAAATCCTCAACTATTAAATATCTCTGGGCTATATTCTACTGGATGTTTTTTAGCTATAGTCTATTTGAAGAGTCTGAGCTTTAAAAATAAATTGTAGCTATACCTCCTAATAGAAATGTTACAAAAGAAACATGCAATGCAAATATTTTCCCAGTGTATGTAATGTGCTGTTTTTTGGAAAACTCATTTATTAAGAAATTGCTGTTTCACACTCGAGATTTGACAAGAGTAGAGGCACACATTTTCTGTGGTCTGAAAGATTTTGCATGCAGTTACTAGCTGGGGGATTATAAAGAGAAATGGGAACAGAAATGTGAATGAAAATAGGGAAAAAAAGATATTTCTGTTACAGTAGAGTGAAGAGTAACAAGACAGGGAGTATTTCCTACTGTTCTTTTAAAACAAGAAAATTTTCACTCTTGATGTCAGCCTCAGAAATTTTAAGCACACATTCATGACAATCACTTGCACAAGTGCAGCTGAAGGAATCACAAGCATTCTGGGGGTCTTGCAAAAAATCGATTGATAGTCAGCATGAAAACTTTAATGTGCAAGTTGAACACAAAACAAGCATAAACACCAGAGTATTTCCTCTGGTAAATCCAATTTAAAAATTTGGAACATCACAGAAATAGAAGTTAGATGGTGGACTCTGACAAAGCAACAAAGCAGCTTCTCTTTCTAGAGGTTTTGAGTGGCTTCTGGGTTTGTCTCTGCCTTTTGTGGCTTCTGCACTGGTGCATCCAGATAAATGTTTTAAGTTTGATTTTAGAATATCATAAACTTTTTTTAAAAAAGAGAGCTCTCTTACCTGTGTAACGTCAGAGCCTTCTAGGCATAAAGGACTGGATATTTCAAAAGTTGCATGAAACAAGGGATGCAGAGAAGTAAGAAGTTCTGTTTTACTTCACAGATCCTCAGAAAACTCTAGGAGTTACAGCTTCCTGCCAGTATAAGTCAGTTCTGCTTTTACTTTTGGAAACTCACAGTATGACACCGCTTACTGAATGCTATTTTGGGTGCCCTGAGTAAAACTATGAACACAGGCACTTTTGTGTGAAACATCATAAAGCCCCTCTGATGTTCATTCAGAGTCCAGAATTAAAATGCAGAAGGCTCTAGCAAGCAAAATACAAGCTGATTTTCTTTTTCCTAGTGGAAAAATAAAGTACTCCCTGGCAAGTAACCAGGGTGGTGGGAAGGTAATTTGTTTTGTGTGAGAGCATTTTGCAAGTGAAAGGGATATGGCCTCTGTTTAGAGATTAGTCAGGGAAAAAAGTGGTCAATTTAGAGCAGTCACAAAAGTTAGTCAAAGAAGAGAGTTTTTATAGTCTGAGTTTTGCCCTCTGGCCATTTTTTTCCACCAAATAATTTAGTTTCAAGAATCATAAAATCTTCATGCTGAGAAAAAAAAAAAACACCTGCCCAAGATATTGGTTTATCTCCTTACATGTTTTTAGGGACATTAAATAAATGTCTTTTCTTTTCTTATAATTCTCTGTGAAAATTGAATTTTATCCACTAGTTAGTTTGGTGTTTTATAATCAAAGGAAAAATATAATAAAAATAATATAATTTAAAAAACCAACACAGAACACCTCTAAAAATATTGTGGAATAATTATGTAACAGGTTATAATTTTTTATTGACATCAACTTTTATCTTAAGTTAATTTAGGAAATTCTGAGCAATAATTCAAACATTCATTGTGCCTTTATAAAAAAAATGAGGATATTTGGTAAAAAAACTAAGAACTGTGTAACTCTTTAGTAATTATTATGGAAGATGTTTATGGTGGGATAATTAAAGCCTACATAAGTTATAACTCCTGGCCAAGAAGATTTCTGTGAAGTCCTAAATGGAAAAAAACCCAAACGTGATATTTTTTCAGACATAATGTATCCTGTTAATGATAAAACTAAAACTGAAAAAAGCTCCAAGGCATTCATCTCAAGAAAAGTTCTCTCACCCTATCTCTCCTTATCATACAGCCTCAGAAAATTTAACAACTGTTTCTGTGTGGAAATGGAAAACTTCTTGTCTGTACTTCTGTCACATATATTGTACCTTTTTTTTTTTAATAAATTACAACGAACTCTGCAGATCTCAGTCAGATATTGAGGAATTTCCTGGGCAGAACACAAGAGATGGCAAATGAGGAAATGTGGCTCTTTACATGGGTAATGCTATAAAGTAATGCTGTAAAACATCATGATGAGCCCATGGTCTGCAAAGGGAACAGTTCTGATTGATGCAAATGTGAAGTCTGGTGGCTTGGATAACACCAAATCCCTGTTTACTGTATTTGCAGCTAGATGTCAAGGTCAAATTAACTCCTACTAAATAAAAAAAAAAAAAAAAACAAAAAAACAAACAAACCCTAATATCAAAGACTTTAAAACTTGAATTGGATGGGCTTGAAGTAACACAGGAAAACTGTCCACCCATCATGTTCCATCCTGACAGAGTTAGAAAGACTTGTTCTCTATAGGAAAGTATGGTGTAAACTATCTGAGCAGCTGGATTCTTGTAAGATTATTCAGAATCACTTGTGAATTCTTGAGGATGATCTCCTGACAACTTCTTGAGCATTGTGTCATCCTACCTACTTTAGTATAGGTAACATAATTTCTGTATGAGGCTGGAAATGAATACAGTTTATCAACAGTTTTAACTTTAAGAAGTAGATAGATCAGTTATTTTTTTTTCAAATCAAAGCAAACATCATAATGTTACAGCTTTTAAGGCTCTTTGACAATACTCTATTCCTAGTACATGTTATTTATAATTTAGGAAATTATATATCAAAAACAAGCTGACAGAGATTTAATTCTGCTTCTCTTACCTCAAGCATATTTTGCCTGTGCTAGCAAAACTTGATTTGTCTAAATCTTGACATCAGATTTGAGTAAGGGAATTAAAATGAACTAAGATCACATTTTCATATCTTCTACACATTTTATCATGCTTCATTTTTTGTTTACTTGTTTTAAGAAACAGAAATGTTTGATGAGAGCTCCTATTTAGTGAGAATGGTTACTTTTTACTGTTTATTCATGGTCTGACATCAGCTCTGTGCAGACTGAGGTAGAGCAAACCAGAAAAAAGTGTAGAGGAGATGAATGCTCTCCTAAGCTCTGTGGAAACTGAAAGTGTAATTGGAATTCAGAGATATGTTACCACTTACCACCTGGAAAAAACCAGCTTTTTATGATCTATACTTCTCACTGACTTTCTGCTAATAAGAAGAGCAGAATTAACTAGACAGAGAAGTAAGAAAGGGCCAAACTGATTGCTGACAGGTGGTAAACAAGATATTCTCATTTGCTGAGAATTCTGGATCTTGTCACAGGATGTAAACTAAGATGTGCCATATGAAGCAAACATAAATGAGCACTGGGAAGCAAACAAAAATTGAAGTCTCTTGGAAATGCTTGTTGAAGAACTGATGAAGGGAATCGGTCAGAGCAATGGCCAGGTTTTTGACAAGGTGAAGGTATTATGCAGCTATAAGGAAAAAGCAGAAGCTAGTCATATAGGCTGCACCTTAAAAAATAAGTCACATGAAGGCTTATTCCCACAATTATGAGAAAAGTTTTCTCAACTCAGAAGAAAACACATACTTATTCCCAGTACAGTGTTCTCATGTGATAAATAGTCTCTGCTTCTCTTTGTGTAGGCACCTGTTAATGATCAGCAGGCTCTTCAATATTAACATAGAGATTAAATAATTTGGTCTGTCACCTATGAAGGAAAACTTTTATCCTGTTTTCTCTCTCCTGATCTCACAGACCATGATATTTCCTGCAGAGAGGGACCTCAGCTAAATGGAAGAGTTCAGCAGAATAACTACTCATCACCTGAGCAAAACCTTTCAGGATTTTGGAGGAGTTAAGTGAATTTTTATAACTAACTAAATAAATGAGTTGTCATATAGACAACGAAAACTAAAAAACACAGTTAACCTGTTTGGAGTATTTTCTTTCACTGTCTTTATTGTAATTTAAAATAGGATTTTTATCCATCCAAAACCTAGAGCTTGAATTAGGTGTTTGCTTAGAGGTAAGAGCATAATAAATTTGGAATTAAAATGTCTATATAATTTAAAACATAGTTACTGATCAGACAATTATATTTATTAAATTCTTTTAAATGTAAGCCTGAAATATAGTGGTCAATCATCTATTAGGGATATAACCATACATGGTATAATGACTTGAAGAGACAGTCTTAAGAATTCAGTATAGTTAATTACCTTTTTTTTTTAAGAAAATATATTCCATTTTCCAGAAACTGAAAAAAAATTAAAGTTGGAAAACCCCAAGAGAATTGTTTTGTTTTTAAAAAAAACAAAGAACACTGTAAATTTTTTTAGAGGGGTCATTTTTCATTCAGGGAGATGACTCTGACATGTACCTAAGTGGACTGACCTCATAAGATTTTACTCCATTGGATTCACTCAGTGATCTGATATCAGAGTAAGTTGAATTTATCCAGTGAAGGAAAGGAAGGGAGAAGGGGGAGAGGGAGACTCAGGGACACCTTCAGGGACACCTTCACTTCAGTGAAGGGGGAGAGGGACAGAATCCACGATTTCAAGGGAGATGACTCTCCCATATCACCCCTGTCCAAATCATGGCTCTCGTGTTTGGAATTTGCATTTGGAATTTTCATCAAGCTAACCAGAATTACTCCAGGGTAGGTAAATAGCCAGCACAACACTTCTGGAAAGTGGAAGTACGTTGCGGTGCATGATTGAGGTTTTCAAATTTGTATCTGTATTTTGTTTATTTGTCTGTATTTGGTAGATTCCTTCCCGAGCCCCTTCCAAAACATCTCCACCCCTGTTCCCAAAATATCACCTGGTATCACCCTGTCCTGGACCCCACCCCCTTCCTTCCCTCCTTGATCCAGAGTGTGCTCCGCCCAGGCTGCGACCTTGGGTACAAAGAGGAGGAGGAAAGGCCCAGGCTTGCTTCTGACACATGGAGCTGCACTGAATAAACACCTTCCCAAACCCAAGCCAGAGCCCGCTTCTTGACTCCAACCTTCATCACGCTCAGCCAGCTAGACTGAGGAATCCACAAACTGTTTTAGTTGGTCTGGGAACTGCTTTTGCTGGTAAGCAGCCCCACACAGAGAAACCAACTACAGAAGTGCTGTGAAAATAGGAGTTTCATTGCTCACAATAGCAGTGAAGCCATTCATAATAGCTGTATCTCTGGAGACAAATGGTAAATTTGTGGGATTTTTGCTGTTTGCTTTGTTTTGTTTTGTTATTTTTGGGATCTTTGCCATTTCTAGACAGAATTTTTAATGGGGATTCTGATATGCATTTTTCCTAAAGCTACTCTAACTTATAATCACTTAAGGGAGGTATAGCTTCAAGAGGAGCCAAGTGGAACCAAGAGAGAACAGGGAAGTGAGGCCTGGAGGGCTTCATAGCCTGAAATGCAGTAACATTTGCTTTCACTCCTGAGCAGTCTATTGTCACTATACAAAATAAATATACAGTGCTGAATGAAAGAATTTCTTTTTTTTTTAATGCATCTTTTTTCCCCCTCACTTTCATCTTTAATGATTTTGCAACTAGAATTCCATTCCCACTAAAATCTCTTACAAGTCATAGCTTCTGGAAGAGAAGATAGAAGTTACACATGAGTCACGTAAATACAAAATTGCATGGATTAATCCACAATAGTAATAAGAGTTTTTTTCATTGAATTATCTGGAATCTGTTTAAAAATCATTTTGTGTCTTTTTAATAGTATTTAATGATAATCTTGTGCATTTTTTTTGCTTTCTGTGTAATGACTTTTTTTTTCCAGAGGGAAAAAAGGTTAATGAATTGCAACAAAATATAATTACTTACGTGTGTACTTAGTGGCTTGTGTGAAAAGTCTGTGGAAATGGTGCATGACCATTCATTAAAACAATCTGAATATCTCACAGACCTTTCCAAAGATGTTGCCTTTCTCTTTTACTTTCCTTTACCCTTTCCTTTTCTTTTCTCAGTGAATAACGTTATGATAGACTACACTGTGTTTGGAAAATAATATGCAGACACCTGATTGTGTTTTTCCTCTCTCTTTCTATTCCCATCACAAGACAGAGCCAAGTAAGAATGAATTCAGAGCAGGTAAATCCTTGAGATGATCCCCTGAAGGAATGAAGTTCTCTTATTGTCTTACTATTAAACAGTGTTTAGATATAAATTGAATGAAACAGCTCTATCTTTAGCCTGAGGTCTCATGCTGAGGATCAGATCCTAAGAGCCTGAATTGGGCTGGTATCTGTAAGTAACGCATTCATATTCTCCCATCTCCTGCAGAGAAGACAGTGCCTGTCATGAGATACAGATCATATGTAGTGCAAGTCATAATTCAGCTGTGAATAACAAAATATGTTGAAGAATAACAAGACAAATATTTTTTCAATTTGTTTACATAACCTTCGTACACTTTTTCACATATATGATCAGTCACCTACAAATGTTAGAGATTTTCTACTTCGATGTAAGTAGCAATATGTCTTAGCACACCCATTTACATATAAAAAAAATTAAGCATGAAAAAAGTAATATTAAAAATTATCAAATGTATGTTTATGAAGAAAAAATATAACTGTGTCTGATCAGCGCAGTATCCTGCTGCATTATAATGTCCCAATGTGAAAATAAGTGTAGAAATTAGTACAAGACCTGGAATAGGGACTACAAGGCTGGAACATTTATGGAACAGACACTTATGCACAAATTTCAGTGGCAGAAAAATAACCATGTTAGATTAGTTCAGAAAAACAAAATTAAATATTCCAATTTCAGAAATGTCAATGTGTTTTGGTTTGTTTGTCTTCTTTTGTTTTGTTTTGTCCTCATGACATTTCAATTCCAAAAAATGAATGAAATCAAATAGAACAAAATAACATTAAGGATTCGAATCTGAAGAATTCCATCATGTCAACACCTCATCCCATATCCCACAACCTAAGCTTAAATGATAGCTTGGAAGACAATTGTGTAAAGTTAAAATCCTTTGAGATGAGCTGCTGTCTAAGAATCTAACTCTCATCACTTTTGCCGTGAGCAAGATGAAAACAGAATGCCAAATATTTTATTCTTGTTAATGTGTGCTAAAATGATTACATAGGACAAGGTACCCTCAATCTATGCTCAGTGTGCCACCCTAAACGTCTACCTTGTTTTGATTTCTAGGGAATAGAGGAAAGGTGTAGAGCAATTTTTTTGAGTTCTCAGATTCGTTAGAATGAGAAAATTGGTCTTTTGTATTACACTCTGAGAAAAAATTTTCAGACAGCAAAAATGAAAGAACCTTCTTTGTTCAACACCAATACCATCCCCCATTTTATTTGGTTTGGGCTTTGTTTGTTTGTTTTCCCTAACAATTCCCCTCCTTTTATCTGTTTTTCTAATTCAGAGAGAAAAATGTTTTCTTTTTTTTTTTTTAATTGAGGTTCAGAGGTCGACACTTAACAAAGAGAATGTAATACAGATTGCAGTTGCATTCTGGGCACTACAATTTAATCTAAACTGTGAATTTAATGATAATTACACTAACTTGTTTTCTTTCATTTTTACCTAGAGCAATCTGTGACTGGGTCTGCACCATCTGCCCTCTGTGGTGGGCCAGTGCCTCCACCCAACTGGATCTGCTGAAGGGGGTTTCCACTGCAAGCCTCAGACTGCAGTAAGTCCCAAAATCTTTCCCTTGGGGTAGTGATGGGCAGCAAGGAGGGGTAATGGCTTCAAGGAGGGGCAATGGCTTTAAAGTGAAAGAGGGTGGATTTAGATGAACTATCAGAATGAAATTCTTTACTGTGAAGGTGTTGAGAAACTGCAACAGGTTGCCCAGAGAGGCTGTGTGTGCCCCAGCCCTGGAAATATTTGAGACCAGGTTGGATTGGGGCCTGGGTTAGTGGAAAGTGTCCCTGCCCATGTCCGGGAGTCGGAACTGGGTGACCTTAAATGTTCCTTCCAACTCAAATCATTCTGGGATTCTTTCCTGTGTTTCTATGATCTTTAAATATCAAAGACCTGAAAGATAGCACTGAGTAACTGCTGTTTGCAAAATGCTCCTATTTGATCTATGAGCAGGACAAGCAAATGCAAATGTACCTCGCTTCACTGGCCACTGTGTAGAGTCTGCCAATTAGACCAGCTGATGCCCTGACGTGAATCCTGCATGGGTAACAGCATGGAAATGCATTGACCTCGAAGAGTCAGAGTCAAGCAACAAACAAGACCTTGTGTGACAAAAGCTGAGGAGGAAAATCAGCCTGTTTAATGCGATATTTCATGGCAAACTGAAAATATTCACAAAGCCTCTTCCTTTTAAAAACTTTACCTCATGTGTTTTACTCTTTGGTGCCAAAGATAGAAATTGTTAATATGGAATTATTTCTGTGCATTTGTGGTGCAAATATCTTTACCCTCTGGAGAGAAAGGAATGGATATGTGTATGTAGTTGATAGTGTTGTATCAAAAGGACAATTAAGATACAGTACAAATATAAAATAAAGATTTTAAGCTGTTCTATTTTTTGGAAGGGGAGTTTGTTTTAACAAAACAGCAGAGGATAAGCAGGAAAGTTGTGTAATGATTCTGAAGCAAATGTGAGGCACAATTTCAAAGGATTTAGGAAACTTTCTGCTACCGGAGGACACTAAAGAATCAAAGGAAAAGAAAATGAGTGGGGAGGTGGAGGGGGGCAGCCACATCTCCTCTCCACAGTTCTGCAGAAGTCTAGCCAAAATTACATATGTGTAGATGAAGTAAGTAGGCTGTGGAGAGAGGGTAGGAAGAGATTGACTATTCTAAATTAAAACATCCAGTTCATCTTTCCAAGAATAAACCAGATGGAGAAACTGTGACTGGATTGATTTGGACACTAGCCAGATGGAAGACCAATTATTCTGGCAGCCAGGAGAAATGGGAGAGCAACCTATGAGAAGCACAGCAAGGTCCCAGAGAGATGAAGATGTGAGTAGCCCAGGAGCAAGGTCAGCCCTGTCTTGGGTGCTGGCCAGCTCACCCGCAGCAGGATGGAGAGCAGCTTGTGCAGCGGTCAGGCTGCTGCCTCCAGGAGCCAACCCACCTCTTGTGTCAGTGGCAAGGCGGCAGAGCTTCACACTGGGAAGGATGCTGATAGGACAAGCAACTATTCTTGTCACTGGATGACTCTGATCTTGAGGGGAGGTTTAGAGAATCAGGAAGCTAAATCTAGCAAGCATGAAATGAGGTGCTTGGATTCTGTTGTTTCATGCAAAACATAAGATCTTCTTTCTGTTTTTCACCTTGGCCAGAAAACATGCTTTCTTAAGTGGAAATTCAAATTTCCCAGTATTTTAAGATCAGCAGTAGCATGTATTTTATGCCCAGTCTCAAGTTTCACCATTTTGACGAAAGTTTTCTCTGTATCATGTTCTTTGTGTGTGAATATTTTGTAAACTGTAAAGGTTAAATCTTCCTTCCTCCTTAACAAAATTACATGCTTGAATGCGAAGGCAAATTTGAAATCTGAAATTTTGTGCCATAAAACTCTGAAAAAATGCATATGACAGAGTAAAACTGAGTTAGTAGTCTAGAAAGTAAGATACATGGACGATATATATATGTGTAACTTCTTTCACCGGTACCAGTATATCTGTGAAAGGTATACTTTTAAAGGTACTTAAAAGCAGGGTTTATCTGCTTGGTTGCTCTTCTGATTTTCTGTGATTGTATGCAACCTCATAAAATTGATCTGCTTTTCAATAAAATGACACTAATTGGAGTAGTCCCGAGTATAGCTCTTTATCTTCTCTCATCTTAATTTCAGTGGTTAATGCTATATGTATTAGAAAGCTAAACATGTCCTGGTATGCAGGGCCCACATGTACTGTGAAGCATTCTCTAGTGATGGCAGCTACCTGATCAGAGTATGGAAGATCACTGAAACTGGTATGAAAAGGAATATCAGAGCTAAATTTAATAAAGAGTGTAGCCATACTTAGTTCTGCACTATATTATATAGACTTCACAATTTTTTCCTTCAGCCATTGGTATCTCCATTATACTACCTCTGTATAATCGTAGTTTCCCAATAAAGTAAACTCTTTAATCCCAACAGGGTTTCCTCAGGTCTTTGCCACCATCAGTCGGGACTGTATGAAGAAAGTAGCATTTTCAAGATCAACAGCTTGTTAGTTTATGTTACAGACAACAAAATAAAGTGGCATGTGCCATTGCAAATTCTGTATTAAAACTATGCTCCAGGCCTGACCTGCAGAGAATAATGTCTGCATAGTCTCTCACACGGCTCTATAATAACTAAAAAAAGAAAAAAATCTACTGTGCTTATGTCTAACAAGACAACCAGTTTATTGTATCTATCAGATTTCCATTGCCAATGCCTCAGTGCCTGACTTTAGAATGCTCAGTCATAAATGTCTTGTGTATGGACTATATCTTAGGACCATCTTTTTCAAGAAAGGAAGGTCAGCCTTCCAGCTCTGCAGAACAAGGTCATTGCTAGTTATGGGATACAGGTTTTGTGTTAAGGAAACATCACATGCTTTAGCATTTATCATGCTTTGCCTGGATTCGTGTCTGAAAATCTTTTTTTTAGCTTGTTTAACAATAAAAGAGGTTTTCCAATGATCAGTTTAATAATTATCTGATTTTATTTTTCTCTTTCTTTGGCTTTGTAAAATTGTGTAACTCTGTATAGATATGCATTTTTCTGTATAGCCATACACACTTTGGTAGCTGCTTGATATCCATACTCAGCAGTTGTGTTTGGTGCAGAATGAACTCTCTATGACCCTGGAGTGAAATGCTGCATGGAGGAGGGGAGGCACAGCATGAGAGTAGAAGCCTTAAAATTATGGACATGGGATGGTACCAGAGATGACATGCCAACATTTATGAGAAGAATGTAACCTGGTAACCTGAGTAAATATGTAAAACATGCAAAACATGCATATATATAGTGCATTTGGATCTGACATGGTCCTGCAGACCACTGAAGAAAGATCAAGAGACTACAAATAAAAAAAAAAAAAAAATAAAAAGGGCTTCAGGCAGTGAGGGGGAAGATGTTATCCATACCAAGAGTTAGCTACTTCTCATGAAGGGCTACAGATGCTGATGCTTCAATGAAAAATCTTCTTCAACCCTCAAGATCCTGGCCTCAGCACCCAGCAGGGCACTAGAAAGGATGAATACTTCACTGGAAAAATAAAGTGAGCATACTGGGAAATTCAAGCATAGTAATTTTAATTGTCCACATTTTGAACTATGACTTATTAATATGGTAATTGTGATAATATTAGTTATTTGATTTGACTGAGACTTCATAAATATTTGAATATTGAATAAAATATTCGTGATTTTTTAGATGATATGTTTTGTTGCCCTTTGTTTGTAGCATGATTTGAGACCAGTCAATTCTAAGAAATTTAAGCAACCCATTCTACAAATCAGGTGTACCAAACTGGTAGCACAAGTATGCATTTACCACAGTGTTTTGGAAATTGAGATTCTTTGTTCATCAGGCAAGGTAATATTTGCCCTATGGGGGCAAATACCCTTTGGGGTATTCAAGAGAAAAAGGTAAATACTTACACAGTTATTTATATGTCTTTGTTCAGCATTCTGAACACAGTAAAAATTATTTAGTTCACACACAGAAAAACACAACACAAATAATAAATGAAAAAACAGTGTTGCCTTCTCATTTCAGCTAAGAGATTCAAGAGGAAGACTTAAGAGGGTGTTTATATCTCTTCCCTCTTTAAGAGGGTGTTTGCAATCTCTTCCTAGGTCAAAGCATATATTCTGCATGTTCTATTATTGGTATGAAGAAATTAATTAATTTAATAACTTCAATTTTATTATTATAAACAATAAACTTGTTGCCCTGATGCAAAAGCCTTTTGATTGTTACAGTCTTAAACTGGAGTTTCTCACGCAGCTTCACAAACACAATATGTGTTTTTAGCATTTATCTATTGTTTACATTTTTCTGCTATGGGTGGAGAAATGTGATGGAGGGTGATGTTCACCATCCAGGTCAAGAGGTGGCAACCTGTGTAGCCAATCTCTGGCCTTTTGCAAAAATGTATATATGGAGTCAGATTTATCAAATAAAGTAGTAGAAGCTTCCCCTTGATCTGCTGTGTGCCTGCGTCTGCCTCGTTCCTTGGGTCATCCCTGCACCTGCTACATTAACTAATTTATCAAAAAAAAAAAAAAAAAAGTATGCAAACAACCTATCACATCAATTGGCTGATGTGTAAATTGATAGTGTCTCCTGGATCATAAAACTTTCTGGAACCTGCATTTCTAGGAACATGAAGATTCAAATGTTTCTTCTTCAACACAATAAATAAATTCGGTTATCAGTCTCATAATGATATTTCCAGAGGAAGTTAGTTGATCACACATCACAGTTTAATTTTTCTCAATGAATTTATCTGAATAACCAGATACAGTGGATTTATACGTATACCATTAGGATTTTTCCAAAAGATCATCTTCAACAAAAGCAGAAACAAAGTATATGGAGTAACACTTTAAGATTCATCAAACTCTTTCTCATTTTCCTTTTTGAATGTAACATAATATATTATTTACAAGTTATGGCTTTGTTCTTTTTATACATAAACTTTTACAGTCATTCTTAAAATAAGAAATATAGAAAGGGAACGTAGAACTGTTGAAAATGTGATTTGTAGCTAATAAAATTAACACAGGATAATTACTAGGAATAATATTCATTCTCTAGATGTCAATGATAAGGCATTTCATTTTTAGTTGTATTTGACTTTCTGCCCTTTTTTACTTCAAATGCAAATATCTTGTCATAAACTAATTCACTCTTTCATGTTAGAGCTTTACCATTTGATATTATTTCATAAAACTTTCAAACTACTGGAAATGTAATTCTGTAAAAAAAATAAGGGCACTGCTCAAGAAATAAATTTATTCTGAAGTGTTACTCCAGAAGGTTAATAATATTACTAGTTTTTCATACTACGAACTGTAATGTCTAAGGGACTCTAAAAATAGTGGTTTCATTGTGTTAGGTACTGTACATACAGAGAATAAAGTTCCTTCATCCAAAAATATATATACCTTTAATATTTTAATTAAAAATCTGAGGTTCTGATGCTCTGATGCATCTTTTTCTGATGCTCTGATATTCATAAATTTAAAAACAAAATTGTCATCTGTATTTGATCTGTTTGTTTTAAGCATAATCAGGAAAACAACAGAAAAGGGATTTTTCTTTCAACAGCAAAAAAAAAAGGCTTGGAAAAATGTGTATGTTTGTACCACAGTACATCCAGTACAGAGGAGTCATCATCTTTGAATTTACCAGTGTCTGTGAGTCTCAAAAGCTGAAGATTGTCTGAGAGCTTATGGTTGCCTAAGAATTTGAATTTTCTGTTCAGTGACCCATAGCAGATCAGGAACAAGTAGAAGATGTTCTGAGACCTCAGCTTCTGTGTATTGCCATTCAGGAAGCATAGCTACAAGTAAAAATGAAAACTATATATTTATAAATATTTTTTAAACTAAAAATTTGTGTATGTTTGCTTGCTTTGTACTGAGTTCTAGATTAATTCAATTTACTTTCTTGTCTTAAAGAAAAAAAAAATATTCCTGGCGAATGCATTTTGGCTATGTTTACCTATACTGGTCACTTAAACCAATTTTGTACCAGAATTTTCACAACATATTGCATCAATATTTACAAGGTACATTCTTCCTATTCACTTAATGCAATATCCATCCTTTATCTACACTATAATAAACATAACAGGGATAACGACTTACAACAATCTTTAAAAATATTTTTGCAGACCATGCATTCTTCTGAGAATATTTAAGACCATGAATTTCAAGGGTACTTAAAATATGTTTAGCAGAAAGTTGGAATAGATGCAGTACCAGCACAGAGGTAATTGCAGGAACATTGGAATAGCCAGTTTGGATGAGACAGAGGTCTAGCTAGAATAGGAGCCCATTTTCAACAGCTTGTAATGTTAACCGATCCAGAAAGTTATCAAAATGAGATAGCAAGGTATTATGGGCTAACATGATTCTCTCTTCTTTTTCTGAACTATTTTTATCAATATTCTGATCAAATCCTTAGGCAGTTTCAAGTTTCTCCAATATTATCTTGAAGACAAAAATGGTAAAAAAATCATTTCCGACGGAGTAGAGTAGATCTGGAGGAGAAAGCAGGTTTTTTAAAAGGTGATAATACTTCAGAATGGCCCAAGTAACTGCAGCCTTTCCACAGAATGAGTAAATTGAAAATATGTGTCATAATTCCCTCCACAACAGTGGTAAAAGGGATCTGCTCAAGGCACAAGGACTGGTTAGGGTGCATTTCTTGAAAAGATAGAGAGCAAGTTAGGGTCTGAGCAAGTATCCCCAATAAAGTTCTGATATGTAATCATGGATAACTGAAAATTTACTATCTCACCCTTAACATTGAAGATCTGGGTTCAGAATTATTCTATTTCTTGATTTTGGAGAATGTGCATTAGCAGTCCAGGGGCTGGAGCGATTTGCTATATGAGTGTCATTAAAGGTGTTTGGCCCAAAACACAAAGGCTTACAAGGTATAGCATAAATAAATACTCAGATCCATGTGACAAGTAGTTACTAGAAAGAAACAACACATGCTAGGTATTACATATCAGTAGAGATATCTCCAGACTGTAGTATTCAAATTCTTGCTCATGATAAAATAGGGAAATTGATAAAATGTTGTGATAGTTTTTTGGTGGGTTTTTTTGTTTGTTTGTTTGTTTTTGTTTTTAACCAGGCTTCAAAGAAAGCAACTAATGGAACAAGAAAATGAGGAGTTCTATTCACATCATCAAATATATCCAAGGTGAGAGATATAGCAATCTGTTATAAGCTAAAACTCAACTATATAACAAAGGAAACTTAATCAGCTACGTGGTAAAATACATTGAAAAGAAATGTGACTTGATATTAAATTGGAAAGCTGAAAGCTGGTAGTAATTTTTAAATATGGCACCAAATTAGGAAGCAGTTGGTATTTGCAAAGAACAGATGTTAAAGATTATTATTATAACCACTGGCAATATTGTATCTTATAATATACAACATACTAGCAGAAAATAGCATAGAAGGAAAGTAAACCTCTGTTGAAAATACAGTTTTATGGGCAAAAAACTGCCTTAGTTAGTACTAATTGAGATCTTAAAAATATAGCACATGCCTTAAGTAACCTAAAAGAGTCATACTTTGCTTATGAAAAGATAAAAAAAAAAAAAAAAGTTCACCAAACTCTCTGAATAAAGAAAGAAGCATTAAAGAACAGTAAGAGTGACACCTCATATAGTGATAAGTGGAAAAGAGCTTCTCACATCTGCAATGGAGCAGATGACAAACATCATTACTCTGAACATCCATATCAGCATCTAAGTTACATGCACATTTGAACAGTGCAAATGTACTACTCCCAATGGGAGATGTCACTGCCTGCTTCCAACCATGGAAAAGAACAATATTTCTTGTACCCTGTTATAAATACACTGTTTTGAAGTCCATGGGACATTCAATGGAGGCCTTAAAGGAAAAATATAAAAATATAAAAAAAATAAACCAGTGAACTATCTAGCTAACAGCTTAGGCAGCTAATATATGAAACAGGAAGAAATTACTTGACAGAAATCAAATATGCATACAAAACCTCCAGAAGAGTTTTCAGAAACAAACCAAACTTCTTCAAACACAGAATGTGTCCTAGCCTCAGTAATATCAGGGTAGATCATAGGGTAGAGAGAGTTGTTTTTGTGTTGGTTTGATCTTTTTTTCCTGGAGTAAAAGGACTGTCAAAAGATGAAAGACTAGATGAGCTTTGAGAAAGGCATTCTGGTAATGGTCTTCCTTGATACTTCCCTCTGTTTTTTGCTGCTTTATCTCCCTAACATGGGTTTACAAAGAAGAGATTCTCTTGGGAAAGTATACACCTCCTTTGGTTAAGGATGGCAGCAATAACCTCAGTACACAGATTAGGGAAACAGATAAATGAAAAGCCAGAGGTTTTCAGGCACTAAAAATATCTTCTACAGCTTGAACTTGACTTGGTAGTCCCAAGTTGTGTTTTAATGTTGTTGCTTATTATACTTATATTTTATTTGCTCCTTTCCTACCAGCTAATAAGGAAACTGAAACTGCAAGGATAAAAAAGACGGAGAGGGAAAGACATACATAATGCAATTCATACAAAAGTGCTCTAAGTGGCTCATTTAGATATAGTTTTGACATATGGGCTAAATTAAGACTTTAAATAGTGCAATACATCTTTTAATGCAGAAGAAATAGTATAAATGGGACTCAATTAATGAGCGGAAAATGTAAAAGACATTCTGGAAAAGCTATAAATTGCTTACTAAAATAAACCAGCAAAATTAATAGATAATGACTCTTGCAGCTCACTGTCATGTCCTCTTAACCACAACATCCATCAGAAAAAGAAACATGCTTAGACCCAGTTATTTTACTTATTGAAGCTGCATGAGTGAACACTATGATGAGGATAATTGAAAGTCTCTTACACTGCCAACACAGAGATAAAAGAGGACTGCGCATACAAAAAAAAAGGGTTAATCCTTCGAAGCCCCGTGTGTTCACACCTGGCTCCCTGCTTCTGAAGTAAAAAAGAGGCTGGATGAGCCTCTTTTCATCAGCAAGGCATGAATCCTCAGGGTGAGGGGATGGCTTCTGCTCTGTGCTCCAAGCCTGCCTCGCAGGCTGCTCCTGTGAGAGGAGCTGGCCTGCAGATGGATGGCAGAGCAGTGGCACGGCGGGCAGCCCTGCTGGAACAGGGAAAGGCGGAGAGAGGCGGGCAAGGAGCACTTCTCTGCCTCCTTCACTGGCACTGCTGTGTCACTTTGCCTTTCAGGGAGGAGGGGAACAAGGCAGCAGGGCACGAAGCTGTGTGTTTCACCACAAAATGATTAAGACAACAGAAGTTTTTCTTTCCTTTCCTGTAACTGTTGATGTTACCGCTATTGCCATCTTCTGAGATAAATTATTCATTTCAGGCTTCAGCAGTTTTGTTTCATGCTCACAGAGAAAAAACTGATGAGGTGTTGTGATTATTTATATTAGTGTTGGGAATGGTGACTTTAGCTCTGACATTCAAATCCGATGTATAGTTCTGCTTTACAAAAGGTACATGTGATAGTTACCATGTCATCTTTGTTTAGTGTTTTAAATATGTCATTTACCATAACACTCTCTGAGGTTGCTAGAATGCTCCCACTTATTGTCTAGCTTCTCTGTGTCTTCAAATATTTATAATTTTCCCTATTATTCTTTTTCTAGTTCACTTTTGCACACTGTTGGAATTGGTCATCCTTCTGATATTTAAAAGATGGGAAGCAGAAAAGAGAAATTATATCAATAGGAGTAAACCAGACACAATATACCCCGCTTTCAGAGTATCATCTGTGAACCAAAAGGTTTTTAGTCTGAACCTTGGCAAATGGTAGAAGAAGCTGCTTCAGAGAAGAAAGTTGGGCCATGGCCTTCAGTAACTTCCAAATGACAATACACATTGATATCTGTCTTCAAAGAATTTCAGATTTGACAAACTCATTTTTTCACTAAAATTTATCAAGCCAAAATATTCACATTATTTCTAGCCATCTTGCAAGCCATTCAGTTTGCAGTGGGCATTGCTGGTGTTTTAAAGTGATGGTGTCTTTGGCAGGTAACTCAAGGCTGTTGGTGGAGGGAGGGATGGAGGGCAGTATTTTTGTAGTGATTCTTGAGAAAGTATACAAATTTAGTATGACATGACAAGCATGACAAAATATAAGTATATGATGACATGCTTGGATGTATTATCATCTGGAGACAGAACTGTCAAAAGTTAAACACTGCTGATAAGCCTATGAAAACATGGGCATATGGAGGCCTCCCTGTATACATCCTGTTTCTGTGGGCTGTAGATATCTTTCTCCAGAAGAAAGATGAGGTCACATATGTATATTTGCTTTCTTAAAACTGCAAACACACTTAGACCTGAACCTTTTTATCTGTAGTTTATCGTAGCCAGTTTAGTTGCATCATTTTGCTTTGGTTACACTAATAATTTCACATATAAAGCAAACCTGTATTTTTCTGATTGCTTTGGGAGCTTCATCAAACTAACTAACATCATGTCTTGGGGTTTTATAACCAAAAAAAAAAAATTCTATTCCATCTGTTGAAACCTCTTTGGG
This sequence comes from Trochalopteron elliotii, assembly GCA_024734555.1. NCBI lineage: Eukaryota > Metazoa > Chordata > Aves > Passeriformes > Leiothrichidae > Trochalopteron > Trochalopteron elliotii. The sequence goes on from JANPWX010000419.1 coordinate 1,815,775, forward strand.
AGGTGTTTTTTTCTTTATCTGTTGTAACTCCAGGAGGGAGGGGGTGACTGCTTTTCTGATAACAAGCCATCTGTTAAAACCAGGTGGGGTATTGTTTCTTATCTCTGTTCACTCTTCCACTACCTCCAAGAAGATATCTTCTGTTAATGGGCCATTAAAGCTCACCAATGACACAATACAATTCATCATCCTATTGTGAGATGCTCCACCCAGGGAGAAGGAGCTAAACCATTTCCACCTAGATAAAAAGGAGCCACAAGTGTCACCAGGCACTCCAGTGCACTCCACGACACTCCCAAAGGAAGACTGCACCCATCTCTGGACCCTTGGCTCCACAGGATCATCTCTGCTTCCAACACGACCATATCTGCCACTCCAGGAGGTCTTACTTTTGGACTGTTTCCAACACCCTGACCAAGAGGGGGTCAGGTTGTATTTCTGACTCTATCAGGGTTTTCTAGGATTTCTTGTTTGTTTGTTTGTTTGTTTGTTTGTTTGCTTATTCTTTTGTACTACAATATTTATAATGTAGTATATTTTTAATAACCCTAGTAAAGAACTGCTATACCTATTCCCAGAACCTTTGCCTCACAGCCTTTTAATTGCAAATTTGTAATATTTTGGAAAGAGGGAGGTGTGGGCTTACATTCCAAAGGAGACTCCAATATTCCTTGGCAGATACCTCCAAGACACATCAATATTAATTTTGGCCATTTACACAATCCCAGGGATAAACAATGCAATGATTTAGATATAAGTTAGCAAAGTGGCAAAATGTGATTAACAGGAAATATTGGAATCAGACTATTGAATGGAGAGAAAGTGCAAGTTTCTTAAAGGAAATTTAAAGATCAAAATGAGGGTAACATTTCAAGCAAATTGATAGAGATGCATACAGATCATTGTACTCGAATGCTTCTGAGCCACCCAGGCAATAAGATTATGCTATGAATAAGGCTATAGTTCCACAGAACTGAGGAAAATCTCACCATGCAGAATATTTTGAAAAGCCTACACACTTATTATGGTTTTTAATAAAGAAGAAATCATGAAAAGGCAGTCTATTATAGTATATGACTTTTTTGAAATACTGCTAAGAACACAGGAAAAAAGAGAAACAATATATGAAGTAATAGGATAAAATATACACTGTGATCTTTGTAGGCAGGACAAAAAAATAATGTCATTCTATATGAGACAGCATAAGGATAAATGTGAAGGGAAGAAATCTAGTAGTGAGAATAGGTAAGTGTTATTTCTTGATTATAAAATGGTAGGCATTGAGTTAGGAGTGATTTATACAGGAGTTTACAATGTGATGTAGCAAAAAAAGTTTGACCATGATGGAGGTCTAGATGCAGGAGAGAAGATATATGTTAATATTTGGCTTTTAGGCCAAACTATGGAAACACCTGTCAGCAATGTTGCAAGTTCAGATGATTCTGCCTTTTGATAAAGGAAAGACCAAATGATGCCTTAAGGACCATGGCAGTTTTATTTTCTATGATACCAGGGGGCTGGGATATAAGGTTCTCTTAACAACATGTCTTTAAATGTCAAAAGGCTGCCATAACAATTTGGTCCAAAAGTCAGTTTTCAACAATGTAATAATTGTCTTTAGCCAAATTCTCTACCAATTTTTCATGAGTTAGAGATTGATTTATACTGCATGGGTGAACACATTTTTAATCTTCAGTAATTTTTTTAACCCATTGAATAAAATGTGAAAGGAAGGATCTTTTCTTTCAAAATTTATGTCTCTATACTTCTTGAAGTCTGTTAAATCTTATGTCATTGGCCTTAGACTGTGTCATTTTTCCCCCTCTTCTTGTGTCATTGTCATTTCTTGCTAGATAATGAAGACGGTCTAGCAAGGGCTAACCTCAAGTTTTATGTTTACATCCAATGTTTGTTTCTGAAAATCAGTGAAATAGAACAATCAATAATTTTTCTTCCTTCAGAGAATTTAATTCAGTTCTGGATTAAGATTCATTTAAAAGTATTCCTGAAGCTTCAGACACTGGCCGTCAGATAGAAATTACAGTTTCAGAAACCTGTCAACGCAAGTGCCATTCACTCCTACACAGAATAAAGTAACTATGTCAAGTCAACCAAACAAAAGAAAAAGGTGGGAATTTGCTTCACATACTTACAAAAATACATCTATTTTTGCACCACTAAATATTTGAGAGTGGAGTAGTGATGTCAGAGCATGAGGCTGATTTTTAATATGCAAGTAAGTTTATACATTTTAAGCTAAAGACCTTGTACTACTCCCAAATGCTTTTTTTGCTCGAAGATAAACAGCCTAATGGCACTTATGGAATATCCTAAAGTGCTTTACATCAACAAAAGTTACTATCATAGGTATTTGAGTGAATTTTTACTTCACATTGAATTATTATTTATGTCATCCCTGCAGATATATGACTCCTCTACAACATACTTTCATTAAGATTTAATAGGTTATTCCTAATGAGTTGGCTTCCTCCTTTCTTTGCTGCTTTTCCCTGCAGTAAAACTTGTTGCTAGAAAAAAAATGTACTTCTAAAACAGTGTACCTCAGCGATATTTTTTTAAGTGAAGACTGTGTTTCTGAGCTGTTAGCAGAGCAATACTTAGGAGATAATATCTCATAAAGGTTGGAGTACTCTCTATTCTTCATGTGGTAGTATAATAAGAAACAACATGACAGACTGGGAGGAAGAACCTTGAAGTAATAGCAACCTGAAGAGAAATGAAAAATGGGGAGAAAGAAGTTGAGTGACCTTGCTCTATCATATGTATATCATACTCCCAGATCAGTGATCAATTCTAGCAGGACACAGGCACTTGCCTTAGTGACCTCAACTTGCTAATGCTGGTGGGAGTCAGATACTACTGCAAAGAACAAAAAAAGGGGTTGACTGATGATAAATAACAGAGAATGGAGGGAGAAAAAAGGAAAACAGCTGGATAGAAATCTCCAGACAGCATGAATCCATGAAGAAGAATGGTTGGCCCAGTGTCTTTCTTCCTTTCTTTCTTCCTTTCTTTCTTCCTTTCTTTCTTCCTTTCTTTCTTCCTTTCTTTCTTCCTTTCTTTCTTCCTTTCTTTCTTCCTTTCTTCCTTTCTTTCTTCCTTTCTTCCTTTCTTTCTTCCTTTCTTTCTTCCTTTCTTTCTTCCTTTCTTTCTTCCTTCCTTCCTTCCTTCCTTCCTTCCTCTCCTTTCATTCTTCAATTTAATGAGGACTTGATTTTTTCTGATAATAAGCATATTTCACATTTATGTATAGCCTACTATGCTTTATGAATTGTAAAAATAAGAATTATTCTGATGAAAGAACAATTGAATTCAGAACTTACATGTCTCTAACACAAAAGTCAAACAAAGAAACAGCTTAGCAATGCACCACAATACTCTGCAAAGAAAAGGAAACTTGCTTTGCAAATTGAGTAAAGATCATATCAGATACAAGATGAAATAGCAAACCCCTTATTCTGGGTTTCAGTAGGCTGTGAGTCTTTTTGAACTCCAGCATTGTCTGGCAGATAAGTGAGTAATAAACTTGTCCCAATTTTCTACATTGTCTAATCTGTCCATTGTACGCTTGATACAAAGTAGAAATCTCGTAATTAACATACCTTTTACATGAATTCCATTTTAAAACAAGAACAGAAACCAAGGAACAATTCAGTATTTGAATATTTAATTTCTTCTTGTGTGTAAATTGAAAGCAACCCAAAAAGGAGTGATCTAGCCCAGTGAAGCATACTATGAGGATATTTTTTTAAAAAAAAAAGTTATTGACAAAGATAAAGATATGAAGAATAAGCATATGAAGATAGATGTAAAGTTATAAAGGTAAATATAAAAATAGACACACTTCTTCTATAGAAGAGAGTTTTCTTCTCCTGTATGTATCCTATGAGGAATATCATGGGGAAGACTCTTAACACCATTTTAATGTCCGAGGGAGGTTCCAATGTTAATATTCCAAAATCCTTTATGTTTTCAGCCTGCTTTAACATTAGTCTCTAATTCTCCCTTGCTTTCTGCTCTCTTGAATATGATGCTCAAAAACAATATTTTATTTTAGTGCAACAAAAGGTTTCCCACTTAAATTCTTTATGTTGAACAAAACATGTATCCACATAAGTCTGCATCCTGAATATAATCATGAAGTACTGTACATGCTTGTTGGGTTTCCCTAACTGAGAAAATATGAATTTGCATGAGCAAGGGCTACGGTCCTCTTCTAAAATGTTCTTGTGGGTGATTTGCACACTATATCTTTGACTGTCACTTGGTCTCGTCTTTTTTTATTCCCTCTTTTTCTGCACTCATTAGATACAGCATCATGTAGCACTGGGAGATTATGCCCTCTGCCAAGCAGCATGTCTCTGCCCTGGAGTGCATGCTGAATAGTACATCTGAGGCAGTTAGGAGCGCAGTTGAAAATCTATGCTCTTTTTTGGCTTGCCAAGGGTACTTGTACCCTCACCAAGCAGAGGAGGGTTTTGAATATGTTCTTATTTTTCTTTTAATAACCCTTCCTCTGCCTATGAAAGTTGCAACTATATCATGCTCTGTATCCAGTTTTGTGGCAGAGCTATGTTTAGGCTTATTAAAAAAACAGTTATGGAAATAAAGTAAGTGACAAGACCTTGGAAATATATAGACACACACAAAAGCACACCTATGTGCATACACTTATGCACACATATTTGCATGCAAAATCAAGTCTTGCTAAGATTTATTACTTCCTCCTGTAAACAGGGAAATAGAATTTCACACATTTGGTCTTGGACATGGCAAAGATCAGTTAACCAAATATATGAATTAAAGGCAAAGATGCATGAATTATGTTGCCTGTATCATGTAAGTGGACTGTTATCAACGTGAGCAGACGTCTGTCTGTATTCATTTGGAATTACTCCGATGGCTTTTTTTGCCAAGATGAATAGACTGGTAAGCACAATAAACTAAACTTTTATTGTATGAGAAGAGAAATAGTAGATCTTGCTGAAGAGGTAAAAACTGCATAAGATGGAGTTTTCATCTCTCCTAAAAGATGGACTCCAGAAACAGAAGGAAAACCACAAACGTTTCTGAAAAAAAGAAATAGAACAAAGGTACAGGGGTGGGGAGAGAGGATCAGCCCTGCTGAGGTGAAGGTTCATTTTCCCCCAAAAAAAGCAGCTCAGCAAACTGTGGCAGATGTCACCCTGACAGGGAAAGTGGCAAGCGGCCATCTCAGCTCTGCTTGTAACTCCTTTCACAAGAGTCAAGCTGTTTTCTCCACTCCATACAGTGTGTTTGTGAGTGCTGGGTTTGTTCAGAAGACAAAAAAGGGCAAGAGCTCTAGAATTCAATAGAAGGTCAGAATGGCAATCTTTTTTGCGGGGCCGGGCTTCCTTTTATACTGTGACATCTGGAGCCATTACCAGAACAAATTAGACCAATTCAAACCACCAGCAGGAAAAAGTGGGTTTTCTGTTTTTCATACAGCAGAGCTACAAATTTGAGAGCAGGAATTGGGCTCCCAACAACTCAGCATAGCAATAGATTTGCTATACTTGTTTTACAGATTCATATGGCAACAAATGCAATCAGTGATTAAGCTAAAGATGTCCACCCTTCAGCACAGCCTCCACAAAAGGAAGAGAAGAAATAATTACTCTGATGAGTTTGCACTTCATTTTCAGCCTGTTACAGCATGAAGTACTAATAGTTCCTAGGAGGCATGCAGCAAATACAGAGCACACCTCCTCTTCCTGTCTGGCATTTTAATATCTGTGACTAATGTAATTTTTTAAATTCCATATTCCAGTAAATAATAATGCATATTTTAGTTGTAGATGCGGATATAAGCTCCCTAGATTATTATTTAGAACATTAAGTCAGTTACTGGTGTTAAATATTTTGAATATTTGGCTGACTTTAAGCTTTAGTGTTCATATTCTTTTCCATTTTACCCTATACTTAAATAGAAACAAATTCTTTCTAGTGCCTGTAAATAGGGGACTTGCACAGTTAATGCATCTTCTAGGTACATTAGCTGCAGGCAAAATTGGGTCTTACACATGTAATCTATACTTGTTAGTGGGACTCTGTTCAACAGTAAAACAATTTATTGTGTCAGATTGGACTGAATCTCACTTTCAGGAGACTTTCACAGCTTTTATTGTTAAAATCTTTCCCTTGTTAGAATTCAATTTTCATTCTCATAGTATAAGCTTTTTTTTTCACAAAACATACCTTGCTGTGATTCAAGCAGAAAAAAATGCAGCTTGTATGAGGTTGAACAGAATTGTATGTGCAATACCAAGGTCCCTACTCTATTAATAGGAAATATCTGAATATCAAAGATATTATGCTGCCCTCTGTCAATTCAGCATATGTAAAAATGTTCCCTTCAGGCGCCAATCTCACTTTCAGGCCAAGAGCCTGTTCTGACATGTCTCTGAGGTCTTGGTATTGGGCTGATGGCCAGCAGATAATGACTTTTGTATGCAGTGCTGAGGGGACCTGGGAGACTCAGACTATAGACACACAGAATGGTTTGGTTTTGAAAGGACCTTAAAGATAGTCTAGTCCCAACCCCCCTGCCACGAGCAGAGACAGCTTCCAATAGTCCAGGTTTCTCAGAGCCTCATTCAGCCTGGCCTTGAACACTTCCAGGGATGGTGCAACTTCTCTGAGCAACCTATTCCAATGTCTCACCACCACCACAGTAAAAAGCTTCTTCCTAATATCTAATCCAAAGCTACCCTCCTCCATTCTCTCCCTTGTTCTATCACTACCTACTCTGGTAAAAAGCCCTTCTCTAGTTTTTTTCTTAAGACCTCATTAGGTACTGTAAGGCCACAATCAGGTCACCCTGGCAGCTTCTCCAGGCTCAACTGCCTCAACTCTCTCAGGCTGTCTTCATGGAAGAGGTATTCCAACCCTCTGATTATCTTCACAGCCCTCCTTTTGATGTACTGTTTCTCCCAAACTGCAGATTGTTTGACTGGCTACTATACTCACAGAGGGTTCCTGAATAGATATATAATATAAAAAGTAAGCAACTGAAAGGGTATCTTTTAGAACACCACAGGCACCCTCTAAGTAGAGAGGACCCATTTGTTCATGCTTTGTTATTAGGAAGAACTGCAATCCATGCAGATTGAGTAGGATTGAAGAATCTAAAAGTTGACTTCCAGTGACACTGAAATAAATCATGGAGTAAGTCTTCTAGCTCTACCAAGAATAGCAACCCTTTTTTCTTGCCTTTTATATCCTCACTTACTGTTTTTAATTTTCCAGAATTGTGATCTCATGAAATTAACATGTGCTATTGTCTTAGTTCATAGGGCCACAGGGCAAAGTTTTCACCCTACTGTGTATTACTTCTTATCTGCCAGTGTTTTCCCATTATATCATCTTCAAGAAGACAAGCTGTTTTCTAAACAGAACCCTTGATACTGAAGGACATCAGTCATCCAACAGATCAAAATAGTTTTGAAAAACTACTGGGAAACTGGTAAATGCTTCCCTATACACTAGTTTGATAGAATAATATAAACCCCCCCCCCCCAATAAATCTTTCATTACTGGTTATCCAGAAAACTTCAAACATCCCTTTAACCTGAAGACTCCTTTACACAGAGATGGTCCGCAGTTATGTACCATCAGAGGAGAGTGTCCTTGTTTATAGAGTGGCTTGTGTTCACTAGGACCCTTAAGTGTGAGATTAGCACTGGATAAAACAAGTTTTTTTCTCTGTAAGAGGTAGTCTACTCTCCTGAGGAGCAGAGTGTTGGATTCAAAATTCCTTATGGGTCCTTTCTAACCTGAGATACTCTGTGATTCTAGGAAGAGGTTATACTTTGTATAACTTGAAAGATGAATCTCTTTAACCAACTTTTGTTTTGTTTGTTCATTTCTAATAGAGCTGGACATAATCTCTAGAAAGGTGAATTCAAGCCTTTTGTGTGGAATTTTACTATAAATCTACTATTTTACATCTTAATCCATAAAAAAAACCTATCAGAGCTGATATATGAGACTAAGTTAATAAGAAGTGCAGCACTTCTTTTTTTCACAAAAATCATAGCAAAAAAGGCAAACCAAAAGTTTCACCATCAGGTATCATCTAATATTCACTTGCCAGAGTAAGTCTGGCATAACACCTGGAATGAGCTGACCATATGCTTGCAAATACAAAAACTGAATTTACCCAGATGTGATCAGTTTATCCATTCATCCTATGCAAGTTACCAAATTACTAACATTAATTTACAAGCCAATATATGGCTGTGTTTAGTCCTTGCCAACACATGGGATTACCCTGAGGAGCCACCCGAATTATCAAGAAGGGTCTATGAATATTCATTTTTCAGAATCTGGCAAGCAACTAATAGATTTTAAAAGGCCATTGTCCCAATAAAAGGGACTTCAGCTGAGTAAAACAGTCACCAAGTTGAGAAGTTCACACTTTATTTAGTACAAACTGTAGCATAACTTGTTTACAGCAACCAAAAGTTTCAGTTTCAGGTGACACATAAAGGAAAACCCCATGTCCTATGCTCTCCTTAACCTAACTAAAAACCATCTTAACACAGTAAACATGCTATATGGCTTATTTACTGGTGTATACTTTACCACTTTGGAAGTACTCAGGAAAACACAGTTTAGGATCTGTGGCAACACAAGCGTATGTTGGACTTTGAGAGAGTTGCATTTCACACAGCATATTTTTACCTAGAGGCATTTACTTAATGAAACTATTTATTTCAGAGTCAATATTCTTTGTCTTTATTGTTTCATAGGAATTTACAGATTCCTGCAAATAATTAATATCAGTGAGCCCTGAGGAAAGAAGCAAAACTATCTAGAATCTCCTTGACACTAAATCACTTCATAACTTTTGACAGTGACAACTTCCTTAGAGAAATTATGTTTCAGGATACTTGTTTTACGTATTTATTTCACATTCAAAATGACATTCATTCTACTTTTGCTGCAAAGAAACCTATACTCCCTGACCACACTGACAGAATGTGAATCATATTCAGGGTTGATAACACACTTTGCTGTTCAAAATACATGCCAACCAAAATAGAACTTAATAGAGTTCTTTCTTCTAGCCTTCTTCCCAGTTATTCCTCTTTAAACAGATGACTTTTAAATGCTCTGTAATTATTGTTAAGCTGGTCTAGTTAAAGCAGAGGAAGAGATACTGACATGATCGATATAACAACACTCTATTCTCCAAAGTTGAATCAAATGACCTGTGAAAAGTACTTTCTATTTTTATAGCCTTACGCCTCCTTATCTGAAGACAGTGAGCAGATAGTATAACCTGGATCTAAAATGAAATGGCCTGTCCATCAATATCCAAAACTAAGATTCCCAACCTGAGTAGTTATTGCAACCAGGAAAGTAGAAATGCAACTCAGCAGATGAATCACTCTCAGATGATAATGCTAAAATGCAGAGATTGAAAGGAATGCATATAATGTATTAAAATAAAATTATTTTAAATTAAATTCCACATTAATGTCTTACTCATGCTTACTAGAACACTGTACTGAAGAGCTTACTGAGGTATGGGACCATAAGATATTTTCAGGTATATAATTATCTCATTGCTTATTACTAGAAATACTGCTAAAAGTGTTTTCCATTTTGTTTTTTCTCTTTTTCCCTGCCATTATGTACTCTGTGTGCATTGATTCTCTCAAGAAAAACCCAAGCTTTATGCTTTTACATGCAGAAAGAATTTTTTTATTCACCAGGGTGGATAACCAGGATAATTGTGCGTGCAAAGGTAAAGGCCTGTACAAAGACAGGGCAGCAAATCTCAGCTGAGATATTCTGGGGCAGGTCACCTTTCCAACGGTAGAAATAACTCTCCTTTCACCCTCAGTACACAGAGAGTCAAGGTTTCCCTTCTCTAATGCATGAGAAACACATCTGCCTGGACACAAGGTTCTTTTACTGATTTGTTGTAGAAAATCACAACAATGGTCATTAAGCTGACTCTCACAGAGAAGAGAAAAGTGAATCTGTAATTCTTTGTTCTGTATGTGCAGCACAGTCATCTTACACTGTCCTGATAACAGTAGTCTGGCACAAAACCAGCCTAGTTTCCCTCTGGGCTTACAGTCGAACATTTTATACAGGCTAACAATAGAAAATGATTTCATAGGCACAGGGTCTGCCCTGAGCTCACCCAGAGGGTTAAAGTCATTCACACAAGCTCCCTCTTCCACTCTGTCCTTCCCGCCTTGTGCCCTTCATTGACATCCAGAACACAAACCATCCCGACTAAATTTATTGTTTATATAAAGCTTTCTCTTGCCTGAAATGGACAGATTTTCAGTGCCTTTTAATATCTTGCAGAAACCTTAGTATAAAAAATTAAAATTCTGACCCAACAAAACATATAATGAAATTGTATACTAGGATAAAAATTTGGTAGCTTCTTCAAAATAATTTTCTGTGTACAAGAGCATACTACTTTTAAATGAGATTTAGCCCTTGGATTGCAGATGTAGATTGTAGTGTTGATGTTGGGTGCCATGGAGAACCCTCCTAAAACTTCAGTTCTCACCTGACAACACCTGTACATGGATGCAATGCTGAGTCCCACAGTCCCACTTCTCAGACATGACTGCGAGTTGTTACTGAAAGAGATTGTCTTTCCTCACTTCAGGAAAAATAAAATGAAAAGTGGGATTTTCCAGCTGTTAAAGCACTAGCCAAGGAGTCAGGCACTCAGGCACTCACTCTTCTAATGCGACACATGCTAGAAATTGCCTCATTTATGTGTCTCAGAAGTGTTCTTCGCTGCTCCCTACATCTAGGAGCTGTGTACTGCCTGGTCGGAGTCATGGGGCTGGGGGAAGCTTCTCATGGATATCTTTGGGATCCAGAGAACCACTCATTATATATGGCAGGTTCACACATCTGAAGAAAAATAAGAATCCTTTTCCACCATGGTCCCTTGCAAATTCATTTCTCTTTTTTAATTTCATGTGTCAGAACTGGGGAAGTAGTGCATGATGGTTTTTTTATACTGTCAGGGGTGAAGTGAAAATCTCAAATGCCTAAAAAGAGGGCAATGCAAACCTTTTTGAGATTGGCTATCAGATCCAATGGGAACCTAATAAAGCTTTTCATCAAAGTTTTTAGTTATTGGGAGGTTGTTCCCATCCTTTGGGTGGGTTTAGTTTGCTTTTGTTTTAAATCTGCTTATCCCAAGAGTGCTGGATAACTCAGAAGTATGACAGCTTTTCCTTTAAGGAACAGCTTCAGCCTCCCAAAATAGTTCTGGGTTTAGCATATAAGGGTATAGCTTTTGTAATAATATTTCAGATATAGTATTTTCTTCCCAACTTCTTTAAGTCTATATATGAAACAGAGGCATTTAGCTAGGAACTGTGCCCCAGTGTTTGACAGTTAGATGTTTCCTACCTGATTTAGTGACAAAGACTGAAACCATGATTAGATGTCTAAATGTGTTTCTAACACAGATTTAAGATTAGTCTTAATAAGTGTGTATGTTTTATCTCCTCAGGTTTGTAGTAGTGCTTAGCTGAAGATTTTTTGTACTCTCCTTTTTTTTTCCTTTATATTTCATTTAGAAAAAGAATAAATGTAAACTTCAATAGCACATATACTTTTCCTTTGTAAGTTTTCATTTTAGTATGCTTTTTGGTTTTCTCTCTTCTAATTTTTTTTATTTATTTAATTTCATCTCCATGATAAGCTCTTAACTTCAAGGGCAGAAATGGGTGAGTTGGTGTTTACAGGTTGTTTTGCATCCCACTAGTTTTCCTCTGGTTTTAATTATCCAGCATGTTTTTTGCATATTCATATGGCCTTTTATACAACACCAGTACAGTAATACAAACACATTTGTAATATGCAACACATCATTTTCAGTAACTGCTGCTATTTATAGTCACTGTTGATGCTAAGTTCTTGGAATTACTGTGAAACAAAATGTTCTTATGTTCGGGGTCTTTTTTTCTGAGCATTACTTGAAATGATATCTATTTTCCACTCAAACTGGAACATCTAAATGTGCTTTCAGATAGGATGTCCCAGTTTCCTTCACTCACATTGCACATCATCAAGAGGCATCATTGATGGAAACATAAAGTAGAAGGCAAAAACTCTTCTAATTTGCTCAGTGGACTGAGAAACACTTTGTAAAATTGTAGAATCAATACACTTGTGGTATATCTTATAGGGGAGAAGATTCCAAGGAAAGTGAGAAAGGAGAGATATATGTAGGTGTTCTTATTGACCATATTATGTGAAAAAAAAAGAAGAATTCATATGTTTTAATTATATTTAAAACCAGAATATAAATTTTGTTAGAATGCATATTATCTGTAAGTTTTGTTCAAGTTAGACTAAATTCTCAGGTATGAATGGTACAAACTCAACACAAAGAAAACAAAATATGTCATGGATATAATTGAACAGCCTTGTTTGAATACTGCAGAATTGCTGTGAGAGCTTTTGTGGGCTTTGAATCCCGTAAGTCATGAGTTTTCTGGTTCTGCTTATGGACATTCTGTGCCTCTGCCTGAGGTACATAAGGATATGATTTTCCCCTAGTACTATAATAATCCTTTGACACCTAAGTGTCAAGAATGACTACATCTTGGAAATAAGGTTTGCCTTCCCTAGACACCTCCAGCAGCTCTGGCTGAAGATGAAATTCTTCCTTTATACTAAATGTTTTTAAGAATTTGTGACAGGTGTGAGTGTTACACATATGGGCATTTTGCTCATACCTGAAAGCAAATTCCTTTCAGACTATATGTCAGACTACATTAGAAGAACCAGACAAAACCAATAAACAACAAAACACTCTTCCCTGACATAATGGTCTCATTGCTCTGAAGTGTTCTGTGATACTTCTGAGAGCACAATCTTATGTATCCTCTGGCATTTTGTGGATTCTCTAAAATAAAATTTCTTCTGGATTTCATAAAATCATACAATCACACGATGTTAAGGGGTTGAAATGAACCTTAAAGATCATGTAGTCTTAACCCCTTGCCATGGGCAGGGACATCTCTCGCTAGACCAGGTTGCTCAAGGCCTTTTCCAGCCTGGCTTTGAAGCACTGACGGGGTTAGGGCATCCACAGCTTCCCTGCATGACCTGTTCTAGTGTCTAAACACCCTCACAGTGAAAGATTTCTTCCTAATATCTAACCTATATTTTCTTTTTTTAATTTGCATCCATTACTCCTTGTCCCATCACTATAGTTCCTGATAAAAAGCCCCTTTTGTCTTCCCTGCAATCTCTTTCAGATACTGAAAAGTTGCTGTGAGGTCTCCACACAACCTCCTCTTCCCTGGGTCAAACAGTCCCAACTTTCTTGCGCTGTGATTGCAGGGGAGATGCTCCAGTTCTCTTATCAACTTTGGACCCTCCTATTGACTTTCTCCAGCAGTTCCATCACCTTCTTAGGCTGGGGACACCACAACTGGACACAGTACTCCAGGTAGGGTCTCAGAAGCACAGAGTAAAGGGGAAGAATTACCTCATTCAACCTGCTGGCCATGCTCCATTGGAAGCAGCCCAGGATTCCATTGGCTTTCTGGGCTGTGAGTGCATTCTGCCAGCTCATGGTGAGTTTTTCATCAAACTTTTCATCAAAGTTTCAACTCAAATCTTTCTCTACAGAGCTGATCTCAATCACCTCTTCGCCTTTTTTTTTTTCTCTTGTCAACTTTGGTCTTATAATTAAACCAGATGATCATTCTACCTCTTCCCAAAAGATAATTTCCCAAAAGCAAGAAATCAATAATTTTCTTTTCTTTCTAAAGCATGCTCTGTGAATTTGCAGATTTGACCCATTTTGTCTCTTTTCCTCAATACGTGTTTCTGCCATTCTGTGTCCTACAAGTTTTCACTGCTCAAGTTCTAGTCTCACAAAAGTTTTATTCCCTCTGAGACAGATAGTGTAATAATCCCTTTGAGAGCACACTGACTCCCAAGGGCATCACCGCTGCATGATGAGAACGCAGGCCTGATGATCTCTTTGCTCCTAGTCCCAGAAAGATTTGTTTCAGCTTCTCTTTGCCAACAGGAACTTCCACACTTTCTGAAACATTCAGTGATACAACAGGAAAAATATAAATGAAATGAAACTTCACACTCTGTATCTGATCTAATAAACTGTGTTGGCATACTGGTTTTATTTGCATTGCAGGGGAAGCTGAGGGTGATCCAAAATTTTGATTGCTGCTTTGTTCTCTTAGATGTTTGGGTTGCATGGACTTCAATGTCTGAAAATATAGCAGCAGGGACGTATTTCTAGCTCATTTCTAGCCATCCAAAGCACAAACTATGAAGCTAGATTTTTTCGGTTTTCTTTTTAAAGGGGTTTCAATTTATTCATGCTTTCACAAAATCCATTAACCAGAGGAGGACAGTTCATGCTAGAAATCAGTCTTAGTTTTCGAACTCACAATAACTCAACACTGAAATCTTTTCATCAATATGTCATTAGACTAAAAACCATTCTAAAATAAATTTTGTAGCTCCACTAGGTGTTATCTATACTCATATACTGAAATACTATTTAGAAGTGTAAAGTCTTAAGAGATATACAAGAATTATGGGATAAAAATCTGTCACCTGAAAAGGTTAAATTTAGGTGACCAAAAAGTCGAACCCTGTGACTGGAAATTGATTGAAGAATAAAGGTGCCTTGACATCTCTTTTCAACCTGGTCAGTCTTACATATGAAGAGAACTGTAAAAGAGATTGTGGAAGATGCACTCCACACCATAAAAATAATCCTTTATTCGGAGTCTGTTTTTGAGCTTCTCTTGAGGTGGACCTTAGAGTAGCTTTTCAGCAAGAGTGAATAATAGCAATGCTAAGATAACATTACTAAAAATATTGTCTCTATAAGAAGGAACATTTTAAATTCATCTAGCTTTCTTCTCCCTATTGATTTTTAACAAGTAACATTTTAAGTTGTATACATTTATTTTAGTCCTCCCTGACTTCCATAAGTATCAGTTTTTAAGTTCCTGAACAGATAGTTCTTCTGTCAGGAAAACATCAACAGCACAATCTTTGTGTGTGTGTGTGTGTGTGTGTGTGTGTGTGTGTGTGTGCATGTGTCCGTTCATTTGTACCTAACAGAGGTTTCATGCAACACTAATTTAAAATGAAATTCCTTTCTAAAGTAGAAATTGTGTATAAAAGAAAAAAAACATTTATAAAGGAAGATCAAATTTTTCCTTCGTTCTTCTATCATTGTTCTATTTGTCTATGAGGTATTGTGTTTTCTCTACGTGGAGGATAGAGGACCTCAGCAAATTTCCAAGCAACCACTTAGATGCAGAAGACCTTTAGGGACTAAACACCCCTAAACTTGAGGAAAGCAATTGTTAAAGTGAACATTGCCATTCAGGAGAGTAAAATAAGAACATTTGGAAAATAGAATAGAATCACAAAATCATGGATTTGTTCTGGTTAGAGAAAACTTTAAGGCCACTTAGTCCAAACATTATGCTAACACTCCCAAGCCCACCATTAAACCATGTCCCCAGCTGCCACTTCTACATATATTTTAAATGCCTATGGGGATTGGCCTTGGCACATCAATCCTCAAATCCCTCTGCAGAGGCTTCCTATTCTCCATCTCAGCTCCATCAGGGAGGTCATCACTCCCACCAGTTTGGTGTAATCTGCAAGCTGACTGAGGATGCACTCAGTCCCTTCATCCAGATTATAGATACAAGATGTTACACAGGACCAGCTTCAATACTGAGTCCAGGGAAAACCCACCAATGATCAGCCACCAGCTGAATGTGACTCCATTTACCACCACTTTCTGGGCCTGGACAGACAGACAGTTTTTTACTTAGTCAAAAGTAAAATTAGAGAGCAGAATGTGTTTGGTTGGAAATCCAATCCTTGATAGTTGTCTATCATTCAACTCCTGATGCTTCAATTCAAAATCCAAACACCTCAGCTCAAATAATGACAAAACGTATATTAGAACAATACTGTGTGGTCACGTACTTAAAGAAAAATACGAGATATCCCAAAGCTGATTTAGTATTATTATTGAGATTAAACAAGTAGAAGGGAAAAACAAGAGAGTAGCAGATGCAGTTACAACAATGTCAAAGGAGAATGCAAATCTGTTTCTTATATTACTAATTTAATTTGTATTCAGGATTTAGAATTTACTGATGAATATTTTTGTCACATCATCCATCATAGCCTGCCACTAGAGAGAAGGAAGATAGAAAAATTAAAAACCTGCTTGTTACTGTAAACTAAAGAGCATGAACAACATCCATCAAAGACAGACAGATAGAAGATAAAAGTGATTGCCAAAGCCAAGTGATCTATGCTGATTTTCTTTTAAACATTTATTAAAATGCTCTAAATGCAGATCCACTATCCTTTGGTAAATATTTATTGTTATTTCTTTTGCCATGGACTGGAAACTGTGAACAGTGATAAATTAGTTGTAAAGGTCTGTAATCTTACTCTTGTTTTTAAAAATACATTTACATCTTCTACTGAAGTGGTGTTTTTTGGCTCTCATTAGTAGGGATGCATCCTATGTCAGCTGTTAAGTAAAATGCTATTCCCTTTTCTTTGCTGAGAGAGTCACAGAACAAGGCATAGGCCAATAGTGGAGGACAGATACTGCACAAGGGACCTGCTACAAAATTAGCTGCTGCCAGTGGAAGTGTTTTCATTGATTCAGTAGGTTTTAGATTAAGCTTTAGATCAACTCCTTTGTACCTTCAGACCATAAATATTTTAGCTTTTACTTACACAGAAATGCAAGCATTTTTTTCTTAAGAGGTGTTCTGAATTCCAGTCTATTTCTAAACTGAAGCTAATACAATTTTTCCCTCACATTGGGCAGTATCAAAGCATAAATGAGAATTACTTGCCTTTTAGATAAAATTGCAAGGTATAACATTCCTGATAGCAGTGCTACTGGGCCTTAGACAGCAAGTGCAAGGATGGTGTAAGAATGTAAAAACTCTGCTCTGACGTATAATGCACAATTGTTTCCTTTGTTTTCTCCTAACAAAGGAAAACCAAATGTGCACAAAACAAAATTCAAAGGGTCTTACTGAGAGGCAACTCAAGTAGCTCTATGCAGCACTTACACCAACAAGCTCAAAAAGAGGAGCTCTTTTGACTACAGACAAAATAAGAGGGAAATATGTTTGTGGAACTATACAATTAAAGTAGAGATGAAAAACAATTAAGAGGTTTGAGGAGGGTGAATAGAAGTCAAAGGAGCTGTCATGAGCTTTGCCCATGCTCATGTTTATGAAAAGAAGAGGGACTATGTGAAAACAAAAATGAAGACACTTGACAGGAAATTATATTCATTGTAATCTAGAGCAATATAATGAACCTAGTAGGGAGGACAGAAAATCCATACAAATTAATAGATTTAGAATTTGTTTTAATCTAAGAGGAATGAGATCTATGTGTCAACACAGGCAGCATGTCAAACTTTGTTTCTCAATGCAAATAAGTGTTCAGAAAAGCTAATAATTTTTTATATCATTATGAGAGGGTAGAGAGTAATATGAGAAACTGTGTTGGTAAAAGCTGACACTCATTTTCAGGACAGGACTGATTTGTACTACATTATCCAACTTCCGTGTCAGCAAAACTCCATTAAATCCTGTGCCACCACAGGGTACAGATAGACAGCCAGCTGCATCACATTTTGTTTGTGGCAAAAGAGTTAATCTCTCAGCAAAAACACATTGGTTGCTGTCACTGCAGCTGTTTGCTCTACAAGGTCAAAAATAATCTCTTCAGCTTCTTCATAGACTACAAAACCTGGGCTCTGGGAGAAACTTCAAGATCCCTGTTTCTGCACTGGGTCATCAGGGCTGTGCTGGAATGAATATTCATTTGTTAATCCCATTTAATTTTGGGCATCTGATTCAGAAGTTGTCAGGCTCAGATTCTTTGCTGAATGTTGAATCATTCCTAAAAAAAATTGTTAACACATTTGAAGAAAAAAATAAATTTTCAGTTTTTTAAGGTAGGTTTACAAAATCTGACCATAAGTTAGGTTTTTATGTGACAATACTGCATCAAATGTACCTGTTATCCCTTCCAAACTATCATATCCTAGTCGTGCAATTATGAAGAAACCTGAGATGACTTAAAAGCTTTCTACCTTCAAATGGGAAAGAGCAATATTCCACTACTCTACCTCTGCTGCTTCAACATTTCTCACTGTTCAACCCTTCCCAACCTTGAGCCACCAAAACATCATCTGTACAGCAAATCAATTTAATAAACTAAATCTGGCTGAAAAACTCCCCAGCAACAAACCACAAAACACAACGAACCCCCAGCAAAAACAAGAGAGCATTTTTGTATTGCTATGACAAGTAGAAAAGGTTTATCAACCCATTGCTTTCACAGTCTCCTATGTGCATTTGCCTTCAAGACCAGATGTGTCAGAGTGGACACAAAAAAAGTGAAATTGCTGCACAGAGATGAATGCAAATATGAAGTAGGAAAGAAGGAGCTGGAGAAGACAGAGGAATGATTGGATCAGGAAGAAGAGAGAGATACCACAACCCCTTGGAACAGCTATGCTGTCTCATTGAACTACATCCAAAGAAGGGATTAAATCTTACTTTATGTCGTATGTATTTTCTATCACTTTCAGTTATAAATGTGTGGTAATTTTTATTAAATTACCACATAAGTAACACATCATAATTACCATGTAAGTTCCCATTTCCCAATTTTCAAGGCTCTTATCTACTAATAGAAGGAAGTCTGAATAATGCTTATGCTTAGTCCCTAATTTAAAACAGAAGTTCAATATAAATAACTCCACTGCCTCCTGGAATGGATGGCATTTGCTGGTTTTCTTGAAAATGGAGCTTTATTTTATTTGTGCTGCTGGGGTAAGGGGCACTACACTGCAGTAAAAGATTCCTAACTCAACAAGACTGACACAGTGAGAAGTCTGTATCAAACATATTCATATACCAATAAAATAAAATAAATGCTCTACTTTTCTCTGCCTAAACATGCTTCCATTCTCTATGTAAGATTTGTTTTGCTCATTTCCCTTGGGAATCTAAAAACATAAGTAGCAAAAATTCCAAGTGCCTCTTTTCCTGCTAAAATATAAACTCAAGCTTTACCTTTCATTTAGATCTTAACTTCATTCATATTCAAAGCAGGAGACTTCTTCCTAGAGCTAATAAGCACCTTAAGTTTGAGCTAGCCTGTCAGTGTGTTATTCTGAGCTCAAAATCAAGAACTCGGTTGTTACGAGCAGTGACTTTGCAAAGGAGTTCACCTAAGTGTTGAAAACCTGAGTTAGCATCAGTGTGGAAACAAACCAAAGAGCTTGGATAAAGGACTGACCTTGGGATCACCCTAAACTCTATCAGGGCCTCAGCGGGGCATTGCAATAGTCTGAAACCAGTGGAGAACTCTACCAAAAGGCCTTAGTAGGGAATTAAATCTAACCCTGGAAGAAAATTATATTTCCAAAAGCCTTTAATTCTCAGTCTCTTTGATGAAATTCCCAAATAATTCTAGTTCTGATGGTACATTTCCTGATTTTCTTCTCAGTAAAAGAGCTGCTATAGGTATTGCAGTGATTTTTACAGATGCTATGGGAGAGATACTGAACTTCGAAAGGGTAACTATCTCTTGATTTGAGTTAAATAAGCATCAATGAACTACAGATGAAAAAAATTTCCTGTATTGGAGCCAAGTGGAATTTTTGGTCAAAACAAATTCAGTTTTTGTAAAAAATTTAAAAGCATTTCAAAAGAGTAGGCAATGAGTTCTTATACTGCATACAACTACTAAACTCTTGTTTATTCTATAGGAATATAGCTAAGAAAATATGCCCTCCTTTAAAGCATTATGCATATTTGGTAAAAAAACATAAAATGAGAGAACACTCTTCAAATTTCAAGAGTCGAATCAAAAACTTTTCAGTTTGTGAAAGAAACTGATAGCTGTTGGAGACAAATTTTGAATCTGAAGAATATTTTGTAGCATTAAGGATCCAGGAGTAAACAGAAAATTAGAACAGGGCTTCTATACAAAAAGTAATAAAGCCATAGAACAAGGTTCAAGGTTCAAGAATAGAGTATAAATGAGTTCAAGAGATTCCTAGGGTATAATTGTTTCTCAACAAGGAAGAAATTGATGGATATGATGAAAAGGTGAGAAGTTGAATTGTGGGAATAAGATAAACCTAAGGGAAAAAATACACATGCTGAGTTGCTTGGATGCTTTGTAGTTCAAAAATGTTTCATGTTCACTAACCTCTGATAGAATTCTTTATCAGTTTGATTTGATTGTACTTCAGGGTGCACTGTGGCAGACTTTTGCCAGAGCTGCCCATTGCTTCAGCAAGAGCTGTTAGCTAGAAAGTGCAATGCTGTCTTTAATCACTTCTCTTGAAATATGAAGCCCTATTGTATATATTGTGTATTATTTTTAAATAAGATTCAAGCCTTTGAGAAAGCCACATGTGGCCAAGTTTTCTGAGGCAGTCCTGGGTTTTTGTATGCTATTTTAGGGAATGTGTTCTCTTTTTCTCTTTTACAGGAAGATAAGTGTGACTTGGTTGTCATTTTGTCAGTCAGGCTGCACAGGATTTTGCAATTGTTACATGTTTGTTCAAGTCATATAATCACTCTGGTAAATACTGTTGCACAGTCCATTTTCACCTTCTGACTTGTGGCAGTTATTGTTTGAAAACAAACGTGCAGGTTTGCCCAAAGATTTGGTAACCTGGACTGATAATAATAAAAAAAAAAATTGGTGATAACCCTTTCTTGCTGGCCATCAAGAACAGGTGAGTGGTGGAAGCACTTCCACCTATATGATAGATTCTTTCTCTTGTCACTTGCTTCACTTTTTGAAAGACAAGTATGGTTCATCTGACTGCTTTCAGTAGGCTCCAGTGCTTTAATCAGGTCCCCTTTACACTGACAGGAGCCAAGGGAAGCTCAAAATATGTATACCAAATGACAAAGTTAGTAGTCTTTACATATAATGCTGAAAAGCACAGGTTTGCTTTTGCTTTTTTTAAATATTCTTTGTTTCCTAAGCTTACTTTCCTGTTGCTTTCATCTGGAACAGCATCAGACCTATACGAATGTCACTTGCCTCTAATTATATAGACTCTATTGTCTGATTTCAATTGACGTGTATTCTGTGAGGGTATTCACACATGCTTAAACTTAAAGACTTCTTGTTCTTTTCAATTACAGAATTAAGAGAGGCCACAGCTGAAATCAGGAGAGAAATTTGGCAAAGGATAAAAGGGAACATTGTTTGCCTCTATCTCTGCTCTTTCACTTGATTTCTGCTGCTTTAGCTATATCCCAGTCCATGCTCAGTCATTATGTTGTATGAAAAAAAATGAATATCTGAGCCTGGGAAAGTCAAAGCTTGGTTTTTGTTTGTTGCTTTGCTTAATATTTGAACACAAGGACCCCAAGATTTATTAATCATCCAACCCTTCTGAATCTATTCAGTCTGGTTATCATATTAACTTCCTTTCCTGAAAACAACTTTTTTTAGGTATTTTGTGAGCTTTCACTTGAAACAGAGACGGAAACGCTCTTCTCAGACTGGATTTGTATTCACCCCGTACTGAGCACTGTGGCTGTGATCCAGCAAAGCATTTAAGGTTAGTTTATCTTTAAGCATAATCCCATTGAAGTTAGTGGCATGATCCATGTACTTAAATTTAAACACATAGTTGAGTGCTTTGCTGGATCACAGCCAGAGTACTCAGTACCTTACAGGATTGAACACTCTCTTTTCTTTGACACTGGCCTAAGGCAAGATATACAGACACATGTGAATATACGTTCCTTATAGTATAGGGGTTAAACACAGTATTATTCTCAGATTCTTTCATATTCCATCCAGTTGAAGATATTCTCCAGTTTCTTAAAACTCTTGCCAGTTGTACTAAAAGTGAAAACATTACAATTCCGAAAGTGTCTAACCTAGACTGTCACTTTCCTTTCTCTTTTTTGATCATGCTGAATTTCATAGCTCAGGAGATTCAGGTCAAGTTGGTGTTCTGAATGAAGGCAATTTGTTAACACGCGTTTAAATCCCTGCAATGTTCTGCTGACAAAGGCTAACTTAATACACAACAGATTAAACACCTCTCGGGTGGTGGTATGTGTTTTAAATGAAAGTGCTTTCTACAGTTTGGACTAACTTGAGCCATTTGGGGCTGATTGAATGTCAAGTGCTTCAGGCAGCTGAAGTTAAACATTTCTATACAAGTTTGTTTAAAGCTGGTTTGGATAGTAAGACCTATTGTTCCTGTTGAAATGTGGGGATATCTTGAACATTTGTACATAACAAAATATACGATCCAATATAGAGACACTGTTTCCATCAGATTAAATCATGCATATAAATAAAATTATATTGTTACTGAAAATAATTTTTTTATTGGCTGCATCTCAGCATATTTAAAGGTGATTTCAAATCCAACTGATTTGAATAAGCTTGGATGCAAACATGGATTCACTTGACAGGTGTTTTTCTTCTCCTCCTTTTTTATGTTTTCTTTTTTTCCCATTATTAAGCACTCTTTTACAATTCAAAGTCTATATTCCTTATCTGGATATCAACAAGTCAGACTTGGTATCTATACAGACTAATGACACATTCCAAGTATTATTCTCTTGATTATAAAGCCTGGTTTGATGGGACACAATCACTTTTCTGTTCTCAATGACCCACTGAATGATGACATTACTCAGAATTCCATTTAGATGACGCAAATGGCCTAATCAACTTGTCTTCTGCCATGGCAGTAACTGAACTCAAATGTCAAAGAAAGCTTAGTAAACAAAATCTTCCTTTTATGTAACTGAAATTTTGCTATGAGAAATTTATGAATGTTAGCTACGGAAATGGTCTTGTTTCTTTCATTTGCATGACATAGGTGTACACATCCCTACTCTTTAATACACAGGATTTTGCATTCTAAACAAAGAAAAAAAAATGCAGAGCAAATAACTAAAATTACATTATATGAAAACTGCACATGGTAATTTTGTTTCACTTTCTGTAATAAACTATGTCTTAGTTCAAATTTTGCACCAAGTTTTCTTTGAAGCAAATATTTCTCTTCTGGATTTTCAAGTACCAGTCATAGTTGTTCTGTTTCTTTTTTTACCATTGAAAAAAGCCTGAGTCATGCAAGCTACAAAAGCATCAGTATTGCACTGGTGGAAGAACCACACTAGCTCAAGGTTATTTGTATCTGATACTGTGATATAGGTCACACAGATTCATCAAAATTAAACTGTATATCTTGGTAGCAGTCTAGTTTCAACAGCACTGAGATTTCTGGGAAACAGCTACTTGTTTTTGCTTTGGAGACCTATGCAGCTGAGTTTGCTGTTTTAGATGCTTTATCCAATGTTCAAGGTGTCTAGTGAAAAAGAGATGAATAATATTTACATGACCTGCTCTCATGTCTTGGTTGCAACATGTGCTTCCACAAAATTGTTACCTACAGACATGGGCATAGTCTTCTAGATTGCCTCAGACACACACAGGAGCTTTTCCAAAAGCAAAGCTTTGAAACTCCAATCCAGTCCCTGCTTGCACATTAATTTGGCAACATCACGACAAAAATCTTGATAGGTGATGTTAAAATGGTGCCAACTAGTTTTCCAACTATTTCACTTCTTTCTCAATATCATACTAAGTTAACTGTAAAATGATATTTGATTGTTTTAAGGGAGTTCTTATGCTGAAGAAAAATTAATTACAGTCTTTCTGCAAGAGTGAGAATTGAAAGTAGCTATCAATGTTAATAGTGGTTCATTACAAGTGATCTCACCTTCCAGGTTGTCTGTTCTTTTGATTTTAGGCAGATTTGCATGTGCCAGAGGACATAATGATCTTTCCATAAGATTTTGTTCCTGAGGTATTACATGTCTTCCTTTAAACTGAAGATAAAGACTGAAGTTTGATGGTCTGCAATAAAAATCATACTTTACATTCCTTGAGAGAAATCAACAGTAGTCGGTCCATTACATTTAAAGCATGGGTGTGATAGATAATTTTCTTCTTTTTTTGCTGGATGCTAAGCACACACACAACAGCATCTGTGTGAAATGTTATAGATTTGTGACAAAAACATTCACTGCTAGTCTGTGGCTCAGTGATGCAGTGCTCTCTTCATGTCAGTGAAAATAAGGTTATTTTTACTTAACGAGTGTCTGCCAACAGAGAGATTCTTACAGACATCACATTATCCACCAAAATGTATGGATCTATCATGGAGATAGAAATTTCAAATTGGAATTTTTTGTGCCACTTCAATGAACCACTTAAAAATGAGACCTTCACTTAGTCCCTAAGTTCACCACAGTTTGGGATTTTCTTCAAGAGTTAAGATTACAGCAACGAGAGGAAAAAAAAGTGATTATAGGTAACATAAAAAAAATTTAAAGTAGAACTGTATTGACTTTGACTTTTTTACATTGCAGTTGTGATGTTTAAACTACATTTTTCATACAGGTATAAAAATCAAATAATAAATACTAAAGGGTGAATAGACTGATGTATTATTTTGGTCTAATAGCTACCTCCAAAAAAGGTATATGAAAAATATTTTTTATGTTGTGGAATTAATCCAGAATTTTAGAAGTTGTATACTAATTTAAGCATTGTATTTGTACCTTTGATCTGACATATTTTCCATTTACAGTTGTCTGTCCAGTTTATTATCTTCTACTTATGGTCAGCAGCCTAAATTAATGAAGCATATTTTATTGTTATGTCTAAGTATGTTTATACACACACACACATGAAATAATATTTATCTTTAGTATAAAAAGTCACCCAGAAACATTCTGAAAAAGTCAAAGCATGATAAAACCTATTAAATACAATTAACTTAAAATACATAGTACAATATAAAGATTAACGTCAGCCTCACAATTGTTTATTTTATTAGTGGTCTTCAAACATATTTTTATTATTTCCTGCCCCTTTTTTCACTCAATTTCATTTGACATAAGAGTAATTAAATTTAAAATCCCAGTGAGTCTACCACAACATTCATGGGAATGAGACAATAAATGTCCTACAACAGCCAAGACAAGTAATCAACATTGTTTTACTGCAGCTTGATGTTTTTTGCCATAAAGATTATTGTGTTTCACACACATAAAGCTTTGTTGACTATCAATATTACATGTATCAAACTTTTGCTTCACTTTTTTCTTCTTCTGTAATACTGCTTGCCTGCAATTGAATATTGTATGATTCCTTGGTATTACAATTTTTTTAAAAAGTGGTAACATTTTCAAAGCCTTGAGCTCAAAAAAAAAAAAATAAGTTAGTTTTTATATGCACAGGAAATTATAGTTGGATTTTAAACAACTCTATTTATCATGAGTGTTTGGACTCCATCTGTCACCACTTTCGATTATTCATTTCATATTTGCAAATTAAAAGGAGATGACATTGAGTGTATAAAGAACATCTTTTCCTTACTGAAACAATCAAATATAAGTATCCTTAGGAGTATTCTTTTCTTTGAATTTGGTAAGTAAGTGGTGCGTGACAAATTAAATAATGATGAGATAAATTGTCCATCCAATGTAGCTGGGACTACACAAACCAAGAGCTCCTCTGAAATCCAGAATCTAAGAAAAGTCCCAGCCAGAGTCTGCTTTATTCATTATCACAGTCTGTCCTGGATATTCCAAACCTTGACATCTCACTTTTTTGTTTAACCTAGGGATTTTGCTTTTGTGTTTTCTGACAAACTTCATGAATTTTATTAAAAAACCCCTCAGATCCTATGCTGATTATACCTATTTTGCTTGTAGCCTAATGAGATATTCTTAGACAATATTGTTAGCTCAAAAATTAAAATTTTAAATAATTAAACAAGTTGGGAGGGGTAGGTGTACCTTCCTTTCCCCTACAATATCATGAACACAAACACTGTTTCTGTGTGTGAGTAGGGCTGATAAAACTAAAGAATATGAGCACATACCCCCATATATACACACGTGTATAGACTCAGTGTTTAGAAAAACAAATGAAAACTATGTTTCCTAAACATTATTTCATAGAACACAACAGAAGTGTTGTATGTATTTCAATAAAGCCATATGCATTTCAGTAAAGGAGATATTTCAAGTAATTTGGCCTACTAGTAACCCAGGACAAGATGCCCTGTTCTATTACAACAAAATCTTTCAGGTCTTCTGTGCAGTATTTTTTTGGTTGGATCTCTCACATCCCTTCCATGGGTCTGTGAATTCAGAATGAACTAGTAAGGTCTGAATAATTTACATACCAGGAAATGGAATATGCAAACTCTTTTTTTCCCAAGAAGAAAACCACTTCTAACACAGAAATATGATTTTACAGTAATCTTCAATTGATGACTGAAAGTTAACAGAGTTAAATACTTCAAACTGCTTCAGTTAAGATTTTTTGTTGTTGTCTAAAAGTTAAATCACCATTTGTTACTTTGTTTAAATGTGGAAAGATATCCTCACACAAGGTCTCTAGTCTATGCGTGTTTAAACAGCTTTTCATTTCTCTGTTGCAGCAGAGAAGCAGGGTTATAGCTGTGGAAGGATGGAAGAAGGGTAATATTGCCCTGGAAATGTTTGGCTGTATCTGAAGGAAAGGCCTGAATAGTTGTGTTTTGCTTTGTTTTTCTGTTTCCCTTTTTTAAACATAGCTTTACTTAAGAGAGTTTATGTGGAGGCCCCTGAGGGCTGTGCAGAAGGAGCAGAACTCCCAGCACTTCCCTGGAGGGCACCCAGCCCTTAACACAATCAGCCAACCCCGGTCACAGCCGCCAATCCCCTCTTGCCCCAGGCAGGCACTTCAATTACTTCCTGATATGTTAATGACTCTGTCCCTGATTGGTTGTTGTGTTACCCTAGAGTTCTCTACTTTGATTGGTTCTTTTTGGATCCTTCCCCTGATTGGTTAACTTTTCAATCTGCACCCCCTATTGGTTGTTTTACCAAACCCCACCCCCTGGTTGTGCATAAAACCCCAACTCTCAGGAGGGTCGGGGCTTCGGAGAGTCATCAGTTCCAGAGTAAAGAGGCTGCTGGAGACATTCCCTGGCTCCTGTGAGTCTCTCCTGCGACGCCTGGGAAAAGCCCCGCCTTTGACACATTGTATCAACAGTGCCTGGAGAGCTGGCAGGCCTGCTTTGGATACGTTGTATCAACAGCCTACACCTGGAGAGCTGGCAGGCTCCTCTGCCCAGGCAACCCTTCACAACAGAGCTGGTGGCTTGGTTGCTTCGGCAGCCATTCACAAAAAAAAGAGCAAATCAGTAAGCCGGAGTGCCTGTGCCCCCTGAAATTGAGGCCGTCCTTCTCAGGGCGACTCACCAGGAAGGTTGTGGCACCCAGAAGACCCTTGCCAGGCCTGGGCGGTCGGCGACAAGTTTACATAAATGTTTTAATCAAAATCTCCGGCAAGAACTTATCTATGCTCCTTGTTATCCTCCTCTGATATGGATGCTCTCAAGAACTTTTGTAAATGTAACCAATTATAGTAATGAAATACCAGACTTCACTTTACTGACTTATACTATCAGAAAGTGATCTGTCCAGTGTCCTGGATAGGTTACTGCACAGCAGAATAACAGCCAAGGCCAAACTTCATGAAACATATTCTTATCTTACCTGACAGTTTTCCTCTTCTCTCATCACACTTGGTTATCTTCAGTTATACTCAAATAAATATGTTGTGCAAGTATAAGATCTGATTTGAAATAAATCATTGAAATAACTGTAAAACTTTACCTATAAAGTTGGTAAAAATTTAAATTATTGAGTATATTTGGCACACTTCAATATCTCCTTTAGAGCTGCACTGGTTTATTAATTCTGGGTTTGCATATAAGAAAGCCTTGAAAAAATAGATTTATAATCAGAAAAAAAAGCAAAACACAACAAGAAAACCAGTGCAAACACAAATCTACATAATGGGCTTAATTTTTCAAGTCCACTGAAGACAAAAGTAACAGATCTCCAATCTACTCTAATTCCTGGCATGAAGCCTTCTTTATTTGTGGATTATTGATCTGACAGACTGAAAAGGCAATGGTTTCTATTTCTTTTGGTGACTTACATCAGTCTGTTGTGAGGAAAATAGACAAAATATCCAGATTTGTGTGCACTGGCATCAGATTGAACTCTTCTATTAATGTTTGGCTTTATCTTCTCAGGGAAGACTGGGATTATATCCCATTCACTATGGGTACTGTTGCTGGATGAGTTGTTCATAAAAGCACTTGTAAAAGCACTTGTACACAATTTTTGTGTAGTGTAATATACTAAAGTTTCTAGGCAAATGAGCTTTACAGTGTGGCAAATAAGGCATCTTGTTCTTTAACAAATTGATAAAGGGGAATGTGGCTATTTCTTTACACTCCTGAAGCGACACAACAAATGAATATTTGTGGCTAGTTCGTGTCTCATAAACAAGTAAATTGAGTCATGCAATGGAAGACTAAGCACAGCTGGGCAGGTAGTGTGAAGAAAACCACTTTTTCAAACTCGGTTTGCTTTCATGGGATGGATAACTCCGGGTTCAGAATACAGAACACAACTATTAGACTGTGAAACATAAGTTTCATTGATTATTCTGCTAGATTTGCAATTTCATAGCACAGTCCATAGGAAAATATCCAAACAACATTTCCCACCCCATGCTGTCTCCATACAAAGATTTCATCCTTCATACCAGCCATAAAACTTTCACTCATTGTTTGATTTTCTTTAGGATATCATAAACAATTACTGTGGTGATGTGGACTTTGCACCACCATTGTGGAAGAAAAATAGTTAAATGTATCCCAGACTTAAAAAAAAAAAAAAAAAAAAAAAATCTGCAAACCTCTATCTCTTTGGAATGCTAGGATGAAAATGTGATTCCTCTCTAAGGAAGAGAACGACTGGACATGGATACTGATTACTCTTCCCGTCTTCCTCCACAAACTTTTTCTGGGGAAAAGAGGAGATTTTACTCCTTTTTTTTACATTTCAAAGCATGACCCTTCTTGCAGCAGGCCAGGTTAGGAGAGATAATTGGACCCAGCCATCTATCATGTCATGACCCAAACCCAAAATGCAAAGTCCCTTTGTTTAGTCAGCCTCACTACCAGTGAAGGGAAAGAAGGGAATGGGTAAACACCTGAGTCTCTTTTCAATTTTAGCATGCGTGAGAGGAGCAAAAATTATTATAAAACTACTGCAACATTTTGCATAGAGGCCTATAATTATTGATAAAAATGGAACAGAAAAATCATACTCCTATTTATGGCTTCTCAGGACTGAAAGAAAATTCATTAACCATTCAGTACCATAGTCTGCTGTTATATGATGCCTTCCATTGATCAAATGGATCTGTGATTATTTGGGTTAATTGATTTTGTTGCTTAAATCCAGACTATTTTGGCCATGGAATAATTGTAAGCTCTAGAACTAATTTCGAGAGAATGAATAGGGCTAAAAGAATACATTATCTTCTGATGATTAATATTGTTCATCCAGCAACCAGCCAAATTATTTTCTGACCAGTTTGTACTTATTTAATCTTGTTTTGTACTGAATATAGTGATAATCATCACAGGAGGCATGACACGACTTGTAACATTTTCTGTGTTCATATTATGAAGCAGAACTGAGAAATAAAGTCTATCAGAATAAATGGGAAAAACTTTGTTTAATTTATTCACTTTTTTATTTGTAGATGTAAACCTACATGTACATATACATATATATATACTTATATATGTATATTTTGTTTCCCCAGCCCTTAAGATTTCTGAATTCAATGAAAATAAAAAATGAAGCATAAAAGATAACAACTTGTTAATCTCCATTTTTTTATCTCATCAATTAATAATTAATTTTTAAATTTGTATATTTTTTCCTAAATTGGAATAAATTCCAAAATAGAAGGTTATTTAAATCACATAACTAAAAATTGGACAAGCAACTCAAATTTTAAAATGTTAAAGCATTATACTTGAATACTTTAATAACCCAAAAGTCTTTTTTCCCTTCCTGTGTAGGAGAAAGCAGTTTGTGAATACTTACACTTCTTCACTCATTCATATTGCTCTTGACAATTTTTTTTTAAAAATTAAAATTTCATTAGAATAGGCCCCCATATCTGTCAGCAATTGCCTAAAGAGAAACAATTTTTAAAGAAATTACTTCAGCATCAACAGCAAATTAAAACAAGCAATTTTCGAAGGTTTTGAAATCTCTATGTTCTCATGGTTGCTGGATCATACCACTTCAAGTGGATCTACAATCACCTACACTGGGGTGAGTTTAAAATGTCCCCAGTGACTCTGGAATCAGTGTCAATGAGTCACACTTTAATACTCAGCACTGTTTGGTTCTGAACATAAGAGCTGAGTGGATAAAAGTGTACAATTTCTTTTAAAAACTCTCCTAATATTTCTGGAAGTAGATCAGAGCCTGCTATAACATATTACAAATTCTTTGATTTCTGATTTCAAATGCGTTTCTGAGAGAATTATGCCTATTCTATTAAATATGTGCCACACCGTAGTCACCATGGACTATAATTTTTATATTTCCCCATAAATAGGATCTGACATAATGCAGAGCCAAAAATCAGTGTTCTTTATCTTCCAGATCTTACACAAGCTACTGAGCTTATAGGTCAGGATTTGAAGGTGGTTTCAAAACCAGATATTGAAGAATAGATAGAGCCAAGATTCATAATTGAAAGATAATGACTGAGGCATTCATCTGTGAAGTGTATGCATGTTTTCAATTAGTTGCAAATGTCCTTTACACAGTTTAATATATGAGACAGGTTAGACTGGTGTCATGGTTTAACCCCAGCTTGGAACAAAGCCCCATACAGCCACTCAACTCACTACCCCCCACACATGGGATCAGGAAGAAAATCAGAGGGGTGAAAGCTGGAAAACTTGTGGGTTGAGATGAAGACAGTTTAATAGGGAAAGCAAAAGCCAAGCACACCAGTAAAGTAAAACAAGCAATTAATTCAGTGGTTCCCATGGGCAGGCTGGTGTTCAGCCACCTCCAGCAGAGCAGGGTCACATCACATGTAATGGTGACTCGGGAAAACAAACTCCATCACTCCAAACCTCACCTCCTTCCTCATTATTCCCATACTTTATATACTGAACATGACGTCATATTATCTGGAATATCCCTTTGGTCAGTCACCTATCCTGGGGTCACCTGTGTCTCCTCTCATCCCCCACACACCCCCAAATTCCTCATCAGTGCAAAAAGCAGAAAGGACTCTGGCTCTGTGCAATCTTTGCTCAGCAATAACGAAAACATCTCTATATTATAAACCTCATGTTCAACACAAATCCAAAACACAGACCCTTACCAGCCACTGTGAAGAAAATTAACTCTACTTCAGCCAAAACCAGGAAATCTAGAAAAACAACCTTTAAACAATTGAGATGCTCTTTAGGAAAACTCAGACATTTTGAAACTGGAAAAAAAAACAACATGAAGAATTTAAAAGGAGGAAAACTAGGAGCCTGCTATCCATTATGAGGGAATAAGAGAAAGGCATATTGAATAACAGACCCCTTTTCAATGTGCACACTGGATTCTCAGAAGAGCGGACCACCTTTTCAAGACCTCCTTTAGATGCTCTTGGCCACATCTATACCTGCATAAACCCATCCTAGGCACAATGAAACAAAGGTTTTGCTGCTGTCGTGACCAAGATTCTATCTTGAAACAGAGCACGCAAACAAACAAGTCCCAAGCTTAAGACAGAAGAAAGATGTGCAAAGGAAAATAAATGCTGTACCTGCTCTCTTCATTTAATGGGTTGCCTCTTTCTGCAAAGGAATTCCTCCTAGATACTCTTTTCTCTGCTTGACTGTGTCTGAGCATTCACTCGTGTTGTACATCATTTATCAGTATCAGCTCTGGGAGATAACCAGCATCTGTGAGATGCGTAGTATGTTTTGGATGAAAGCTGTCCCTGTTGCCTTTAACAATGCCAATTGTTCTACATCCCCAGTGTTCTACACTCATCTTCAGTGGTTAGAAGCAGCATTCCCAGCTGCAGTGGGAAAGGGTTTTGAATAAATATTAGGCAGACAGCAAACATGCTCTATATAAGTTTTGCATTAATGGTATTTTAAACTGGAAAAAGTTGTACTGTAACAGTACTGTAAAAGTACTGTTGTACTGTAAACAGTACTGTGTTGTACTGTAAAAGTTGTACTGTAACAGGTGGTTTTAAAATTTTTATGAGTGTCTAAATTAGGATCCTGCTTTCTTAATTGTCAGAAGGTGTCAAAGGAAAAATCATTATTGTCTTATGTTTTTTAGCCCATAAAAAGAGTCAGGCATTTCTGATTCAAGATACTGGATTCAGATTTGAGATCCCAGACCCTGGAGGCTCTCTCATGCTTGACAGCAATTCCATACACACTACACATTGGTAGAAACAATCTTTTCCTTAAAAAAATATCTGGAGAATTTTGTGTCAAAATATGTTAGCTCCTCTGGTACAAACCACCCTATCTGCATCATTCAGTCCAGTGTTCAGAAGTGTTGGGCATGAGGAAATTTTCTGATGCATAGAGAAGTCTGACTCATCTCTCAGCATGGTATCCAAGCAAGCTGTGGCTGCTGTGATAGCAAGAAAAACGGCTGAGATCTGTAAGAAGGAGACTGTCACAGGATCTTTGTGTTCCCTATTTAGAAGTCACATGGATCCAAATTTAAGAAGATGGAATAATTTCTCATTTTCCATTCTAACCTTGACATTGGGAATTTCTGGAGGGATCCTCCAGATGGGGAATTATAAATCTACATTTTGGTGCACAGGGTCACGGAAATATTGTGTTCACCTTTGCCTTTTCAGCAGTAGTTGTGGAAGACAGAGATCAACACCTAGTGTGGGATCCCAGGACTCCTCAAATATACATGCTTAGATGAATGATTTGGATAATAAGACTAAGTATTATAATAAAAATCATGGTAAGATGGTATCGCAAAAATTGTGTTGGTGCATCTAATTTAAGGGTTTATACTGTGACATGTTTGTTGAGCAACTTGCCATTTCTCATTGACACTCTGGAGCTTATTAGTAGCTTCATAGATGAGATGATGGGGATCTGACTTACTGGTTGACTTCACAGTTGCTCAAAGACACTTCCACTACAGGACAACCTGTCCAAAACCAGGGCTTTACTCTTTCTGTTAATTTGAAAGTCTGAAAGTCAATGAGAAGACAATACTAATGCTTGGAAGTCCAAGGAAATTAGTCCTTTTTCCTTAAATTATGTTTCCAGTTTTATGATGTCGTCAAAATACTTGCTACAAATTTGTTCTTATTAGTTTATTTTGTTATTGCCTTGGACTTCAATAGGTATTCTGCAGTCACAGAAATGGAGGTTGTCAAGAACTGATTTTTCTGCTTAACTACAGGCTATTTATCATTCTTGCACTGTATCTCTGTGTATTTGTTGAGACATAGGTACATCAGTCATCTGTCATGTGCTGGTTTACAGCTGGATTTGGATGTGTCTTCTTTTATTTTCTTTCCATGGACAAGGATGAAAGAACAGGGCAGCAGTGACTTTAGCCTTGCCCTGAGGTGTTGCCAGGACACAACTGGGAAGTAATACCAAGTTCTGCAACCCAGTGAAGTTTCCATGTCCTTCACTTCTGAGCTAGGTGCTTTGTCTTAAGTCTTGGCAGGTTAGTTAAGGTTTCAGGTTCATTTGAAATTTGATTTATTTCAGGCACTCTCAAGAGGTTTATTAATACTAAGGGCAGTGGGAAGCCCTGTGATTATCATTTATGTGATCAGACGAGATAAATAATAGGCAGATAGGGGTTTAGGCAGGGATAGGAGGAAATACTTCTTAAATAAAGTGCTTATAATCACATAATCATTATAGACATTAAGAATTTATTCCTATTTGCAACATTCCAAACCCATTGTACAGAAATGGATTTTGGTGATCAGTATTAGAATTAAAATATAGAATAAAAGACTGTAAAAATGAAAACTGTGAAAATATATAGTTTTTCACCTGTCTGTATTATTTCTAAGTTTCATTGGCATTCATCAGCTTTCATTAATCCTATGTGGCCCTAACACTGCTTCACAGGGCATCAATTTTTGTACAGCCAAAAAACATCTCTTACTTAATGTGGATTGATAGTAAACAAGTGGCTGTTGCAAAACTGAAACAGTGACATAAAGAGGAGGAGTATCTGTAACCAACTAAACTGCATGATGATGTTTCCTAATGTATTTAACAGCAGTTTTAAAAATTTTTGATACCTAGAATTTTCCAGTTGTGTATGTCAGATGCTGCAGCTTTCTGTGTGCAATCCTAGTCTTCTTCACTGAAGTAAAAAAAAAATAAGAATACAACTCAAAACAAACAAACCCCACAAGCCTATTTTACGCTCTGCTATGTCTCCAAGAAGATGTCAGGTAATCGCGTGGAAAGTTTCTGATCATTGAACCTATAGTCTGTTGGGAATCTGGGTGTTGACAGGAAAACTTTACTATTTTCAATACTATCCTGGAAGCTAAATTATTATTTGCCTGATTTTGCCAGATGAATGGGTTGTTTTGTTTTGTTTTGGTTTTTTTTAACACAAAATTGTACTCCAAAGCATTTAGAAAAAGAACAGTAAGCACAGCCTTAACAAAACTAAGATATGATTTCCCTCACTTACTTCTTTAATAGACACATCAATCTCTCTTGTCATGGTTTTGTTGCTATACATATAGAGCAAACCTCTTTTTTATTCAGACTGATTTACTTTTATTCTAGACTGAAGAAAACTAACAAACAAGAAAACAGAAAAAGAGGAATTGTAATATGCTGCTTCCCAACTGAAACACTAAATGGGAGTTTCAGCAGGGAACATCCTATGCTTAGAGGTGCAGTGAAACTTGAGTAATTGTTTTCTTGTGCTATTTATAAGCTTCTCCTATTTTTTTTCAATCTTATCTAGGTTATTATATTGTATATGAAGAATTATCACAGTCTTCTATTTTATATAGCATATTGTATGTGCATCCTGCACCTACAGCCACTTTAAATATCCTGATAAAATAAGGAGCAAGCAAGATTTATCATAGATAATGCTGCCCTGGACATAGATATGATGCCTTGAGAGTAATCATGGTTTTATTCTGAGCAGTATGGCTCTAGTCTTTTCACCTTTCCTCTGAATTTAAAAGCTCACAGGCCCTTTTCCCCTCTTATTAGATCTCTCCTTCAGAGAACCCAGGGTACTCAGGTGCTGCTCCTACACTGCTCTGATGCCAAATAAGGGTTTCTTGGAAACTCCTGCCTTATGCTTCTCATGGCCCATTGCTTCTGACTTACCTTTTAACACCTTTCTCACCAAGGGACCACTATGAGGGCTTTTAAAATTCATGTGAACCTATGGAAACTTTCCCAACTATTAAAGTGCTGATATTTATTCTTAACCCCAAAAATATTTTAGAAATTGATGGTAGCTATGAATGGCTATGTATGATGGTAGGTATGAATGCATGTATGAAGTAGAAAATATTATAAAACAGTTAATCCTTCTCAACATCTGCATCTGTCCAGCACTTCCACATGAAAAGAAAATTTTAAAGGTGTTTCCTTCTCTTTTTATAGTGATTAATGGGATATTATATTTTATAGTGATTTAATGGGGTAAATACCCACTGTAGGCAAGTTTACCAATATGTTTAAAATTCAAAGCAAGTATTACTGCAGTGCATCTTACACAGTAAGTACTTTCACAAAGTTCTTCATATTTTTCCTTCTTCCTAATTTATCCCGAGTATACAAAGTTATATTAAACTTTAACCATAGTGCAGCCAATACTGAAAAAAAGACAGAAAAAATCATGAGCAATTTCCTTTTAGTCTGATTTAATAAATTTCTAATCTTTAATTTTCTCTCTCTGTATTTACTATGCAGAGTTATTTTCCAGAGTGGCATTTTCAGACAAAACATGGAAATTTTTCTTCAGAAAAAAAAATCATAGAAATTTCAGTGTGAGGGCTTAAATTCTGTTTTTGATTAAAAAGAGTAAATAATATTGATTTCTGAACACAGAAAGCTTTACTGCATTTCACAGAAATTATAATAAAGTCAGCAGTCAGGACAGGACAGACTGTGACTTATTCCCTGGATGTCTCTGAAAATTCTTTGGTCCAACCTTTTCAGTTATGATTCTTCCATGCTCCATAACTGACACTTCAACACTCAGATAAATTTGGAGAGATACTGAGCAAAACACACAGACACACACACGTGTATATATAAAACCACTTGAATCACTACCTTTTTTATAATTTTGAAGGAAAATGTACCACTTTTTTCCACCAACATCTCAGGATGTGTCAAGGTAGATGCATTACTGTAGCATAAACAGATGTGAGGATTTTAGTAAAAATATTCTTAAAGATTGGTCTTCCAAAACAATTAAATATGTCAGCTTTCAGAAAGGAGAATATAACTTCTTAATGCCCTAAAATCTACAGTTTGAGTAAGATACTTTACTGACTAAGGAAAATTTTAGATTAAGGAAAAAATTGAGAACATCTTCTTACCTTCATTCTATAAAATGCTGTGCCATTCTATTTAACAGTTAAACTTATATGCTTAACTTCTACTTTTTTTTTTAACTTGCCTTCAGCACACGGATCACTGTTTGATGCCTGAAGTTCTCAGACGACATCAGTTTTTCATAGTATCTCCCACAGACTGTGCACATTGAGTGCTTCAAACTCTGCTTAAATAATTGCAAAAGTCCCTGGGTTGAGATTTGGAGAACAGTAGCTTCTCCTACTGCTGTTGTCAAGAGGATATCAGTCCATTAGCAAACACAGAGGAGGGATAAGAAGAGAACTAACAAAATGCCAACTTGCTTCCTGTGATATTTAATGTCATATTCAAAGGGCAGCAGATATCTTGTCTGCACACGAACTGTGGTAAAACTGCTAGAAAAAGCAGATATTAAGATTCAAACTTCGTACTGATCCAGACACCTGTCAGTCACTCTGCGATTCTGATATTTTGCTGTGATTTTGCTAGGTCTGCTCATGTTAACCCTTAAGACTAATAATAAATTTTAAAAAATTCTTGACCCTACCTTTTCCACTAGACCGCTTGCATTAATGTCTTCTTCTGAAAATAATAATATTTTATTAATTTGAAAATTTTCCAAAAGAGCTAAAGATACTCTTTCAAATGTGTTACACTTACACATATTAATTCCTACCTAAGGTTTTCATGCAATAATTTTTGTCCCTGATATCTGTCTTGGGGTTTTTTGTCTGATGGAAATTTATTTTTTATTAGATTATCTTGCTCCCTATAAATTCAAATGAAGGAAACCAATGACAAACCATTGACAGCACTGCACGATGTTTTATACTACTTTGGAATTTCACTGCTTCTTATGTTTAACCTTCCTGATTTTGTAAAACAAATTTGACAGGAGACATGTTTTCAGGAAGTGATACACAGCTGCCATGACAAGATTTCCACCAGAAACTGTCTTGCTACAAACTGAAAAAAAAAATTAAATGCTTATGTACAGTAAACTTTTGCAGAGTTCCCTAGTGAAGCTAAGTGTAAACCCTTTGAATGGAAAATGCAAAACCCAGACTGTTCAGAGAGAGTAGCTACAATGTATTGTGCTGTGATCTGGTTTTCCTACAGATCACATTTCATTTTATTTTGTTTAATTTTGTTGTGTGCCTTTCCCTTTCCTTTTGTCATTTCTCTTGTTTAATGTCAGTGCATTTGCAACTTCACTAACCCGAGTGATTAGTCACCACTCAAAGCAGTAGAAGACAGAGGTGTATGAAGTAAGATAGCTTGGTCCCCAGTTGTTGTTGTTGTTTATAAATAATGCTGTCAGACTGCATAGACACCCCAGTCATTTATATGGATTCCACAGAACTGCCTAAATGCGCTTAAAAAAAAAGGGTCATAAAACAAAAGTGTAGTATAACAAATTTTCTTCTTTTTTTTTTCCTGATTTTATTATAAATTATAAAGAATGAGGCTGTGCACATAGTTAAAGATATGTACGCCACTTGAGAATAAGGTTTCTGACCTTAATTCTCAAACTCGTAGTACATAGTTTATCTTGCAAAAATAGTATTCTATTTACTCTAATTTTATTTTCCTGCAGTTCACAAGTGTTATCACTTTAAGTATCTACACCTTCACAACAGTTCCATGTGTCAGAAGTCACTAAGAGGTGCAATAGTCTCGCAGTTGGTTTTCTATCCTCTACTGTTAATATTTTCTCATATTTCCAGAAAGATTTCCTCACCACTTTTTTTTTTCCACCTCGTAGCACATATTCCAATGTTTCTTCCTTTCTCTCATCTTGTTGAACTTTACATCTTTGCTTATTAAATGAAAAATGCTTCATTTTTCTGGCATTGCTCACACATTGGTTCAGAACATAAGAGTCAACAACAAAGTAGAGAAGAAAACAAATT
Source organism: Trochalopteron elliotii (assembly GCA_024734555.1). Taxonomy (NCBI): domain Eukaryota; kingdom Metazoa; phylum Chordata; class Aves; order Passeriformes; family Leiothrichidae; genus Trochalopteron; species Trochalopteron elliotii. The sequence continues at coordinate 1,854,358 of JANPWX010000419.1, forward strand.
TGTTTTCAGTTTTGGATGACCTTATTTTCTGGTCATTCTGTTTCCTGACAGCAAATGAGGCTGACATCACTTACAGTAAAAGAACTTATGATTCTGATTTTCCGTACAACTAATTGTGGTTACATAGGCGGATAGAATCTGGTTCTGGAAACTAAAGGCTTGAAAGAAATCATTGTTTTTGATTTTTAAAATCATTTGTATAATTGTACTTTTGCCATTTGCCCTACTTTTTAAAAAACATTTCTAAAACTTTCTCAACTAGTAAAAATGCTTTAAAATATATATGTATTTTAGTATAAGTCTTGCTGAGTCTCTTTGTGAAAGAAGAACAGGTTGATTTCCTCAATTGTATTAGTTTTCTGTTATTAGGAAAAAAGAAGTGGAGCATACATGTGTTTTCTGTGCTGCAATGCAGTTTTTGTGGCCTCCTGTGGATTTCCCTGCATGGAAATAGGTTGTGCTTTGGTTTTGGTTTTTATTATTATTATTCCTGAGTCCATTCTTATTTTCTAGTGTTGCAATTTTTCATCTACAGTTCTGAAGCAGTGGCAGATTGCTTTTTTGTGTTAGATAATATAATCAAATAGATCAGTGTCTTAAGGAATACTATCAACTCAAAAATTACTTCAATTTGAAAACATTGTGCTTGCTCTTGTTATAATTTACAAGAAACATACCATATTTCTATAAAGAAAGATGATAGAAGGATAATCTAATTCCTTTCAGTGTGTTTACCAGATGCATTTCACAGCACTTTTCAGACAGTTTCAGTTTCTGGTGTAATATCTGCTAGACAGACTCCCCTCTTTCTTTGGTATAGGCAGGAATATTATTTTAGGTAAAAATCATCAGTCTGAAATCATAATAGGTGAAGGAGAGATTAACTACCATATACAATACTTGAAAATATATTTTTTACATTTTTTAAAAATAGCTACATTTCAGATTGATCATGCCTTGCCAAGTAAGCTGATATTTTCAGAATATTTAGTGAGAATATGTTCTTCCCTGTTTTCTCTGTGTGTTAGCATATAGTGCATCTTTCAGGCTTTATTATTTAAATTATTTTATATTTCTTTCTACCACTGAAGCAACCTCAGTGTACGTATGTTGGAATGTGTGTTGTCTACGTATAATTGCACATATCTTCTTCTAATCAATCTTGAGATCAAATTCTTATAGACATATAAATTTTAATACACAATGTTCAACTTTGCACTTGCTTAATGTGCAGTTCAAAATCAGAGGATACTTAAAAACAAAATTCTATTACTAAATCCTTAAAAATACTAAATCCTCTCTATTAATCCTTCACTAAAAGGAATCTAAATCCAAATAATTTTAATAAAAAAATCTAAATTATTTTGTCACAATCCTTCCTTCCTTTCCTCTTTTTTGATCAAAAATGTTTCCAGTTCTCTATTTTTCTAATTACTTGCTGTTGGATTCTAATTTTTTTTCTGTATGTAGAGATGAAACAGCCTTTTCCATAAATTCTACTGTAACAAATTCATCTCTAAATTCACGTAGCCTTCTAGTGGTTTTCCAACATATCAGAGAATTGCAAACTTCTCAAGAGTTCAGTATAGTGGACAGAGTTCATATTCTGTGAGTTAGAAAAAACAATCAAAATTTGACACATATGAAATGGAGGGAAAAACAATAGAAATAGGAAAGTGTCCCACAAAAGCCTCACTGATAGATAGAAAACAGTGTATCACAAACTAAAGGAAAGAGATAAAGAACTGATTTGACTGGAAAGGAGAAAGAATGTAACACCTACTGTGAATTAGAAGACAGTAGCCCTGCAGACAGGCAGAAAAGAATTTATTCTGAATTAGACCAAATCTAGTTCTTTTGGGACAACTGATAAAATCTGAACTAGGATGGCCCATGATTACATGAGTTGTTTTTAAAATAATAACTCATCTATTTTTAATATTTCTTATGTAAGAATTGAAGACATCATGGCTAGGACATCTGTACTTCAGCTGGGATGGTACTTTAGAATAAAATAGTGCTGGAAAATATATGCTGAAAATTAGGTGAAACAAAACCACCTAATATTGCTTCTGTCAGGATGTCTACAGTTTTTGATTAAAACTCTCACTTTTGTTTATATGGAATTGAAAATGGGAATTTGGTGGTATTAAACATCTAAAAAAATCTTTAGATTTAGATATCTGAGTAAAAAGAAAAGTGTGTTTAGTTCATAATTTTTGCACAACCAGTGAAAAACTGAAACATTACATAAACAATGAGAACTGTGATCTCACTTTAAATTAATTTAATTTCACTTTAAATTAATTGCTCATAAAACATAGGGTACGCTTTAAATCTCAAGCCTGATACAATTTAGCATGTCAGATATTATTGACACCCATGAAACTGCAGAGCACAAAAGCCTATATCTAGCTCTGCTTGCCTTATATTTTTTGAGGAAAAACAATACGTTTTGAGTGGAAGGCCATGACAACAAGATTGTTCAATGAGCAGTACAAGCACAGGGCGCTATTGACATTTTGTGAAACCGGGATTTGCCAGCTCAGATTTCTAATCATGTACAAACAGAAATAAGCTTGGAGGGATACCAGTGCTTTATGGATTTGATCTTCAATTTATAAAATATATTTTAAAGGAATGATCTTTTGGAAATTCATCTGAAAAAAAAGCAATCAGTGAAGATGAAAATATTTTGTTTCTCTTTCCTCTGCTGCATTGTCTCAGATGTGGCCAAATTTTCCTTAGATTTCACACATCTTGATTTTCAAGTAACTCTACAGCAAAAACTCCAAACAAAACCAAGTCAAAACAAAAAAAATCCTACACCCCATTCCCCCCCTAAAAAAAATTATAAATCCATATGAAAATCAGAAATTAATGGAAGATTTTTTTTCTTTTACATTGAATGGGAAGGGTAACTTATTGTCTTCTATGAATGCAAGCCTTTTATTAATGTAAGTAAAATTAAGTCTAGACCTTCAGTAGCTGGTTACATATTAGCTACCTCCTTACCTGTCCTGTGTTAGAAATATAGGTTATACTCAGGTGGTATTTTGCGCATCTGAGAATTTCGAGATCTATTTAAGCTGGTTCAGACTAGAAAGATTGACCCTTTTTAAAGTTATCTCCTCCTGTATTCTACATGAATGCAAACAAACTTGCATTTCTTGGCAACATTTTAAAAGAAAATCCTTCGGTCTTCCTTCATTATAAACAGATTGCACGATTTTATTCAGAATAATCAATTTCTCATTCTTGACAGTAATTTATGAAAGCAATGGAATGTCTTTGTACTACCTCATCAATTTCCAAACTGAAAATTTCTATAGAATGGACAGTGTTTTGTTTTATCTGTTTTATCTTTAATCTTGTTGATTAAAGATTAAAGTTCACTGCTGTAATTACACCAGAATGAATTTCCTGGGGGTCTTTAATTGTTTTTAGTTTAGTTATAAAAATTCATTGATTTTCCACTCAACCCCTGTGAAATTTGAAAAGTGTAGTAAGGGTAGGAGAATCTGCAGAGCCATGTAGATGAGATGATTTCTGTATGCTTTACCAGCAGAATTAGGAATCTTATTGAAGAGAGTTACCTATCTACAGATAAAACTCAAATACCTGATCAAAGAATTCTGCAGATTTTTAGGGATAAAACCTACCAACAACACAGAGCAAGGTGAACTGTATATGAACTCTACATGATCTAAATTGGTAGTTTTTTGGTGTTTGACGTTTTCAGCTCAAAAGTGCTAACATTAAATAATTAAATACAGAAAACAAAAAGGTCAAATTTCATGCAGAAGTATTTTTTGTGAATGAAGTTCAGAAAATGTGAACTTATGATTGCAAATACAGCTCTAACTCTTTCTTATTTATGGGAATTTTACTCCTGCCAGTTACAGTATAAAGCTAATGGGAGTGGAGTTCTCAAAACATTTTTAGTGATCAGAACATTTGTTCATAGATTTTCCTGAAACATCCATTTACTTACTGCTGCTAGAAAACAGTCTTACATTTAATAAACACTTCTGCTTGTCTGAACACCTTGACTACCTAAACATTCAGAATGATCACAGCCAGTGGTCTCTCAGAAGTAAAAGCATTTTTTTTTCCCTGAGATCTTTAATTCAACCATACAGAATCTTGTAATGCTTTTGTGTAGAAGAGAAGCCAGAATGCAGCAAGAAACTTATATTCCAGTGCTTACTAAGGAATAATAAGAAAATAAAGTTATTTCAAAATAAGATTATTTATTTCATAACAATGATAAAGAGGTACAGAAACAATCAAGCAAGGACATACAGAGCATTGAAGAAACCAGCATTGGAAGACCAAATTTTCTCTCTCTCTTTTTTTTTTGTTTTTCCTCACTTTTTTCTTTTTTTTTTTTCCTTTCCAAATTGCAGCAGCGAAATATAGATTTTTTAAATGTCCTTAATGTTTTAAAATAATTGTCTAGCCTTGCATTAGCTTTGTTTATTATCTAGCCTAAGGGAAACCAGATCTGTGATTTAAGTATGCCTGAACTGTAGTGCTATTTTTTTCAAGTTTGAAAGGAATGGTATCTGTATAGGTTTAGGGCAAATCTGGGAGGAAACCTCCTAAGGGGCACTCCCTCCTCTCCCCCCAACCGGTTCAAAAAAAACCCTCCTCAGAGAGAAGTGGAAAGAACCCTGTTTATTAAACAGGCAAAGCACTCCCTGGCACAATAAATTGAACAATACCCGAGGAAAAGAATTTCGTGCCACTCTGGAGAGATGACAGATTTAGGACAGAAGTCCCTCCTGTAGGTGATTGCTCTGTCTCAGTTCCTCTGGTGCTGGGGAGGGTTGCTGCGCAGTTCTTGGTGGGTTCCAGATGCCGCCCCCACGGCGCTCCCCCGGGTCCTCAGCCCAGAGAGATTTTAACAGTTCCAAGGGAAGGCGAAAAAAGGGAAAAAAACAGGAAAGAAAAAAAAAGGAAAAAAAAAAACAGGAGGAGAAGGGAAAAAAAAGCGAAACGTCTCCCTCCCTCCTAGCTAGACACTAACTAACTAACTACTGAAAAAAAACTCTCTCTGTGTGTGCTGAATTCGACTCTCAAGGCCAGTCGGCGGAGGACAGTTTCTAAAAACAAGCTGTGGGCCTTTCCCCTCCCCCAGCTCCCAGACCCAACAGACGATTGGGGATACAAACATCATGTCACCCCAGGAGAGTATCTATTATTAAACTAATTGATAATAATGAGGAAATAAGTCAATCAGGTGTTCAGGCAGGATTACAGAACAGTGTCCTGGTAAGTGCCCAACATTTCCACCAGAGCTGTGACAGGACATATGCAGGTCATCTTAGCATGGAACAACAAACAAAGGACCCAGCATTGTCAGGGACATACTTTTTAAAAGAATAACACCTCTCAGTGTAGTAGAGACACCAATTCCTCTGTGCTGTTTTATGAGGAAACAATTTTTATCCCTTCATAACATGGGCCTATTTATACCTTGGTCTTACAGTTTATCCATTCTGGAACAAAATTACAGTCTCATAAAATAGTGCAGTGGTATTGTAACTGCATAATTACAATTCAGTGTGAAATATAGTAGACTGTTATTAAGAAGTGATTTTGTTTAATTGCTGATTATAAAATAATATTAAACACATCCATTGATACAACATTTATAGGCAAAACATTGTAAAGATACGTGCAAATAATATACATTTAATAGTTATAAAGCAAATTTACAGTTTTGGGTTTTTTTTTTAATTTCATCAGTCCTGATAAATGTTTGGTATTCTTTTTCTGATTATATCACAGCCTCTATTAGCTCCACCAGGATAACTTGGTTCTGTAAATACTTGAGGTAATTGTACTCTTTAAATAATACCGTGCTGCAATTTTTATGCTAGATTATCCTCATGCATACTGTAAAGACTTCTTTGATTAAGGCTGGACGAATCTCACAATATCAAGACTGAGTTAATAGAGATTGAATAACTTCCCAAAATGTTAATGGTAACCTGCACTTAACAGAGAATACTCCAGCAATGAACACAGTGACTAGAGTGAACATCATGACCTTACTTTCATAATATTTTTTAGCCCTAGTTAGGAACCTGATTACAAATCTTTACTTTGATTTTCTCTCAATATTTTTATTTCCTGGATGAACAAAGAAATAAAAACTACATCAGAAGTTTGCCTTGAGTTTTCACAGAGATTGAGTCTGCATCCTAATCTTGCTATATTGCTCTCTTCCCATTTAATAAATGCCCATATTTCCCATTTTTAGAATTTAAAATAATATGCTTCTCTTCAAAACCAGAAATTTTAAGATGCCTAAACTAACAGTTAAATAGAAATTCTGATAATAGTTGATTTTCTTTTCCATAAACCATGAGTTCTGTCAAATTAAATTTGGTTATACAGGATTCTATCAGTAATCTTGCTGAATTTTATCTCGTGTCCCGCATTCATGAACCATATTAAATGCAGATATGGCAGCTGCTCATTTGGCTGACATAATAGAAATTGAGCCATTGAACTCCAGAACTAAAAGCAAAAGCTATTACATTACAAGCAAAATTGTCAACATGTTGTTACCAGAGGCTATAAGTTATATCCTTTGTGTAATGGCTCTGAAGGGTACTTACAATGTAGTCTCACTAATAAAATCCCTATTTCTATTGCACAAACCAAGTTCAAAACACTGGAAAATAAATTTACAACAGCTTTAACAGGAGCTTAGATGCCTACTACACATTTGGGGACTTATGTGTAGATGTGTAAACTTACGAGTTTTAATTTGATATTGAACTTCAAGCAGATTTTGTAACTGTCAATTCTCTAGGGCAGAAGAGAACTGTGGGTTTTACTGAGCATTCTGTGGCCCCTGTAAAGCCCTCTGAAGCCATGAGGTATTCCCTTCCCCAGCTGATAACATGAGAGGAGATCTCTGTTAGTCAGACTGATGTTTTCTGTTATATCTCTGAGGGGCTTTCAGAGGCAGCTCAATGAAATTCTGCTGTCAGGAGGTAATCTGCTGCAACAGAAGCTAGATAGACGTAGCAGTTGTACAAGGAAGGTGAGGACTTAATTTAAGGGAAAAGAAAAACATCCTTGTCTAGAAAACCAAACAAGGTTCCAAGAAGACAGGAATGTCTGATTTAATGAAACATGGGAGAAAGACCTATGGAAAGAAAGTTTATGATACTGTGCTATATATCCCTGACTTAGAAAAGACTGTCTCAAAACATTTCCTCTATTTTCAAAAATTACGACAATCTTTCCATAGAGCCCTATCACTACAGATTTTTTTAAAAGAGTGGTAGGAAATTAATGTCCTTTCTACAGAGCACTAGACTACTAAGAGGTCTTCGTGTGATAAAATATGCTTGTGGCAGACTGAGAGTAAGCTTTATGTCTCAAGCAAGCACGGAAATTGTTTCCTTCTCTTTGCTGTTTCTGTCCAATGGGGTACTGCTATTTTCTCCAATTCAAGCAAATTCACCTCTTGGAGTGCATTGTCTGATTTATTTTTACTGTATCAGCAAATACTTTTGCCATTTCAAGAACCTGTTTTTGGATAAAAATAAGACCTATGCAGTAACATAGTCAACATAGGCTGCCTGCCTCCTTGCATTCTGACACCTCAGTAATATTTGAACTCATTGATTAATGAAGCCCAGTTTCAGAGAGAAGTAGAGATCCTAATGTTCTTTTGCTTGCTGTTGGCTTGGTGTCTGTGGCTGCGTTCCTGATTATTTGCTGAAAGGCACCATCAGCTGTGGGCCCTTGAACATCCAAGCCAGTGCATCTATTTTCTTTCTTTGCAGTTGAATTTCTATAAATGCTTCTAGGATCTTTTACTAACCTTTCCTCATTCTTTTTTTTCCTTCTCTTTGTTAAATTACTTCATAGTGTCAAGTTTAGGAAGTAGGAAAAAATCTATTAAAGATGTGGACACAAGTATACAAATATCTTGAATTAATAACAGTTCCACTTTGAACTAGTACAAATTAGAAACTTTAGTGTGAAATCCATAAATATGATCAGAACAACTAAATTTTGCAAATACGTGTAAAACTGTTAGCCTTTTATTTATTAAAAATGTTAACATTTATTAGTGAGTGCTACTAAATAGAGAGGAGCTACAGCTCAACCCTCAGAGCTGAAGTAGAGCTGGCAGAAGACAAACGATTTAAGCAGATTTTTGTCTGTAGTTTGAGAATTTTTGATATGAAAATTGCTGGGAAAGGCAGTAAAAATAGGATCCCTTTAAGTCATTTGTGAGTCCTCAAAAACAACAGCAGGATACCTGTCCTATGGATAATACCATTTGCAAAAGACTTCCATGGGAACTATTCATAAATAAAATGAGTAAAGTTCAGAATAAAAATAATGAAATTGATGCTTTTTGTCACTGAACTTGCCAGTTGGAAGGAAAGATCAGCTAGTGGGCCATCTCTACTACAGAGAATATGAAGATAACTGTTAATGAGAATAAATGTATTGGGAGCTTTTTGGAGGTTTTAAGTGCCAACAGATAATCTGCAGTTCTCCTTAACTGGGAGAAAAGGATTCAAGGGAAAAAAGAATTCAAGTCAGTGGGGGAAAAACACTTGAAAATGTTACACTCTGTTTGTTGGTTTAAATTCTCAGATGACCATGCTAGAAAAGAAAAATTGGCACAATAGAAAATAAAAACTACAACCTCAAGGGGGCAAGCATTTATCCTTAACAATAAGCAGAAAGCATGGACAAGAAGTTTTCAACAATAAAATTAAATATAGAGCTATTGAAAAATCAAATTGGGCCTTAGAGTTTACAGCAGTGACCCTCTTGCTTTTATAATAACATTTGGAAGCTACTCTTTGCTTAAATATGATAAATGATTCTTTGTAAGTTAGAAAATTTTAGTGTTCACATGTAAAAGCCCAGAGAGACAAGAGTTGAGGCAGATACAGAGGTTTTATACTGTGTGCAAATCTCATGCAAAATTTAAGTAAGAATTTAAATCCTTCTAAGATAAAGCTTTCAAAAGACCAGTTTCTTTCTCCTTTATCATATATTATGGAAAGGTGGAACTTCGGAGAATTAAACCAGCATAGAATATTGAATAATTCTGTGATATAATTGAGTAATTGAGTAATATAATCATCTGATTTCAAAAACAGCTTTGAGTTTAGTAAATAAAGATAAAAAGCAATATGTGGGAGAAAATATGAAAGCTTAAAGGAAAGTAATAAATACGACTGTAGCTTTGAAGACCCTTATTTTCAAAAGGAGAGGAAATAAATGTCAAAAGATCTTTTAAAATGTAATTTTCAAAACCTGTTTATTTCCAAAGGTATTGCTCCATCTCTGATGACTTGTTTTTTTTTCAGAAATGTTCTCGCCTTGAAGGAATTGAAGGGAAATTGCGTTAATTCTATATATATATATATATTTATGTATGCATATACATTTGTTCACACACATATCTGTACAAATGTATTTGAAGTGTTGCATTATATTGCAATAATTTAGTTTTTACAAATAACACATTTGACTATTGGCCATTGCCTCAATGCTTCTATTGAATTTGTCATGTTAATATATATTTAGGAGAATGAGTTTTGGTCTGCCCTGCAGTACATAGTATGAGATTCATGGCACATCAGCATAGGGGGAGTTTATATTTCATTGTAAATTCCATGCAATCAGGAAAAGGTCATCTTTCCTGTTACCAAAATAAAACTATACTCCCCATGTCACATTCAATAGGACATAATGTACACCAAAATGCCATGTTAGGTTTAATGCCATCATTTCCCACTTCCCACACCAAAGCAAAAAAAAAAAAAAAAAAAAAAAAAAAAAAAAAAAAAAAAGAAAAAAACAAAGGTAAAGAAGACAGCCAAGAGAATAAAAGAAAAGAGGATATAAGATGAAAGATATAAGGGAAATAACATTAAAAAAAAAGAAAAAAAAACCAAAAAAGAAAAAAACCACAATCCTGAGCCTCAACCAGGAAAAACCTGTTTTCAACTGACTTAAATTTCAATTGGCTCAAAAAACCTGGCAGGTTTTTTTGGAAGAAGGAAGCTTTTTTAATTTATTTTTTTTTTAGCTACATTTGTTTGACTAATAAAGCAGTTACTTCTGAAAATCTTTCCTTGCTTTAAAAATTCAAGATCTCTATATTTGGTTTGTTTAAGTATTTTCAAGTGGCTAGATATTACTACTAATCCTCCCGTGGCTATGGAAAATAATACTATTTTACTGATTGATTAACAAAGTCTATATAAAATGTTACTAGTTAGCCTTTAATTGTCCCATGGTGGGTAACACAGTAATGATTCTTTTCACTTATATTATTGAGTATATTAATCAATTGTAATGGCTTTGCTGCATTCCAGAATTTGTTCAAATGCAAGTCATTATAGTTGTATATTCTTTGGACATTAACTGCTCTGCCATCTAACTCACCTTTTGTATTCTGGTCAAGTCACATACAAGACAATGGAAAAAGAATTCACCTTGAAATGAGAAAAGCTTAGTGGATTTCTACCCTTCTGTTCCTGGTCACCCATTAATATCTTGGACCACTGAAACAAACAGCATTCACAAAGATCATTCCAGAATCGAGCTAATCTGAAAATAAAGACACATTTACAAAATCTGGAATGAATAACGACCACGAGCACTTTGTGAAAACTTATGACATACACTAACATTTTAAGCCAAGACATTGGCACTTATGAAATTAAGTCTTCACACTTTGCAGACAGTGGAGAACAGAAATTATGATGACCTCAGACCAATTAAACCAAGAGGTTATTCCAGCCAAAGTCATCTCTGCAAAGCCTTACTACTTACAAAAATCTGACCACAGTACACACCTGAGGGTATATGAGCAGAGACTTGTGCCCTTCTTTGAAATCTAATGCTGTCCTCCAGCTACAGATGTCTTCTCTCACTCCTGGCAGGCTGCTTCACCTGGACACCTGGAGGAAATAACCATGGCAGTCAAATAAAACCCCAGGGCATGGCACAAGTCAGGGTGAATGGTCCAGCTGCCATCAGGTATCAGTGCTGCAATATTTCTATGAGTCACAGCTGGTTTATGTAACACAATCAGACATGCTGAGACACTGAGAGCAAGATTCTTAGAAGATTAAATTATTTACTGTTTTAATACTGTTACTGTTATTATTATTATTATTATTTCTTCCAAAGAAGGGAGCTACAGAAAATTGCCATTAAGAAGTTCTTCCAGAATCTTGATATTTGCTGCTACACTATGCATGTGCATCCCTGATATTATGCAGTTGTCTGCTGGATTGGGTTTGGATCCTGTGCTGTTCATTGGAATTTCTTTTTTGCTTTTAGTCTGTGACACCACTTGAAAACCACTTTCATAGGTCACAGATCTCAGAAACCAGAAAGCTGACATTAAGACTGTGGAGGGTTTTTTTAACCAAAAATCAAACCGAGTGTTTTGTTTTTTCATCAAGTCAAAAACTTCCAGCAGCTTTTCTTCCTTTGCTGTATTTTCTCTTTCCACATTTATAACCCTGTATGCTCTGCTGAACATGCTGCAACATGCTGCAACAAATCTCAGCTGTAAAAATATCTTTTCTCAGAGCCGGTTGGGACATTTTGATTGTTGGCACAATTTTATCAGTATTTCCCTGCTCTCTTCCTCCTTCATTTAAATAATATATAAATGAATATAAATAAAAATGGAAGTCTCCTGTTATACCTTATTATGTTGTTAGCAGTGACAAATATCTATTTTCTCAGAGAAGTCACCATGTTTTCCTTCTAGCACCTTGCCAAGAAGATTTTCTGAAATAGGATGGCTTCCTTTACTGTCATGGAAACTTTGGAATTTTGTATCCTGTTCCACTTGTTTAACTGACTTTTCTGACTTTTTTGTTGCTTAAACGGCGTGTGTATATATGTATATATATACATATTTCTAGAAATGCTACATTAATAGCATTTACACAAGTATCAGTAAGGTATTATACCTCATTTGCATGTAGCTTATTGTAGTGCCTTGTATCAAGTCAAGTTCTAGCCTTTTCTGCTGAGCAGGACCTGAATGAGGCTAAGATCTGTCAGATTCCCTAACTCTGAGTAATTCCCCTGTAAGCCACCATACAGCATATATTCTCCTGCTTTGTGATCACTGCATGGGAAAAGCAACCAAGCATCCACCCTCAGTGACGAAAGAGTGGTACCAGCTACACAGCAAGAAATTTTCAGGCAGAGAAAATCTCTGGAAAAAAAAAAAAAAAAAAAAAAGGTAGTGTTTATGGTGGAACAAAATAGCCAAGTGCATAAAAAAGTGAAAGGCTCATTTGTCACACATCTCTGTTATTGACATCTTGTGTCGAGTCAAAACCAGGAGAACTTCTTGCATTGACAAGTGAGTAATGACAGTGTACTGCAATCCTGATACCAGGGGGGAGAAGAAAACCAATCAAAAAACCAAACCCAACAAAAAAAAACCCAATCCAACAGCTAAAGGCATGCACAGGAATCTGAAAGATTTAAAATTTCTCTTGGAAGTTCCAGGCTTTTCTCTTACACTAGCTGAGCTACAGATCAAACTAGACTACTTATCCTGCTCTGAGCCTTAAATGTCACTTGTAGGTAGAATTTGTCTGGAAATTAAATAGGAAAAAACCCGAAAAATGTAAGAAAGTAAACAAAATCACTGTGAATCTCCTATCTCTCTCTAAGTACCAAGAAGAAAACTAATTCTGTAAGTTAAGTGCAAACAGTAGGTAACTTGGAAATCAGCATGCTCTTATCTCCTCATCCCATGATGAGCTCAAAGTCATCAATTTTATGTCTGCATCTTAATTTGAAGAAATTTCAAACTTTCTCCCTGTTTTATATAGAAAATGTCGATGACAACAATTTTAAATCATGCCAAGAAACCAAAAACTGAATTCATGAAGCATATGTGTAGGTATATACCAAATTCCAGACAAAATTCTTCTCTTACCTGGAATGTGTGCATGTAAACTTTGAAAATTGCCCAGTTTTCACCTCCCAGTTTTGATTTTGTCTATTATGTGATAAAGAAATTTAAAGTGTAAAACTTTAAAATAGTGTTTTCATATATATATATAGGAAATTGAAAATCAAACAGTTTCAAAATGAAAATAATTTACCTGTCTTGGTCATAACTCTTTATATTTTCAGTCAATTTCAGCTGAATAACTAAATGTAAAAGACGAATTCTTCTGACACACTCTTGGCCCCTTGCCTTTGCAAGATTAGCAAAATAAATCTTGTTAAATCTATAAAATAAACTAATAGAGAAACATTTATATATTGCTTGAATCTTAAACAAAAATTCCGCTTTTAAATTGTTTTCTTCTTCTCCAATGTCTGTGCTACATAGAGCTATTGGTCTGATTTATATTTATTCTGAGCATGTATATCCACTTGAAAGAGTGCCTATGAGGAATGCTTCAGCTGTGTGGAAGGCACAGATTAAATCGCATCAGTACTGCTGAGTTCAAAAGCAAGGATCTTCATGTGTTTTTTCTGCTGTCTAGTCTCCTGCTGATTCACAAATATTTTCATAATTTTACATTCTCTTACATTCTCTGGTCTCATGTTACTCCCATGGATTTTTCAGGACAGGTTACTAATTAAGAACACTCAATCTCAGAATATAGAATGCTACATATAAATGATTTCATTCAAATTAATTTTTGTAGGGATTTAAAAAAAGCTCAAGCAAATTACATAACATGCAAGGTATTATAATGAAGTGCTTTAAATTGTAGATGGATCTGCTACTCTTTCCCCTTCATTAAAAAAAAAAAAAAAATGAAGCTTAGAGCAGGTTATTATTCAACATTTTGAGACTACTGACCATGCTAAATTATTAGATTTACTTCTACTATGTAATTGCCATTCTTTTAATTATAGAATGAAGAAAAAAATCTATGAAATGTCAACCTTACAATTTTCATGGTTACCTTTATATTTACACTTCTTTATATTTCAATTTCTTCACGTTGATTCTTATCCTATTTACAATGATTAAAAAGTATAGGACTTTTATCTCTACATTCAAATTTTGTCACCTGCAAAAAAAAATCTTTTTTCTTTTCTTTTTTCTTTTTCTTTTTCTTTTTTTTTTTCTTTTTTCTTTTTTCTTTTTTCTTTTTTCTCTTTTCTCTTTTCTCTTTTCTCTTTTCTCTTTTCTTTTCTTTTCTTTTCTTTTCTTTTCTTTTCTTTTCTTTTCTTTTCTTTTCTTTTCTTTTCTTTTCTTTTCTTTTCTTTTCTTTTCTTTTCTTTTCTTTTTTGTTTATTTGTTTCAGGTTTAATATTCCTGAATTTTGTTTGTTAGTCAGTCATGCTGGACCATCTAAGGTCTGTCATGCTCCTTACAAATCTCTGAATAAGGTTACTGAAGCACTACATAAAATAGCTCTGTAATTTTAACATGTTCTATATTTCTCATCTTAAAAATTTTATTACAAAGGACAGTACTGACTAAATAACTTGTAGAAATAAGGTGTTAATAGAAGTGCACATGATTTCAGCACTCAGCCAAATCTAAGACTATGGAAAATCTGAGGGACAGCAATGATAGTCTGAAGGACAGACAAGGCAGTTATTTTTAGTGTTATGCTTGTAACTCTGAAATCATTCTTTTTCTTCAAATCTCAGTGTCTAACCTATGTTAATAAGAAAGATCTTTCATAATGACAAATCTGAATATTAAGAGAAAATTAGATAGGAAAAATAGATGGATGCTTCCATGTGCAAACAATGCAAATTGCTAGATACATGGCTGCAGAGAGCAAAGATAAGTACTTTCTGAAATTTGCATTTAGAAAAGGTGAATGCTTCTGTTTCCCGGTAAAAACTCAGGAGATCACAGACACTTTTGATGACCTGTGCATGGTCCAGACACAGAGCAGTGAAGCAAAATATTTGTCTGTGTCTATACTTCATTCTTTATGATCACTATCTTTCGATATTTTTTCCATACTATGACTGAGATATGAGAGGTAAACAGACAATTAATAGTTTTAAATGTCACAAGAAAAAAAAATTTTTTATGACTAAAAATCCCAAGTGAAGAATCAGGGATCTTTGGTGACTCCAAAGTAAAATAAAATACAAAAGCATATGCTCCCCACTGAAATAAAATTTGTATTTCTAAAGGAAAATATTTTAAGAAGTTAAAACACTGATTGTGTGAAATGAAAATTTAAATATCAGGTATATAATCTATATTTCCACCCATCTATGCATATGAAAATAATAAATGGACAGAAATTTTCTGGGTTTGGATTATGTATTAGATGTAAAAAAAGTTGCCTTTCATATAAGATACCAAAAAAAAGTTTAAAAAATAGATAGGAAATACTGAGTATTTCACATAAAAAATACATCCTAAAAACAACAAAGCTGAATGAGCACTGTAAGCAGCAGACACCATGGCCTGAACTGCAATTTAATACTTCTGGCAGTTTTACCCTTAGTCAGTTATTACATCAGCTTCCACCTGCTCTTAAATCTATATAAATATCGTTTAGCTCAAAGAATTCACAGACACAGGCAGGTACAATCTCTATGCCAGGCTCCATTTCAGCTGCTGTAAAATAGGGCCATCTCTGGGGTAATTTCATCAGCTGCCTTGTGTCACACAACAATTTTAGGAGGAGAAGTAAAGTACAGTAGTGAACATAACTGCAGTATGTCAGTGACATTTCCAGAGTTGATGGGAAAGCTCGGCAGCTTGGTGCCAGGACCTCTCCACACAAAAAATGCTCATTTATTAGTTACAGATTTCTGATCTATTTTTATGAACTTTTATTACCGTGAATACAAGCTGACTCATGTTTTTGGATAACCACGTGGCACGTCGTTTTGTAAAGAAAATCAACCCTCATAATAAAGAAATCTGAATGGCGGGTCACTCGTTCAATGTCTAGGAAAGACCTATTTTATTGCTGGAAACAACCTTCTAGTAGCTAAAGAGTGCCAATGAGAGGTGGAGAGGGACATTTTACAAGGACATGTAATGATTGGACAGGGGCGATTTGCTTTAAACTGAAAGTGAGTAGGTTTAGATTAGAGATTATGTTGACTGCAAGGGTAATGAGTCACTGGAACAGGTTGCCCAGAGAAGCTGTGGATTTCCCATCTGTGGAAGAGTTCAAGGCCAGGTTGGATGGGGCCCTGAGTGACCTGGTCTGGTGGAAGGTGTTCTTGTCCCTGGCAGGGGAGCTGGAACCAGATGATCTTTAAGATCATTTCCAGCCCAAAACATTCTGGGATTCTTGGAATATGCTGTATTGAAATGCTGTGGTACATTAAAATGAAGGAGTTTAAATACATGATTAAGAGAAAGTGGGGGACAAAACCTCACTATAATTGAATAATGATCAGATACACTTTGTTATGTCTGAGGAGTTACTCTGAAATATTACCAGGAACCACTTAAATAAGGAAATTTTATAAGTATATGATTTACATATATGTAATGTAATGTATGTAAAGTATATAAATGCTTAAAACCTTTTCAAGGAGTAAAAATTCTTCAGAATATTGACTAATTTATTTTGCTGACATAGTAAAGGTCTAGAAAATGTGTATGCAAATGCATATCTCAGAGGTACCTTGAATATTTGAGTAAAAAATGCATTGTACATAATATTTACAACAGAATGCCTTAAATTACACCTGCTCCATACAGGAAGATCATTACATCACCCAGAATCCTGATATAGTATCAAGACATCATTCTTCTGTGTTATTTGAGTGGGATATCATGCTGTTCACACTCTACTTGTAATTGATGATGACAATCATGAGACAGGGCTATATTTGATTTATAATATTTATTGAACTCAAAGATTTAGCTTGAATCTCCTGTCCAGTTTTTATAATCTTCTTTTAAGTGTAGAGCTCCTGGATATTGAGCCCCTTATAATTATGACAACTGTGTCCCTCTAAAAATCTTGAAGATTAATGTGTTAGATGAGTAAAAGAAAGATGTCAGGGACTCAAATTTCAAAGAGAAGGAATCCAAAAATTAGTATGTTAGTTTACCTTTGGGAAGGGGTCAAAACAGAATTTTTTCAGCCTTTGGTGCAATTAATGATTTTTTGTTCTCATTTTTTTAGAAATAAGTGAATGATTCCTTGGGGATTTGCATTGGTCTTTGAGCAATGTCATGACAGAAGTACTCTCTTTCAGAGGATCATGTAGAGCACCTGACAGAACAGCTAATCTCTAAATGAAAGCCATATATTTCAATCATCTCTTTTAGAAACAGTTTCTTATAAAGCACTTAGTAATTATCATAGTTTGAAAAAAAGAGATGCAAGTCTTTTGAAAATATGAATAACTGGGAACTTGTTGGTCTATGTTAAAAAATATTGAACACAAATAGGGCACATGTTGATATCTCAATATCAATCTCACACAAATATCTCTTTAATGTCCAACTAGTTATGCAGATGAGAAAGACTGGAATTATTCAAAATCTAACAATTTAATCATAAAAACATGGGTTTTCAAAGTCTTTCAACGGTTCCTTCTGAAAAGTCTTCAAGAATTTATAACATCAATTAACTAGAAACATACTTATGAATTAATGACTGTCCACATGCAAGTAACAAAGATCAGAAAAAAAACTTCAGAATATTTAGTCAGTTTTTATGCATAAAATACATCACCAACAGAATATCACAATTCTGTAGTGAAAACTGAGCTTTATAATAAAATCTGTGTGATCCAGATTAAGTTGTGAATGCTGATGTATAAATATTTTCTAATGATGAAAAAAATATTTGGAATAATGCAGATTTTTTTTTCTTTTTTTTTAACTGTGCATACACAAGGATGTTATTAAAGCAATCTCATCATACTACCAGTACCTAAAAATCAACACCAGCTAATGAAAAGAAACACACATGAAAAACGTTTAAAAATTTTGGCTATAGACACAGACAGATAGCGTAGGTGTAATTCAATTATTGAGGCCCAGAAAATACATTTTGGAGTTATCCTCCATAGGTTGTTGAAAAAAAAGTACCCCTGACAGCTAAAAAAATAATAATGATGAAGAATGCTAGGAATGTTTTTGAAGGGACTTGTAAAGTACCTCTGTATCACTTAAAAATTTATATTGTGGTCATAATTGAAAGCCATATTTATGCAGGCTGATCACCTACAAAATACAATGCTACAGAACAAACAGGGAACAAAGGAGGCTAATACAGATAATTAAAAGTATAGTAAAGCTTTCGCAAGAAAAGGTTTTTTTAGCTTGGAATATAAAGAAGCCTTCTGAAAGGTATGTAAAACTGTACTAATCAGGAAAAGGCAAATAAGGAATGATTACTTTCTGTTTCTCATAACAGAAAAGCTAGAGGGAAAGAAGATAATTTTATAAGTGGTTTAGAAACAAAGATAAAGTGATTTTTGGTTGCTTTTTTTTTTTTACATTTAAAAGTTATTAAAATAATTAATTAAGAATACATACAGGAAAATAAATATTATTGTCCAGACAGAATGCCAAAGTTCCTAAATGATCAGTCAAGAAAGGTCAGATGAGTGATCTCTCTAGAGTTCCTGTCAGCTTTGTTTTATTCTCTGAGATTCTTATTATGAGTCATTATGGGAGATAAGGTCTTAGATTAAATGTTTTGTGTCTGTGTTTCTCTGTGTATTCCTACGGTCATAGCCATGAACACTATTTTTCTGGATTGATAAAGATTATCTTGGGGGTAATCACAAATCCTCTTCCAACACTTTTTAAACTATTTCTCTTATCTCAATCTGACTGGTAACATTTTTTACCTAGGAATACTAATGACACACATGGTTACAGAGAATTTTGCTTAGTTAAAAATTGGAAATCAGATAAGGAAAGGAATGCTAAGTGTCCACCATTCCTAAGTGCACACTCTTCAGTTCATTTCTAGATCTGGACAGCAGCAAAGTCAGGTCTCACTGAAAGTTATTAGTACTGGGTTATAATAAAGATTCATACAGAGTGTGTAGATTTGGGAGGGTCCATTGAGACCATCTAGTTCAATTCCCTGATAAAGCGGGGATTATATTTAAGAGCTTTATGCATACAATAAGAAATTTGGATCTACAAGGCTTGCACAATCAGAGAATTTAAACTTCCTATTCCCCAGGATCCACAATACTTTTATAACTGTGTATGAAGTACGATAAAACTTTGCACTTTCATGTGGTGTTAAATTGTCACAAGCACATTTATTCCCAAAATGTTATATCATTTTTTATTAGCTAATGAATAAATGTAGTCTTTTATGTAAGAAATTAAATTTCAATTAGTAAATTGAGTCAAGAAGAGCTGGCATTCAGTGTGGTACTTTTTGTATCTGTATCTGTTGCATAATACAAAGGATTTTTGTGAAATTTAAACTGAATAAAAGGTAAGGGAATTGCTCTTTTACCACAATAGTGATTATATAAAGTTGGAAATTTTTAAAACTACTATCCCATTACAAAGGTAAGATAGTCTTTCCATGATAGAAGCAGAGTTCAATAAGCTTTGCATTACAGTTTTGCAAAATTTGTAGCAAGTTACAGGAAATTATCTAAATTTTGATAGGATGACATTACCATATACAGAAGAGAATAATATTAATGTCCTTTTCATGGTCCATCCCTAGACATGATAAAAGGTGGGATAAAAGCAAGAATTAGCTGTGGACATATTGAAAAATCATCATTACTATCCCACATTTTTCATGCAGAGGAAGCACTTTTGTGTGCTCTGCCTTGCCCCTTTTATTCCTTCTAGCAGACATATATCTCCAAAGCCACCAGCATTAATTCATTATCATTTTCACCTGTGGCATTTTTCTTTGATCATCACTTTTTAAATTTCAACAAGTCCTGACCAAACATGAAGCGATGACATCCTGCAGCAAAAAAGTACAAAGTTTTACACAAAAATGAACATCCTCTCCTGATAAGCACTGGAAGATCACAGTGACCTGAAGACTGATAAAGCTCAAAACACTTAGACTTAAAAAAAGGAAACCAAGAAATATAAAAATTTGCATCAAATATTTCTTTGATGTGGAAAAACTTTTGTGGATTTTTTTTCATTGCTATTCTGCCACTTAAATGGGCATTGTATTATTTTATAATACAAGGAGAAAGTCAGAAGCAGTGGGCAAATCATAGGACAGTAGGTGTTGCAAAATTACTTTCTGTATAGAGAAAACACTTACATTTGATGTAATACTCTTTCTTTGCTAAAACAGAAGTACTCCAATAAGTATGAAGAAAATTTTCTGTGTAGAAAATAATTATGAAGCTGAATCAGGTTTTTTTTTTCTGTTTTAACAACATTAAAATTTTAAAGTTCCTTAACTACTGGAAATAGAATTTGTATTTAATTTTAGATTTCCCAACAAATATATCCCTAAATTCTAACTTGTCTTAAAACATTAGTGCAAAAGAGTGGAAAAATAAAAATCACTCTCTTCAGCAGAACAAAACTTGGAGATAGAATAGAAATTGGATGAACTTTTGGAGAATAAAATCCTTGTACAACACTGAGAACAAAATTAGAAGGCTTTTGGTGTATTTAAAAATAATATTAAGGTGAAAGTTACAGGTCAAGCTGGAATCAATATGTTAGAATAACACAGGTGATGATGCAAAGAGAAAACAGACAAGCAAAGCTGGTTCTTTTCCACCTTTAGTGGGAGCACTGAGCTGCTGAATTGATGACTGTTCATAAATATCTGCAATACAGTTGGTCCCAGGACCGAGTATGACAGCTTTCAATAAAACATTCATTGTGATGCTTGGAGGTCTTCAGAGGTACATAAAATAGTTCCCAAACTGCACATTACATGCAGTTTTCCATTATACACTGTACAAAATGTCCTTGACATTCAAGGGTTTGCCATACATATTTTAACACACATCACTCCAGGGTGTATTTGAAAATACCCTCCACTTGCCTTTAATAATAATGACTTGTCAAGTAAAATCCAGATCTTGGTTAATCTAACATAATACAGACTTGATGGTTTTTATTAACTGTCAAATGAAGCCCAATAGCCGTCAGAAACATTTTTCCCTTCTGTCATGCATTTGTTCCTAGCATGTTTCATTTTTGACCACTAATGTAAAAGGTTAATAAAGTGCAGTATTAAATGTCATTAATATTCAATATGCAAGGCAAGTGAATAATTTTGTAGATCTTTTATTTTAAAGATGTTGGGATGTTAATGTGGCTATTCTGCAGCCTTGCAGAAGTGTGCCATGCTGCATACCTTTGCAATTTGTCTGTGAAGACTCTCTGCCACATTAGACTCTCTGAACTTTTATTAAAATTCACGTGACTCCTTAATAAATCTAAAGGGTTTGTCTTGCTTCCAGGTCTATCACCTTTCCTCCTACTTTTCTCTTTTTACTCTCACAAATTATGATTAATCTAATATTTGTTCATAAACATTTTATCCTATGTCAATCATAAAATGACCATAGAAAGCAAAGAGAAGGTCAGATATTCAAATATCTATTTGCTGTCAGTATGAGGCTGGCTATCAATGAAAACAATGTTTTTCTCCACAGTGTTATGCTTCTCAGATAAAGAAGCCAAGTCAAGCCCCTTTGTGACTATAAACAAATGGTCTGAGCAATAGTCAAGCTTATTAAAAATTAAAAAAAGTTAGAAGACCAGAGATACAGCTGATGTAACTATCATAGATTTGTTGTGATAATGGCACAAAAATATTCTACTGAAAACTGTTCTGCCTTTATATTAGTGACACTGGCAAATGAATTTGATTAAAAAAATCTTAGAATGAGATATGAAGTAGTATAGTAGGCTTATCTAGAGATAATTAACCTGTTTTTCAAATATACTTATTGGAAATTATTTCTTCATAATTTTTTTCTATAACTGTTAACTTTCTAGACCCTCAAATGACTCCACTAACCAGGATAAAGGCAATGTTATTATGTCCAACACATTTAGCTATTACTTATCTACCTGCTTATATACTTTCTTTGAGTAACATATTAAGATGGCAGATCAAACCAAAATATTTTTGCTTATCTTTTAAAATAAACCATTTCATTTGAAGTTGTAAACTGGCACAAAATTTCCTAATGAGTCTAATCAGTAATAAAATTAATTCCTTGTAAACCTGAACATGTCAAACATGAGTCTTGGTGTATGCCAATATTGTTTCAAAACGTCTTTCAGTTATCTCTTCTAACACTGACCACCACTAGGGAAATAACTTCTTAGTTACTCAGTGTCCAGCCTACACTGTTAGTCAGTGTTACTGCTTCTTCTATGGGTAGAATACAAATCTACCAACTTGTACCTTTCTACTTTCAGAAATCTGAAAATCAGAGTTTGATCAGTAATTTTAAGGTTGACGTAGAAAGGTGACTTGTATTCTGCTTATGACTAGAAGCAAATATCAATATTAGTGTGTTGTCTGTGTGAGAATCAGACAATTGACATGTATTGAGTCCCTTTACTGTAGTGTGTGTTTAAACAGAAAAAGGTAACCTAGTATTTTTTGTGGGTTTTTTAATTATAAATTTAGGATGCAGAGAATTTGATGACAACTTATGTTGTTAAGGACTGTGTGAAGCCAGCTTAACTTTAGACCATTTCTGAGCTTTTTAGTAATTTGGTTGGTTCTTGTCAAAGTTTCTTAGAAGACAGAACAAAAGCACTAATATCCTCCCTCTTCCCTGAGAGGATGCTTAATTATTTAAAATCCAGTGTATTTGTGGCAAAGTAAAAATCCAGTGTTTAGTTAAAACCAGGTCAACAGATGAAACTTGCAGTTTGAAGGCAAGTTCTATTGATGAGTGACACTTCCTGCCCAGGTAATCATGAGCAAGCTCTTACCTTAATGAAGTTCCAACTCCTATTTGCTGCATTCTTCTGTGAAGATAAAATGAATTACTTAACCCCCAAGACTGTGCAAAACAATGACCATACAATTTTCTGGCCATACACAACCTTGGTATTTCTGGTAGACACTGGGCATTTCTGTGCTGTTCTCTACATTTTGATACTATTAATATAAAAAAAAACCTCATAACCTATTTTTCTTAATCATCTCAAAAATATTTCTTTAGAGAAAACTATGACCAGTAATATATTCGTAGATATTATTCATGAATAATAAAAATGATTTTATTATTAAATATTTATTAAAATTTTACCTATTTCACATGGTCATTCCATCAGCCTTTTATATATGAAAATTTATTTGCTTGTTGAATTACTGCTTGCCAAAGAGCACTTTTGGCAAACATAGCATCTTAACATTGCCAATTACTTTCCTTCATATGGAAAAGAAAATCCTGAATTAATGTTTGGAAAAGATGCAATAATTACTTTGTTACGAGATGGGGCAGCTGTATTGTATAATATCCCATTGTGTTGTTAATTGGTTTTCACCAGCATAAAGAAATCTAATCATACAATGTGCTCCAAATGCAGGATATTCCATACATTTGGTCTCATATTATGACAGAAATTGACTTTTGATGAGAATATGCACAGAATGTGTTGCCAACTTGTATTATTAGGACCTGTCTCAGTGCTAACATGCTCTCTTCAAAATGAAAAATAAGGCAGGAATTCTGTCATTGGTACTAACCACGTTAAAAGTGACAGAGGGGAAAGAAGAAGAGTAATGAAAGGAATGATAATTAGTACAGAACTTGTAAGAATGGATGAAAGATATTTTAAGTTTTACTGAACATGTTTTTTGTCCTATTAGTATGGTTTTGTCCATCAGCATCATTAATCAATTCTAAAATTTTAGTTTTAATAAAGCATGTGCATATTTTAAAATAAAATATAAAGATTCTGTTGAAAGAATACCAAGAATATTATATATTTTACTGCATTATTAAATGTCAACTTTAATTTTTCTACCATGGTGATGGGACTGCAGTGCTGTTGGGCCAAAGCTAGCTGAGATGTAACTCAGAGTGGGTATGGTGGGAGACTTTGTGGGAACTTCTACATTTAAGAATGGTAGTTCCACTCTGCAACACACACGAAATCTCCAACAGTTGAAGAGACACAAAGCAGGTAAATGCTCTGCAAAATTCATCATGTTCTAGTGACAGTCATTAGAACAGAATATTCTGTTACTCGAATACAACGCAGCTCTTTGAATTAAGTGGACTTATTCAGCTGAATTGCAAGGAATGTACTCAATATTTACAGCAGCAAAACAGGAAAAAGGATCTGACCTCCTGTTCAGCACTAGGGATTTTCAGCTTCTGAGTTTAATCTAAACTCTTTTTTAATCAATGAATTTTTTTTTAGATATATTTGTGATAAATCTGCATACCAGCCCTTCAGAAAAGAGATGAAGCTTCAGGCATAGCCAAACAGAAAAAAATGGCATAGCCAATCAGAAAAAAACCCTAACTATTCCCTTCCCCCATTGCCACTTATTTCATTACAAATGGGCAGTGTGCAGGGTGGGGTGAAATCCTTCATTGATGAATAAAGGGATAGACTTTAAAAAAATTTAAAAAAATGGGAATTGCTTAAAACAAAACTGTATTTGTACCCAATTTTAATTTAAAAAATATTTTAAAATAGTAACATTTTTAGTGTGGCCATAAGACATTTCAGAATGAACTCTCAGTGGAGATAATTCATGCCCTGTTGCACTGATGGTGACATCCTTCAGCCTCATGGCTAACAGTGGTACACTAACTATGAATTAATGCTGTACAGTTTATTCCTTACCATACCTTATTGCTTAATTATAATGAACCAGTTTACTAAACTGGAGAGATGAAGCTTCACCCCCTACATGCCTGAATGAGTCTTTGAGCAGCACAAAAGTCACTTTCAACTTTCTTCATGTCAGGCCTCTCACAGTAACTATTCACTGTGAGAGATTTGTTGGCTGTTCTTGAATACAGTCACTGCTTTCGTGCTGTGGCAATCCATGTATTTGCAAGATAATGAGTTGTGGGAATGCATAGATTCTGCACCCCTACCTTTGCTTTTAGCTGTCTTCCTGCCATAATAAAACAACTTTTTGGAAATATGTGCTAAATAACTGTTTCTGAAACAGCAATATACTTTCAGTACTTTGAATGGAGCAACACTGTCAAAAACAGTGCTTACAAAGCCACAAGTTTCAAAAGAAACATTTCCTCACTGAAGTGCTTAGGTAATATTCATTTGAAGCTGGAAGGCGAAATCTAGATCTGGCAATAATGTTAATGCATTTGCTACAGAATTATTCCCAGTCTCACAGAAGATGAGTTGATAACAGAAAATGGTAGACTTAAAGTACTAATGGGGTTCAAAGATAAATTAATGTAATTAATAAAAACATAGCTTACTGCTAGTGACATGGTCTTGTCATGTTTCAATAATTTTAAAAGCTTATATGCCTTAAGTTATCCCAAACTGATTCACTGATCATGTAGATTTTATCCACTTACATTTAAAAAATTGTTTTTCCTAAATTACTGGATTTTTTTCCACACCATTTCTTTTTCAAGATATTACTTTATATAAGTTATGCTCCCTATCCTATCTTTTTCTTTAGTGCTCTTTCCATCATCCTCCTAGAAACAAGAAAGAAAATTTGCTGTAGTGCTGTCTACAACTGGGGAAACTGGTCAGTGTTTGACAATACCTGTATCCTTCCATTCTTAACAAAATGCTCAATTACTTTATTTTATTTTGCAGCTAGTTCACTGCAGGTAGCTAGCTATGAACTGAACTACGGGCAGAAGGAGTGGGAAAAGATGTTGAGGTTATTACCAAAGTGGTAATAAAAATTATCACAGTTTTCATTTTAATGTTTTAAACTTACAGCTTCTTTAGTATAAATATGACTTTCATCATCCTTCAATGAAAGGGTTATCCACTTCAACAAGATTTCAAGATGGAATATCTGTTTCCATTATTATTGCTTCAGTAGGAAACTTATTATTACTTTTATGAAATTATGACCTCTGTTTTTTCTTCTGTTTTTATCCTTCTAAATGTCCATTTCTGTCACTAAATAATGCTTTGAATACATTATCAACCCTTTTTGTAATGATTCATGCAGAGTAGAGATATGTTTTTTCATTTGCCTAATCAGCATCACACTTCAATTTTCCTAGATCATTAGCCTTGTCATGTGTCAGAATACTTCTGGGGCCAATGAATTCAACTAACAATTAAAAAAAATGCAAAATGTTAGTTGCAGGCACATGATTCCTTTCTGCCCAAAATATTCTCTGCAACGTGTAGACAGGCATTTGATATTATAAATGGCTTTTCTTAATACACATTTTGGCCCTGGCTAATATAAGAGTGCCCAAAATAGAATACTTAGTCATATTTGTGGGTATGCAAAGGGCACAGTACAAAACTAATTGGATTTGAAAAAACGTCTCTAGAAGGTCATAGCTCCTGATGGTGCTTCATATAAAATTTACATGCTAAAAATTGTAATTATAGTTTGGGCAGATACTAACACATAGAGTGCAGGCTAATGCTAGCTAAGACTTCCTGTTCCAAAGCTGTTTTCAGTTGTTGAAAATTTTGTTAAACTTTAGCCTTTTGGAGTGATTTGTGCATGCTGCACCACTTTGATTACAAATTCTGACATAAAAGGATCCATAGGCCACAAAAAATGTATGTAGAGGGGAAAACTGAAAAAAAAATTAGAAAAAAAAAAGCAAAAAATTTGTGTAAAAAAAGAGCAATTAAGAGTGCTTCCTGTTAAGATACAGTAAGTAATATGTCTATAATTTTGGATAAGGGTGTCAGTAAACAGTTTTTCAGCTTTCTGCTACTTCTGTTTATCAAGAAAAAAAAAAGGGCAAACCACACTTCCATTATGAATTCCAAATTCAATGACATTACTGACATGCATTCAGGAGAGACCTGTTAAAGATTTACCACTGAACTCTGAAGCTGAGTTGCACTTCATCCGGAGAGGAGACACAGTTTCCATTTACTGAAGAACTCTGAGCCTCCAAAGAAGTAATCAGCCAGAGCCAGAACTGACTTGAACTAGTACTGCTTCATGTGATGGAGACCCACTAGCACAGACCTGAAAATTGAGACATATGTTTCTTCATGATTTATTCCCTTTCCTTCAAGCTTCAGGAGAGTGAGGAGTGAATGAAATTATAGATGATAGAGAAGTTGTGGGACAAATCAGAGAGTGGTGAATAAGAAGTGGGTATAAGTAGAACTGTGTGATCTGAGAGAGAAGCAGAATGGCTGAATCAGTAGGGAGGAAAGCTATTTGTTAGGGAATTCAGAGGTGCACTAGCATTGTACAAGAGGAGAATTATTATCCCAGGGTGCAAGAGCATGACAGAAGAAGGGGTTGAGGGAAAGTAGGACTATATGAAGATAAAACAAGAAGAGTAGGGGCAGAAATATGTTTTAGGTTTTGTTTCTTGTTTGGTATAGTCTTACCTACAGCTGTAACTGACTGCAAAGTCATGAGATCCCACCTTAATTTTCTGATGGAGAAGGCTCTCTAACGAAATACCTTCCTCTCTGAGTACCATTTCCAAATAAAAAAAAATCATGCTCTGGTATGATTTCTTCATTTATTGCAAAGGTTTTTTACTTTTTAAAGGAAATTGCATCCAAGAATCATGTAAATAATTTTAAAGTCAACCTTGAATTGTATAATGCTATCAGTAACATTTTCAGCACTACATTACTACTGGAAACTTTCTCCAATCATGCATTATTAGCATATTTTGAAAGACACAGCAGCTTTCTTTTCAAAGGTCACAGCTTCTCAATTCAAAAGGAACTGGAGGAAAGAAAACCAAAACAAAAGAATGATGATATAAAAAGAAAGATGAAAAGGAGAGAACTTAAGCAGCAGAAGCTAATCTTTGGGTAAGAAGAAGAGAATTGAATTAACACTGAAATCTTGAGCTATTTTTGGAGTGGTTTAAGTGACATTTGGTTTACTGGCAATGTTATAGGACAAGAAAAAAATCATTTCCACTGAATGTAAGCGAGGAATTTAAAAGGAAAACGTCTGGGAAGGCTTTTGAATTTCAACAATTATACTCATTCAGGGGAATCTTTATTTTTTAAAATAAGTCTCTTGCACATAAATAAGTAATATTTTACAGAAGGAAGTGTTTTATATTTGAAATATATGGGATATATTAATTACAGAGTGTAGTGCACTTTGTGTCATAGTAGTTCATTCTTTTTCATGTGACTGAAACTGTGGCAATTTTTGAAATACTTCTGTTTCCTTTCCAGCAGATCATCAAAATAAGGAATGGTTAAACTCCAAATACCTAACTCTTTTTTAATCTTGCTTATAGCATAGGTTTCAGGTAATAACTGTGGTGTTCCTCTGAAATCAAAGTTAAAAAACGCTGCCTTTTGGCAACATTTAAGCATTCCTCCAGCAGCAGAAATAAGGGTGTTGCAGTCAACAGTCCTAGAAAATATTTGAAGTTTGGTGTCACTGTCGAGGTACTCAGCCAATCACTTTCTAACCTGAAAGTATAAACAGACAGACTGCATTGGGGGTTTACAGAAGTACTTGAACCTCAATACAGTAGGTGACAAGATATAGTAGAGAACAGATATATATGGGACAAAGGGAAAGCTGCTGCTCATTTATCTGTCTCAAGGAAAGACTATTATAGATCAGTGGTTCCTTTTGCTTTCCCATTTTTCTGTAATCACTGCACATCACTGGGAAAAAAGAGGCATAGTGCACTGTTAGGTATTCCTTTACTTCATAGTTCATAGAGAGGATTTCTTGTGGCATTTGGAAGGACATTTCCTTCATACAATGTAAAAGATGAATGATAGACTGTGACTAGAATGAAAATAATGTTCTCTAATGATTTTGAAGTCAAGCAGCAAATAAGAAAAGTGACTGCTAATTCATTATGGTTTTCATGTCTATCAATAAAATACCTGAAACAAAAGAATCTTATAATGTTGTATAGCCACCTTTGCTTCACTAACTGAATTTGCTTTGTGGATAAGTACGTAAAAGATGACGAGTCTTTTAGCACACTGATTTTCCTAGTGGATTATAAATAAATAGGTGTAAACGTGTTTTTAAATGAAAAGTATTCTTCTGGGGTTCTTTCCTCCTTGAATATTGTTAACTATGCTATGAGTAGCAAGCATGCAGAAGGGAAAATTCAATTATTGTGCTGAAAAACATTCTAAACATTTTCCTTTAGAAGTGTTTGTTTCATTGTTCAGATGAGTTTCTAGCGATGTGTTAGATTAGTCCATGGGAAGAAGTCTCATTCAGGGTATCCTATACCTGGTACTTCTATTATTGAGAGTGCCCATACAGATGTCTTATTTTAGAGGGAAGACATATTTCATTATTCTGAAGCTTCATCATCCATGATTATACTACAATATTGTGGTGGGTTGACCTTGTCTCTCTGTCAAAGATGTCCATTCAGCCAGTGCTTCTCTTTCACTTCTCAACTGAGCTCATGAGCTGAGATAAAGAGAGGGAAATCACTTACTGATTAATGTTAGGCGATTTTTTGTTCTAAAGGAGATGCACTTTCTCAGAAGTCACTCCCCATGGCTGTGGGGCTCTGCTGTGCCCGGTGGTTTGTTGGATCAAGCTGCAACTGGCTATGTAAGGTTCAGGGAAGTCCCAGCCTTTTACTCACACAGTCTGTGCTGCAGACCCCCTCCTGCCAGAGCATGGGGCACCTGTAAACTCACAGAGACGTTTTCTGCACCATTTTGAAAATAATAAATAAAATCCTGTGTCGTTACTTCATATACAAATAAATGTTCAATGCAATAAACTACAAATAACTAACAGTATATATGAGAAAGGACATATTTTTATAGCTCTATATAGAATAGTAAACAAAGATCAAACAAAAGTCAATTACATTCAAATTTTGCAAGAATTTTAAATCTTTAAATGAGGTATTTCAAGAATATATTATATCCATAGCAGGAAGTAGCTTGATACATTAATTTAAAACTGAGAAAGAGGATACGGAATACCAGAGCAGAATTTTCTTTAGATGATCTCTTTTTGCTTGTTTCACGTCTTAGCATAGTCAAGAAAATGATACTTGCCAGGAAAGGTTTGGTAAAACCAAACCCACCACATCCTGGTGTATGTGAAAGACAAAGAAATGAAGAGCAAGGCATGAGAAACTGTAGGAGGTCCTGTGAGATGAGCGAGTGCAATTAGGTTGTCAGTAACAACTAGATGAAAATTAATATTAGCTCTCTTATGAACTAAACCTATGATACCCTACCTAATCTGCAAAGAGAGGTCTACAAAACTAGGGCACACAGAGCTCAGAAGTAGGTGAACACTAACAGTATAAAAACACAAGCAAAAAATTTCATGACAGGATGAGGAACAATGCCCATAAACCACAAATTTAATCTCAATATGAAGAAGAACTACTTTATGTTCAGAGTGGAAGAGGATTGGAAGAGGCTGTCCAGAGAAGTCATGGAGTTTCCCTCTCTGGAGACATTCAAAACCCACCTGAACAAGCTCCTGTGTCACCTGTTCTGGGTGACCCTGCCTTCAAAAGTGGGTTGGACTGGATCATCTTCAGAGGTTGCTTCCAACCCTAATGATTCTGGGATCCTGTGATTTTTGCCAAGAAAGGGCTGCCAGCTTAAATGGATCTGGTATGCATATATGATTTTGTTTTGTCATAAATAGGTCTTCTGCCATTGAGGTCCAATAGACTTCCAAAGAAATCCAAATTAATATTGTATATTTGAACAACTGCAGAATTACTTTATCACATGGACATCAGAGAGAAGTATGGTACCTATGTGGTTTTTCTATAGTAAATGTCCAGAATTATTATCTTCAAATATTCTGTGATGCAACTAGAGATTTTTAGGAGTAGGCAATTCATCAGGTACCATAACACAAAACCTTTGTGCCAAGACCATTGTTTGGAGTGCATCTGTCTCTTCTAGCTACTAATCCTCTTATTTCTACAAATTCTTGTTCTAAAAACTTTCATTTATTCATCCTGTCTCCTTGTTCCCTATCTGTATTTCCTATTATGTTGGACTCCTCATATGTAGCATGGAAACTTTCAATCTTCTTTATTATAGAAATAGTGCGTAGCCTGCCCATGAAAAATTCTATGACCATTTTACACAGAGAAACAGTTAAAAGAGTATTCTGAATTTATCTATATAGAGTTGCCTGCAAATGGAGGGAATATTTTATACAGTTAAATTGACTATATTTTAGGCTCCTAATGTGTTACAAGTAGTGACTTAGAGTCTGTCTTGTATGAGCCCTAACTCTTATTCCATTTTAGGTTAATCTAAGTTATTGACTTTGTTTATTATTTTGATGTATGATCATACTTTCAGAAATTTTACAATTTAAGCTTTAAAAAATTACTATTTAAAAACAATTTATTTTTATTCTTGCTTTTTAATGTTCAGTACACCAATAGTAAATTTCAAATTTAAAACGAAAAACATTCTGCTTGTGGGATCTATTGTCCATATAATTCATAGCAATTCAGTATTTTTAAACTGAGAACTGTTTGTTTTTTTTTTTTTATTTCTGAGCAGATTTAATTCTGTTTCCTGATAGTTCTCAATAATTATATCTAAAGTAGGTAAACCTAGATTCTAAGTTTTGAACTTCAGGCTTTACCCTAATGCCAATGCCACTATCTTAAGCGTTACTGGTTGAGAGCCAACCTGTGTATTTAATCTTAACAAAATTTCTGGGGTGAAAATTTGTTAGTTATGGAACTTATGAAGCACCTTGATTAGGTGTCAGACCTTTTTTTTCCCCTCCACATGAAAAAAAGCAAGCTTTTCCCACAGTACTGTAAATTCTGTGAAACCACTGCCACAAAAATGTGGGGTCACAGTCTATTTTACAGCACTGATGGTAATAAATGGCAAGTGCTTACCTACAGGAAAACAATTTACAGCAATTTCTTTTTACTGCAACTGGTACTTGTGGCTGCAAGGTGAGAGACTGTGAATATGCAGAGGATTTGAAGCCTTGAGTATCTTGTTTATTACCCCAGAATTTTAACTATTAGCATTACAGACAGGCATATACATAGTATATCGTAGCAAAGTAAAAGGTGTGTCAAGTTTCAAAAAGGAAGAAAGGCTTTTTGCAAATGTATTTGGCTTGTGCATTTTTTATTTTTTCCTTTAAATTGCTTGGGTTTGACCAATACAGTAAATTATTTTTTGTAAAAGAAGATTTCCAGATGTCTATGAACATAAATTTTTCTTTGACTCAACATGCCAAGGCTGAAGAATATAATTTTACATATACAGATCATCTCCTCATCACAAAAATTATACATTGTTCTGCTTTATGATGTTTAAAACAAAGTAGATACAAGTTATTGTTCTTAAATCCTTCTTTCCCAGGTAAAAATATATCCAACAACAACAAAAAATCTTGCAAAAACAGGGTTAGAACTTGGCACCTATCAAAAGTCCTAGGGTAAATTAATATAATGGAAGTATATTTAAAGCTAGCTACTGTAATTTATATAATTACATTAAATATTCAGGAGTACTATGGTAGTAATGCAATAATTACTAAATACTGACATTCTTATTTTAAAGTATGGAGAGTAAGGCTTTTTTTTTTTAATGAAGAAATTCTATTATTTATTCCTTAAGTGAATATATCAAGCCAGCAATTCTGTTCTGTCTCTTCTTGGGGTTTTTGAAAGTGTGTTCCCTTTTAGCTCATTAGTGTATAAAATGCAACAGGAGAGATCAGCTGATATATCAGCAAGACTAAACATTTGTGTATAAAGTTTTCTCAACTAACACAGCTGAAAGAGCTTATAATACCACAAACTTTGTTGAGTTAGTGAACCCGTGCATTATTAATAAAGGAGCTGTTTGGTGGGGAAATATTGCTTTAAATTAAATATGGATGCATTGCTTGTGCATCAGAGCAGCACTTAGATTTACTAGCACGTTTACAGATAATGAGATCAAATTAAAAACACAAGATTAAAACATTCAGTACTACTTTGTATTTTCCAGATCACTTTTGCTGCTGCCTTGTACTTAGAATTCTCAAGGTCCTAAACACTGGCTATGATAAATGTAATAGCATTAATTTTTTCAGTCTACCGTAATATATTTTATTTGTCCTAATTATCTTTTGAGGTACTGAAAATCAAGACAACCAAAGAAAACCAGAATAAAAACATATCAGATGTCTACGGATATGGAAAAAATAATTACATCGGTAACCATAAATTAAAATATTTCCATTTGACAGTAATCATCAATGAATAAAATACATCCTTTACCAGAGATTGCTATGACTCTTCTACATATATGGACTTTATCATCAATCCATAAAACAACTTTACTGGCATAAATGTTTTATTTTTTCTCAGATGATTTATTTATGGCCCTGATTTTCAAGCATATATATGTATGAAATGTCCACTCTACTGTTACTGCATTTGGAGAGTTTTTGTATTACTCTGTGGTTAATAAGTCCATAATTTTACATGTGACTGCACAAGGTGAAATGAAAACCAGTGTCTAAGTTTAAAAGTTCTGCTATTATACAATTATTATTTTTTCAGCCATGATTTTTTTTTTTTGCATTTAATCCCAAAATAATATTTTAAATTATATGTATATTTATCAAAATGCTGTGGTGAGTTGATCTTGGCTGGTTGCCAGGTGCTCACCAAGGCACTCTATCACTGCCCTTCTCGATTAGGGTGGGGGGAGAAAATAAGATGGAAGAAAACCCCTAACTTTCAGGTCAAGACAAAGGCACTTTGCTAGAACAAAGGAAGAATGCAAAAAAATTTTGTTCTATAGTTCTGATCAGCAAGTAATACCTGTCCATTTCCAGGAAGTCAGGCTTCAGCACACACAGCATTTGTTCTTGAAAACACTATAAATAAATAAACACTACCCCCTTCCTCCTCTTAGCTTTTGTATCTGAGCAGATACCATAAGGCATGGAATATCCTCTTGATGAGTTTAAATCAGCTGTCCTGACTGTGTCTACTCCCAAGATCTTGTCCACCCCTAACCTAGTGGTGTGGGGAACTTTGGAGAGAGTGAGTTGATGCTCTGCCAGCACTGCTCAGCAGTAGCCAAAAAACTGACGAGCTATCAACACCTGTCTAGCTACCAATGAAAAGCACAGCACTGTGAGGGTTGCTGTGGGGAATAGCATCTCAGCTAGACCCAATGCATATTTGTATGTAAAAACATGTATTTTTTTTTCTTTTTATTTTTTAGTATGTGTGTATGTATGTATGATACCTGAAAAGAAAAAAAAAAAAAAATAAGTCTTTCTTCTTTTATGTAACTAAAAACAACATTCAGAATTAAAAGGGATTCTGATATGGGTTTTCACACAAGTAATATTATGTCTTTTACATGAGCCTCCCAAAATGCAGTTTTCAGAAGACTGACAAGAAAACTTTTTTGTAGTGAAACAGAATAGAAGGATATCTTTAGATGGATAAATATTAAAAGCAATCAGCTTGAACTTAGGAAACTTGGAGAAGGCTAGATAAGTTTGTGTCACTTTGATACATAAAATAGAAAAACTCAGTCAAACAGCATATTAAGACAGAAAATATCAATGTTTTAATCTATAATATTTTATCCTTAATCCCTTGAATTTGCCAAAAGTAGCAAATGAATTTTGCAACAGCTAAGAATGGGATGTTTGGTGTAAGATAAGAACACATTTTCTTCAGGGGGTGACTTTCAAAACGTTTCGCAGTTGAAAAACCTGGAACAGTTTCAGCCAGTGTGCACAGGATGTGGTTAAAGAGAGCCAGAGGTTCTTTATAATTTTGAACATTGCCTAAATATTTTGTGTTGCTGGGCTGAGTAGCAACACTGATAAAACAATATTCAGATGTAAATCACCTTGAAAAATAATACTAGACTACCTATACAAAGGACTCAAGCTAGAAATTATTCTTTAACATTTTTTTATTTTAACATTTTTTTTCAATCCAAGGATATTTAGAAGTTTAAATATTAGACTTTCATTTATAATGAACTGTAGTGTACAGTAACTGAATTCTGTGAGCTGCATCCTTGAAAAATAGTCAAGTTATGCTTAAGTAAGCATTTTATCCATTCACTGAAAAGCTTTTCCATATTCATTATTCAATACTATACCCACAAAATGAGATTATAATTCTGCTGTGTTGACTTATATAATATCACAATCTTAGGATGTCTTTGTATTTTTCCTTTTTTTTTTATATTCAGCAGTTACATTCTTAGTCAATCTGTTTCTTAACACAAGCATATGTTTTTTCTCAATCATATGAGAAATGAGGACATAGGGAAAATTTATTAGTTGTACACTTTGAACATTAAAATTCTACAATAAGATACATACTGAATCACAGCTAATGAATTATCCAGTATCAATTCAAATTTGCTATCACACTTTTGTTTAAAGTGAAAGCACTAAAAGCTTGTAAGACTTTTTTGCAAAGATTTATGAAGTATCCAGGAATCACCTTTCTTCACTTTCAGAAGTTTCATATTTCCTTGAAAGTATGATGAAAGTATGTGTGTGCAAAAATAAATAATGAATCTGTTTCTGTTCATTATTTAGGAATTGTGAGAAACAAAATAGATCACTATATAAAAGATTGTATGATACAGAAAATAAATGCCTTTGAATAACAGATATAGTGTCATTCCTGTAAAGAAAAAAATATCAAAAAATGCAATACTCTGTATATAAAATAGCATACAGCTGTAAGATTTACTTCAAAATGAATGTCTTCAAACTGGACTTTTTGAAACAAATCATAACTCTTAAACACGTCTTGCATATTTGCTGACAGAGCACACTGTGAACCATGCAAAATCAATGTACCCTCTTAACACTGGCTATATGAGATAAGAAGCAGGATTATTTACCATGGGCTAAGCACAGTGAGCATTCTAGCATAATTTTTTTTTATGAGAACTTACTTGCATCTGCCAGCTTGGAATTCGTGTGTAGGGATATACAGAACCCTTTATAATATTCTAGTAAAATCAAATGTCTGGATTGCTGGCTATGCTCTGGATCTGGCTTTTATATAGGCATCACCTGAGCACTGGCTTAAAGAGTACTTAACCTCCCCTATTAAAGCATGAAATTCAGGTGCAAGGAAGGCTCCAGTCACCACGGGCTGAGGTCAGATTGAGTTTGTTAGGAGGTGCTGGAGCTCCCTCTGGCTCACACTAGTGTAGGTCCCCCCCACCCATCACTTAGCTGCATCAGCCACCCTTTCAGGTTTCTCTGTTTTCCAGCTATGCTCCAATAATCCTGGACTTTGTACCCAGAGTTTCCAGAAACTTCCAAAGCAGAACCCAGAGTCTGTTGCACAAACTACAGTATCTGGTGGCTCCTCTGTTAGCTGCACTCTAGGACTGTTCAATTACTCTACATCAATGTTACCCATTTAAGATGACAATTTTTCTCACTGTGCTTCGACATGGCAGTTTTTCCTTTCCTGCTTGAGTCCTCCATGAGAGTCATCCATGAAGGACTCTCAGTTCTCAGTTTTACCAGCATTCATAGGATAATCCAAAAGCTATCAAAATACTCAAGGACTTAGAAATCAACAACTCAGTAGACTTTTAATTTAAAAGAAGTTTAAATTAAGTATTGGAATGGTAGGAAAATACTAATGATAATGTTGTTGCTTTGTTTTTCTAAAAGCAGCAATAATTAATATATTATTGAGTGCAAAGACTTATTAAAACTTGCCAAGAACAAAACTCTAACCCATACCAATAACACATCAAGGACCTTGGAAAAAGAATTGTGTGAAAGTGAGTAAGGATGAGACCATAGTAACAACCCCTGCACCCCTTCACTAAATAATAATAAAAAAATCTTGAGACTCTACAGAAACAAGGTCATACTAAATGCCATTTGTTTATGCAAACGACCGGCTACTGATGCACAACTGCGTAATGAGCTAACAAAGCTGCTCACATCTGCCAGGCTAATGTAAATGGCTTTAAAAGTACAAGAAGGCCTGCATTGAGAAGAGCTGGTTGTGTTGGTATCACTTCAGACTTTGGTGTGCCGAACTGATCACCCAGAGCCCATTACTCTACTTTAACATGTACAAACACATCTTATTGTCAGGAAACTGTACCTTAATGTGTGGAATAAGGCTTTGCTGCTTGAGTGTGCTTTGATTACTCACCTTTGAGAAGTGTCTGTTAAAGACAATGAAAAGATCATCTAAAAGTGTTCCCAGCACATTTGGTTTCATTTCCTTTACCCATTTCCTTCCTTCCACCCTCCCTCCCTCCCTCCTGTCCTCCCGTCCTCCCTCCTTTTGTGTTGTCTGTTGCATAGCAATACCTTAAAGAGAAATGAACAGATATTGGTTACAATTTATTCAGTACAAATAAATACTTATAAATGTTGTAATGATCAGATCACTTATCATTTACACTTCTCAATATCTAGCAATATCCAGCCTGTCTAGGTTTGGTTTAGGTTTGTTTTTTATGGATTTCAATGCAGACAGATAATATACAAAAACAGCTCTTCTGCAGACAGAGAGTCAGGGTACTGGTGTCCATGGTAAAGGGCAGAAGTGAATAAAGCAAGGGAACTGGAAGAAACTAGATGTTGATTCAAACTCCATGCTTTTGGAAACTAACACCTTAAGTACTCAAACATCTTGTGAAATTAAAACAACATTAATTTTCTGCTTTCTTTTAATACATATGTTATCCTGCAGTTGCTGGTGAATTAGTATATCATTAGCTGAAAATACTTCCTCAATTGCTAGCTGAAGTTATTATCAAAGCTGCAATAACAGAATATATTTTGTCAGAAATACAGTTGTTGATTAAATTTTAATTCAATCTCTTTTTCTTCTGCACAGAGAAGGCCTTTAGTAGCT
This sequence comes from Trochalopteron elliotii, assembly GCA_024734555.1. Lineage (NCBI taxonomy): Eukaryota > Metazoa > Chordata > Aves > Passeriformes > Leiothrichidae > Trochalopteron > Trochalopteron elliotii. The sequence continues at coordinate 1,892,287 of JANPWX010000419.1, forward strand.
TCTTACAGAAAGGGGTAGATTCCAGATTACTGTTCCTGAGGTCCATCCATAATTTAGGGTAAAGCAACTACACTTCATTAACTGTCCTAGTAGAGTAGGATATTATCCATTCCTCTCATGTGGTGGCAGAACACTTCATTTGTGTTTAGAATTGATGTACCTATTTGAGGATGTGCATCATAAACATCTTCATATGGCAGGCAATGAAAAATCAGTGAGGATTCTATCTTACATATAATTTTTCACTTAAATTTCAGATTCAGTCTTGTTGCATGACATCAGTGTTTAAAAGTAGATATCTTCAGTGAAATTTATCTCTTGGTAGAAGTCTATCAGTATGAAACAATTGCAGGAACCCATACCAGAGGCAGGAGGTTTTTTGGTAGAAATTATGTATGTCTCAGTGAAGTGATTTTAAAAAACTATGATTTGTTTTGGATGGGTACAATTTTCTTCATATTCAGAGGTCACTGAACACACACACTCCTACATGCATATGCACATTATTTACAATGTTTATAAGTATTTTCAATTAAAATGATTTATCAAGCCAAATTATAAGTAGGACAATAGGACTTTTAAAGGTTACAGAAGATAATCCCATTGCATGAGTCATTGAGCTGCCGTTGCATTAATACTATTCAATAACACAGTCAGGGACAGCCAACAGGTCTTACTCTCTTTTCTCCTCTTCTCTAATTTTGTTTTCTGTGTTTTTATTTCATAAATTAATATTTTTTTGGTGAAAGTTGCTTACAGTTTCCCAAAGATATTTCAAGCATCATAATGTGTAGTTCTGATGCACTATTTTAATATGGTTGATTATGAGAAAAACATTCACCGAAATAATAGAAATTTTGTGAAGAAATACTCTAAGTGTGTCCTTAAAACCTAGATTAGAATTTACATTGAATACTTAAGTGAGAATGCTCTCTATCTCATTAGCACTCTGTGAGCTATTCAATTCTTTTGCCATAAATATCTTCAGGGAAAAAAATTATTATCTATGAAACTGTTGGCTCTGCAGCTGATCAGCTTTGCTGTTAATATGTACTGATGTCAACCAGTTGCAAGAAAGAAAAGGACAACAGAAAGACCAGTTGCCAAACAATTTGCACTCCCTGTAGTGAGGCAATTATTCCCTTGGAGGCTCTTATCATCTTTATAACATGAATTCTGCACAAGCTTCAAACATACTAAGCGCTTTCTATTGCATTACTGGCACTGCAGTTCAACTAGGCATACAAATTACAGAGGAAGAGGGCTGAAAAAAAATTTGTATCACTGACATGAAAATTAGTAGACCACCCTTCTAATGTCAAATTCTCAGTTCCGAGAAAAGTCGCAATTTTACAAATGCAAATATGTCCTACAGGAAGGGGGTGGGTGGAAGATTATATAAAAAAGAGCACAATTTTTCACATTAAAATAATGAACATCTACAAAAAAACCCCACCCTTATCAAGAAGTACAAAGTTTCAGTTGAATATCGTGATATTAAAGCAGGAAACACAATCTCTCAGAAGGAAATATTGTCATTCTGAAACTGTGAATCATATTTCAGAGGACAGAAGATCACTTTATTGTCATTGTTTTTTCTTGCACAAGTGTAATCAGCATGGCAACTTAGCAATGGCAGTTACCTTTACCAAAGGCAGCTATTAATAACTTTATGTTTAATAATAAAAATATAGGAAGTTTTCATATCTCTGATCTGAATATGATATTGACTTAGTCACAAAGACATATTCCTAGGAGATGACAATGAAAAATGACATTAAACACAGCAAAACACGAACACTTACTGAGCTTTCTACTTATCAGGAGAGTAAAGCACAAGGATGTCACTAAATGTGCTTGGTTTATGAAATTCGTGTCTTTTTAATAATTTCCTTTTTTCCTTTATGTTTTTAAGACTGAAAAGTATATGATTTCATTCAATTTATTAAGTTGTATGCTAATCTATATTCCTTACTTTTGGAAAGTTTAGGTTTATATGAGCTTTGTCTTCTTGCATTTTTGAGTTCAGTATAAATTAAAATGTTTATTGGTTCAGAAGTTATGTTATTTGTGTGTGACACCTAATCACTGCAATTGTACAGACAAACAAATTGCTCAGACAAACAGTTGTCCATGTTTTTAAGTCAAATGCACTCATATGATTTCATTGCAGTGACTTCAGTGACAGAAATGCAACAGAAACAAGATTCAATTATTGTATGATAAAGATTCATGTTTGTTAGTAAATATTTGCAGTCTTGGTAGGAACCATTTTAAGCAATGCCTGGTTTACTATTAGGCTACATGTGTTAATCTTTCCCATTTGCTTTTGGTGTACTTTTTAACTTAACTATGGCCTCTAATGTGTGCTTAAAAATAAAGATTTGTCATGACCATTGAATTTTGTCAGACTTGGGTTTTAACGGAGGGCAATGAACATTGTTAAACCCTTCTACAGTAAGGAACATGTCTGAACAATGACTGAAAGACAACTAATACAGGTTCCCAATATTTATTCCTGGGATTTTTTGTGGTATTAGTTTGTGTGGCCACATTTTGGTACTGAGGGTCTACAAGGAACACTTCTGTGAGAAGCTGCCAGAAGCTTCCTCCATGTCCAGCAGAGCCAATGCCAGCCAGATCCAAGATGGATGTGCTCCTGCCCAAGGCCAGGCCAATCATAAATGGTAACACCTCTGTGATAATATATTTAAGAAGGCAAAAAAATAATTGCACAGATGCAATTGTAGCCAGAGAAGAGTGGGCTGAGAATATTTGAGAGAATAACCCTGCAGACTTAACCCATAACTCCAAGGTCACTGGAGAAGGAGGGGGAGGAGGTGCCTCAGGCACTGGAGCAGAGATTCCCCTACAGCCCAGAATGCAGCTCATGGTGAGGCAGCTGTGCCCTGCAGTCCTTGGACCACTGGGATGCAGAGATCCACTCACAGCCCATGGAGGAGACCCATGCCAGAGCAGGAGGATGCCTAAGAAAGGGCTGTGAACCCATGGGAAATCCATGCTAAAGCAGGGTCCTGGAAGGGACCTGCAGACTCATGAAGAGGGCATCCCAAGTGGATCAGATTTCCTGATAGCATTGTGACCCTATCGGGGACCCACACTGGAGCAGCCTGTCCTTGGAGGACTGTACCCTGTGGAAGAGTGACCCATGTTACAGAAGTTTGCGGAGAATTGCATGGGATGGACTCACATTGGAGAAGTTTGTGGAAAATTATCTTCCACAGGAGGAACCCCACACTGGAGCAGGGGAAGAACTCTTCTCTTTGAGCAGTGGTGGAAAAAAATAGTGATGAACTGACCATAACCCCCATCTCCCCGCACTGCTGGAGGAGGGAAGGTTGGGCTGGGAAGGAGGGAGGGGTGGGGGAAAACTGGTTTTAGGATTTATTTTACTTCTCACTACCATGCTCTGATTTGGTTAGAAATAAATTTAATTAATATCTCTAATCTGAGTCTGCTTTGTCTGTGACAGTATTTGGTGAGCTATCTTTTCTGGTCCTCATCTCAGGTAATGAACATTTTGTTATATTTTCTCTCACCTTGCCCAGTTGGAGTGGGGAGTGATAGAGTAGGTTTGGTGAGTGCCTGGTGTCCAGCCAGCATCCACTCACTCCAGGTAGCCTGAAAGCAGAAATATTAGCACCATGAACTGAAATGTGTGACTACTGTAACATGCAGCTACAAGCCTTTTTTGCTAGAACTGAGAGAGTAAAAGAACTAGAAAGTGCTAGAGAATCAGTGTTGGAGCATAAACAAGAATCTTTAAGCTTGAAATAAAAAATTCTGTGCAACTCAAGCTATACAGCTTTGGGACCTTTGTTGCTGTACCTCTGAGCTGGATCCAATACTTCAGTGTGGGAACCAGGACTGCCTCTGATCAGAAAGCAGAGCTGTTTACAGTCACTTGATTACTCAAAGCAATATTCAATTCAAAGAAGCAATTCAAATATGCAATTCAAAAAAAACCAAACCAAAATAACTAAACAACCGCCAATCATGTAACAAAACAAACAAGCAAGCCTGTTAATATTTCCCCCTGAATTCTATAGCCACATGTGGTCAAAGCCTGTTTTCTACAATGCAATTTGGAGACCTTGGGCAAGCTTCAATTTACATTAAATCAGTGTATAGATTCCCAAGACTTGAGATTTCTCATCAATATCTGCTGAAATGTATGCCAAAGCATATTCTTCTTTCCTCTCTGCTTGTTCTTTTCAAGCATTCAAAATAATATTTTCTGGTTCTGTACTCCAAACCTAAACTCACCAAAAAAATTGTCTTTTGCTGAATCCTCTCACTTTTTGCTTTTCACCATAGAATTGTATGGCTCCTTGACTAGGCTAAAACAGAATAATTTCATAAACTTAGAACATTCTAAAATACAAAATATTTTACCTCCTAATGAGACGTGACTATTTCAAGAGGATTAAGAGAGAAAGTGAGGGCTATTAAATTCTCAATAGTCACATCAAGTCACACTACATGTATAGCAGTATGGGGAAAGTACACCAAGGCAGATATATCAACCCCCTTAATGCAGTTCAGAGAAAGGTAATTTCCCAAGATCCTGTAGTACCACCATGAAAAATCTTAGAAAACATTTTTATCTGGCACATCTTTTCATCAATGATTCTTTTAAATGTTGAAAAATGCTTATAGAATTATATATATTTTCTGCCTAATTATAACTGTTTGAATCCTTTGCTACTAACCCATTTTATTTTATGGCAGAAAATGCTAAATTAAAATCTATATCTGTGCTTGAAAAGTCATCAATAACTAAGCTAAAACTTACCTAAAAGTTTATCTCTGTAACAAGAATATATAGGTGAAGGGTGCCCTTCCTTGTACCATCCAGTACTCTCCTATATAAAGAGTTCAGAATGTGGGAACTAGAGACTGCTGGTGGGAGGTGGGGAGATACATCTTGTTTGAAATGGAATAACATTTTATTAATATGCTCTGTAGAACATATCACATGCTAACAATACTTCACATTCTTCATTCTTCTTAGAGAAGAGTATCTTTAAATTTTATGCCTCCAAAAATAAAAATAATGAAGAAATCAGTGTCTGATTCTAGTGATTTAGATCAGCAATTTGAAGGTGAAAAACTGAAGCTTTCTTGTAGACTAAAAAATAAATTTTGTTCTTTATTATGTGAAAGTCTGTAAAAGCCTCTACATGCTTAGTTTTTCCTACATTATATCTGATAAAATCCTCCAGGTCTTTTTGCTTCTGTAGAAAATAACGCATTAATATACATTGGATGTGTCTTTAAGGTTTGGCTGCTGTGGGATACATATAATTTGTGCTTGGGATCCACAAAAAGATAGGATACAGCAAAAAAAGAATCAGGAATTGGACCTGCAATGAACTCCTGGTCACGTGCAACTCTAAACAACTGTGTCTCCATTTTGACAGTTCAGCTGGCTGTTGCACTGAGGTTTACTCTCTTTTGGGGGTGTTGCATCATCCACCTCCTATCTCATGATCTTCTGGCGTCTTACCTCTACATGCTGAATTCATCACCCTGGAGCCAGTTGTTCCAAATTAAACATGCAAAACACTGAACAAGTTTGGCTTCCTCCACTGTCCATCATGTTCCAGATTTTTGTACAGTACTAAGGAGGAAGTTTGAACAGTATGGACACATGTCAGTATGTCACTCAACCTTTGTAATTGGGTCATATCTCAGGTTCATTTTTACTTGACATTAGAGATATTTCTATCCCGTTTGATGCTACAGTGTTTTTTTTTCAGTGTCTCCTGGCAGGAGTTAAATCTTCAATTTCTTAATGGCCTCCATGGCAGCTGAGATCATCCTGCAAGCATTGATACTATGTCTTTATAGCACAGAAGATTTTTGCGATAATATCCTTCCTAATAATTAATTCAGTATTATTCTTTTCCAATTAAAATTACATAAATTAGCAAGTATGTTATAATCTAGCATAGTTAGACTCATCTGATATTTGAGACGTCAACTTTTTGTCTGACTTCCAAGATTATTGGTAAGAAGCATTTGCAAGAAACATGTTCACACTTCCAATTAGTGTTTATACCACAAAGAGCTTGATATACTATTGATCTCTCTTGGCAAGGTTGCCAAAAATCTCTCCACTAGTGCAATATCCTGTAATTGCAGATATAGAGATAAGAAAAAGGAAAAAGGTTCCCATTTTAGGGGAATTAAATTTATATGATATTTTAGAATTGTTATGAATACTGAATAACATATTCATGTGGAAATAAATTCACACTGAAGTCTCTATGACAGGTCTGCTTACAGACAGTATTCTTATCACCTGCATATTCAAAGTCTAGACATCATCTCTTTTCCTCCCTTTGGTAGTGAAATAAATCTTTCCCAGGCTTCCCTCAGCCATACCCAAATATTAGGACTGGGATCTTTCTCTTCAGTGTGGCTGAAGTACTCACTTTTTCAGGAGTGCAAAATACTGGGTCTCTGATGTGGTTAGAAAACCCACTGTAATGATTAAAAGTGAATACATATCTCCATTCCTGACTGGTCTACCTTGACCAAAGTGCACGTGCACATACCATAGCATTATCCCTGGAACAAAAAGTGCATAATTGTGGAAAAAATTACTCCAAATTTCTAGAATACTGGCTAAAAGTGATCTTCATTTGGGCATAGAATGGGCTGAAAGTTTCTTAAGTTGTTTTAGGTGATTTTTGAAGATGTAGAGGAATTAATTTTTGCCTAATGATTAACTTAATTTTTGATGATAGATATCAAGTTGAAGCCACCACTTGCTTTGGGAAAACAAACAAAACATGCAAATAAAATCTTTAAAATTTACAGTGTTGAGGAAAGACAAAAAAATAAACAAAACCTATATTTTCCTTCCCTATAATGAAAATGAATGTGTGATTTGGCAAAAGTCATAAAAAAATTATTAAATTTGAAAACTGTATGAACAAACCACCAAAAGATCCTTTTTATATCACTACTGCAATGTTTCAAGATAGTTGTAGTTCACATACCCCATGTTCTCTTGCAGGGTCCAGCTTCCCATTTGTTATTTCTAGCAAACACCACTCTTAGTAAAATTGAGGTGAGGGTAGAGATTTTCATCAATGTTTACCACAAAGGATAGCAAGCAAGGACTACATGGAAGAAAAAAATGAACCTGAACTGAAAGCATTAGTCAAAAAATTTACTTCAGACAAAAAATTAATTTTGCATCAAAAAAATCAGAGTGGAATGAAAAATTGAGCCTTTTTTTTCACATGCACCCAAATCTACGGCTGATTGCAAAATGTAACTCCAAAACCTCACTTTTTGTGTACTTTTCAACACTGATTTTTTTTTTTTTTTGTAAACCTATCACAGTGTAAATTGTCACTCATTTTCTGTGACGATCAGCACCTGCATTGATGCATTTTTGATATTTATCACAGATCATATCTTGTGACATTTTTCAATTTGGCTGAAACAAAAATCTATTGAATGACCTGAAAGCTAGTCTGAGGCAGACAAGAGTTTTAGGGAATAAGTTATAAAAATCCCACCACAGGCTGGTAAGAAGTAGGTTCAGAAATTAGGAGATCAGCCTTCAATAACCTTCCATGAAAGAGCAGTAAATTCCTGAGCATCGTGAGAATTTTTTTGTCTAAATCCTTGGAGCTAAATTCCATCCTGAATATACAATCTATAACAATGGAGAGTATTTTCTTATTCAGCTCCAGCCATGTTCATCATCTTGACATATGTATTTATAAGTTGATTTATTTACCTATTTTTTCCATACAGTCTTTTCTATCTTCCTCTATTTCATCTATGTTTTATATCTCTTGCTATAAATAAAATAAATAAAATGCTGTTTTTGTAGCTTATCCTTTAAATGTAACACCTCTGGTCCTCCTCTGATGAAGTGTCTGCTGTCAACGGGAGTCGAGGGCATACAGCTCTTCACAGCATCAGTCTGTATCTTAGCTCTCAGAGGCACTGCATTTCCTAGAAGTCTCTGTACCCTATTTTTGTAAAAGGCTTTGCTCTGACCAGGCATCATTAGCAGTAGCAGACATTGACACTGACGTGATGTCCAAGCAAGCCTTCCTGACATTTCAGTGGCATTTTTCCATAAAGATGATATTTGCTTTCTCTGCACTGTCTTAGCAGCCAGCCCCTCCCACCAAGTCCTATAGATCATGATCAAGACAATGCCTTAGTTGTCCCCACATCTGTCCTGTGCTCTTTCATTCCTACGTATGGTGCATTTGCTGTCATTTTTTATTAAAGCTTTGAAATTGGCTGAGCATTCTGACCTTTGTTTGCATCAGTCTGGCAGAAACCTATTTTAATTAAGAGCTTTCTACCAATTAGTCACATACATTTTTCATCTCTTACAGTATAGCAAGATCTGGGGATACTCCAAGGAAATTCATAAACTTTAAAATTGGATTCAAAATGGGTGAGGGAGAAGAAAAAGTCAGTAACAATGAAACAATTTTCCTCTATAATTTTGTCCCTTGAAATACTAAATAACCTTTAATTCAGTGCCTCTCAATGCTTGCAAATGCTTGGCATTCAGCTCCAGTAGCTGCACCATCACAGGGCAGTGTTACTATACACAAGCCTTTCCCTACATTTGTATCTGGAGAGCTCAGTGAACTGAAGGAGGTCGTGTAAAGGAATAAAGCAATACAGAACTTGGTGTAATGCCATTATGAGGGACAATCTATACCTGTTTCCATTTAGTCATTGGCAATACTTCACAATAGCTTTACTAAGCTAATGCCTAGTTTTTCAGTGCATTATGTGTAACAGTAGGAAGCATTAACAGAAAGACTCCCTTAGACCAAGCTCATGAATTTGAACAGTAGGAAATGATTCCTCCTACTAGTTTTATACCAGCACTGAAATTTCATGTTTCAATAGGTCCTAAATCATAAAAAGGTTTTCAAGACCTGGATGTGGATTTCATATAAAAATGCCAGCATTAAAAGTAACATGGATTACTAAGTCTCATTCAAAGAGTGGTTTAATCATAGACATATAGGATTAGTCTTAAGCTCTCTCTTTGACATAAAAAAAATTTAGACAGAAATGTTTTTGTTGGATAGATTAGAAGAGCAGAAGAGCTCCATTACAATAAGACTCTGTGTCTCAATAGATAGGAGATATATATTCAAATCCTTCATAGATAGGCGGGGTTTGAATTCTCAGGGACTGAATACCATGTTAATATTCAAGCTGCTTCATAAAAGTCAGAGCATTACACATTAGTTTTGGATGTATCTTCCAGCCACAATCTCTTCTCTTAACATTTCTTTTAAAAAAGACTAGTCTTATCTATATCTTTCCAAGTAGTCTTTTGCAACAGCCATGTATTAGTGTGATCAGAGAATATTCATTAGACTGAGATCCTTAGGGGGCCCTGTGGAAAATGTGTAAGCTCCTGACTAGGCTTAAAACTTGTCTAAGTGCTACAGTTCTTAGGTAGGGAACAGTTCTGAGACATGCAGAAAGGCAAGATTAGGCAAAGGCAAAACTTTCATCATGCTATGATGCCTCAAGGCACCTTAAGAATAAGGGAGACAATATTGAAAGAGGTTTTGGATTACACTACTATGTGATTTAAATTCTGATTTGTATTGAGTAAACCCTAGTTTCAGATAATCTGAGTTCCAGCCAAAATATGGCTTTATTTACTCAACTTTTTAAATTTTTTTGGTTTTTTTTTCAGAACATATTTTAGGCCCTTCTTACAAAGGGCCATAGATTTCATCCATTTTAATTGAAAGTGGGGGGGGGGCGGTTTGTGACTTTTTTTTGGGGGGAGGGGATGTTTATGGGTTTTTTTTGTATTTTTTGTTAGTTTAGTTCAGCTTGTTAGTTAAGAGACAGAAGGAGCATGGAGCAAAGTCAAAGACAAACTGCATTATTGTTTGTTGTGTACTGGCAGTACACCAAGGAAGAGTAATTAAATAAACAGTGCTGGAGTCCAGCAACAGTGAGCACCTTAGGCAACAACTTCCAAGGGTGAACTGCAGCTCCTAGGGAGGCCAAGTCTAGAATATAGTGTTATATTATATGACTAAATACAAACATGAAAATGGATGCCCTTGTGAAGGGAAAGGAGAAAGGAAAAGCAGAATAAAATTCTTGCGTTAACCTTCAGCATGTTTATTTCTAGTGATGGATGCTAGAGGAAAAGGTGCTGTAACATAAGTTGAGATAAAGAACTAGAGACAGGGCTAAAAATATCATTCAGGTTACCTTTCTCCTTCTCTTTTCCTGTCTTTGTCCCCTTTGTCCTCAACATGGTTTCAGAAAAATAGCTTAATTTCTTTATTAATCAGAGAATCCAGCCTGTGCAAAGAAGATTTTTAAGTGAAGTTAATAGATATATGCTTATAAGTAAGAGCAATACAGTCCCATGGTGAATTAGAGGGCATTTGTATATCTGAGATGATTGCCTCCTCCCACCTCCTCCCACTTTGGTCATATGTGTCTCTAATGTAAGGTTACTCAACAGGACTGAGACTACAGCTATTGAGCAACACTTGTTAATGTATTTTTTGATTCATATGCCATAATTTTCAAACAATTGTGACAGAAAATATATGAAAGTTGCCACACTGCCTCAGAAATACATAGCAAAAGTCACATGTTTATAGAGCAAAGAGCTCTTTTTTCTGCATTTTCAGGCTTCTATGCCTCATTTTGTGTCCATTGCTGTACATGCATCTGATTTGTCCTCTCTCTCTTTCTAGTATTTAGCACATAAGCAGCATTTCACTACATAAAGCAAATAAACAATGTTAGTCAGGATTTAACTTTCAGTAAATAAATTTCCACTTCTTAGCTCCCTCCAAAATTCTTCAGCTGTTATTTTGCTTTCTCATGGGCATGTGAGAGTTTAAGCTTGGATTCCGAATACCTCATATTGTCACAAATTTTTCAGTAGTTTAATTTCAATCAGAATCTCATCAGACTTGGGGAAGAGAGATAAGAAAGAGAGAAGTGAAAGAGAGAGAATTAAATTGCTCCAGTGTCAGATGGGCTGAGGTAGTAAGCTGCAGTCAACAGCATCTGAAATTAGGTCATGAAATAGTAAAAGGAATTTCATATGGAGGACATTTTTTTTTTTGATGGCAAATTGGAGGCAGGACTCTTTTGAAGAATAAGCTTTTGGGAATTTGGGAAAATTTCTTGGCTTTGGTTTTGGTTGTTTTTTTTGCTTTCAGCCTGTAGTGGTTTCACGTTTGCCAATTCCTGTTTCTCAAAATTAGTGTAGTTTTGAGTGTCTACCAGAATCATTTATTCTTCTTCTGCTATGAGATAGGATTAGGAGAAAAGCAAAGCCAGCTCAAACTTAAAAGGTATAAGGATAGGTTTATTAACAAACACTAAAAGAAGAGAAAAAAATTAATAATAATCAGAAGAAAACTTTCAAACCCCTTCCCTCTCCCCAAAAAGCTTCTTTTCTTTCTCACAGGCAACATATAAAGACAAAACTGGAAACTCTAGGTCACTACCACTTGTAAAATAGTCTTTCATCAGTCCATTTATAGAGAGGTCTGTTATGGTAACTTTCCACAAGAAGGTACAGTCTGCTTGTGTCTGTTAACTCTCACAAAAGCAGCCGCCCAAGAATGTCTGCAGTTGTGAACCTCCCATATCACACAGCCTTTTCCGTGGCTACATATGGGCCACAGATTCATGGAAGTATCATTTTAAAGTTGGAGAGTTCCAAAAGCAAAGGTTTTTCCTCACTATCTCTAAAATCACCTTCATCTCAAGAAACAGAGGTCTCCTTTTTTTGTTTTTCCCTGGGAGCAGAGGGCTTCTTTCTCTCTATCTTCCTCTGTTCAAAATTCTCTATTAAATCACAGCTATTTCAATATTTACTTAGTCCATCACAGATACATTTGCTTATCTCTACAATTTAAATACTCTTGCCATCTCCCCAAAATGCATATCTTTTCCATGGTTTAAAGGGATACTGTGCGAACTGACAGTGGTCAGAACATGGATTCTTGGGCTCTAGGCAGTGGTTTGAAGCCTGTGGGAAAGCCAAGCACAGAACTCTCTCAGTTTGGCCTGGGAAATCATAAGGAGGAACCCAAAATAATCTTGCAGATATCCTCCTCCTGACACCTGGTGTTTTTCTAACGTGTTGTTTACTTGTAAGAAGATGGTGGAGAGGTGTTGCTCTAAATGACCAATGATATTAATTTTACTGAAACACTGTATAAAAGAGTCTGTCTTTCAATAAACTTTGCTATAATGCCCTCCAAAGAAATTGGAGTTCCATGTATCATTACTTGGCCGTCCTGAATCATATTGATAGGATATTCTAGCATACTACTGTCTGTTACCACAGCTCACTAAAGACTTTCAGCCCAAAAACCAAGGTATCTTCTCTATCTAAAATGTCACTCTTCTCTACTGACTTGGATATCTTCATAGTGCCTCTTTACATGTTCTCTGGCTGTTCACTCACTCAGAGAAAGGTTAGTGCTCTGCAAGTTTCATCTGTGCAAAGAAAGAGTTTACATTCTCCCAGGTCTGCAGAGGTCATGATGGTTCTTTCCTGGGAAGTGGCTGAAGGTTGCAGACTCAGGGCATGCCGGGGCTGGAGGCAGGACCTCTTGTGCGGGGCCTTCCCCCCCACCCTTTTCCTCTGTCCAGCAGCTGCTGGAGGAGGGGGGACTCAGCCTGGGCCACGATGGAAGTGCAGCATAATGGTAGATGCTAGCAGCCACTTGGGCCCGGGTTTGACAGGTGCAGGGCATACTCTCCTCCCCTCCCTCTGTCCTGGAGCCATCAGGCCGACCCCGGCCAGGACGGCTGCAGCAGCAGGGCCTGGCCAGCCCGCCAGGCCCCGGGGGATGCGTGGTGGAGCATGGCCAGCCCTGTTACCTGCTCTGGTAGTCCAGAGGTGTATCTAACCCTCCAATTGGTTAATTAAGGTGTCAACTTCAAAGCCAGTCACTAACTGTTTTTTTCTGTAACTCTGTTGGAAAAAATCACTTTTGTGCTAAACCAGCACATAGAGGAATTGCTTTTAAAACATTGACTGCTGGATGTGAGAGAGGTGAAGGTTTATAATATTCTATATGAAGGAGGGTCTAAGACAAGCATAATCAAAGTCCTATTTATCTTTTCCTTTAGCTAGGGTGTGTTTCCTATTTCTCTGCCTTCATTTGAAGGAAAGGAGTTTTCAATGAATAGAACAAATTTAAAAAAAAATCATAGAATAAATGCTAAGTTACTTCTTATTTCCCACGATCAAAGCTGTCAAGTGTATTTTTCTTTCTTTTAGTTTGTGGGAATTTTTTCTTTTTTATTTTTTCCCCAGTATTGTAATATGAATGGAAATAACATATACAATTAACAGTGCACAAAAATAGACTTCAGGCAAAAAGCCACACAATTAATGGAAACCAGGCTTAAAGATATGTGACAGTGACAGCAATACCAAGAAAATTACAAGCATGGAAGAACTTCACCTCCCAGGTACTTGACTTTAACCCCATGCAAAGCTACAGTTTGAGAATTAATTCAAACGTGTTATTTGCAATGTTTCCTTTCTTATGAGAAATAACAACACGTACAGGCTGTATTAATGTGATGCAGAAAAAAATGTAATTGTAAATGAAAATATAATAAAAGGGTCAAGAGTTAACATACTTGGATTCTTGTTAGATAAAATGAAAACAAAACATGTTCTAAACTGCTGTAATTAGCACATAATGATAGAGAAATTAAAAGTTCATATTTCAAAATCCAAAATAAATAAACATATGGTATGGAATTTGCGTATCAGGGATCTAGATGTAAATTTTGATTACTCCATTTTGTCCAATATACAGATTGAGATTTAAGTCTGTGTTCCCTTCTACTCTCCTCCAGCAGAAAACAAGATTTGGAGAGTGACACAGGCAGAGGTGCTATGCACTTAAAACAAGAAAATTTTGATTGCAGTGGATTACTCGGAAGGAGTACTGCAGTACAGGCAAAAAGATAAATTGGCACTTGAGTACAGAAGTGCAGCCTGGAGAATGAGAAAGTGGATTCAAGCATGAGGTTCTGAATAGCAATTATGAGAGTTCCACTAGTGAAAACTCACGTGTGTCCCTGAGTGAAGGATGCCAGATTGGACTCTTTGTGTATGAAATGCCATCAACTTCTGTTAAGAGGAGGCGTTATCAGGAAAAAATATGAACATTTTAGTCTCTTTTCTTTCTTGGACTAATTAGAATATTTAATTCTTTGCCAAGATATGCACTCCAAAGGAGTTCTGCTGATGACACTTTGAAAATTTGCTTGAGAAACCATTCTTGATGTATCCCAAGCACAGGTGTGATATCTTCTGTTTCTTATGTTGAGTATATGGGATATTGAGCCTGACTCATTATCAGCTTCTTTATGGGATCATTGATTCTTCTCCCAAATAGGTTGTGGGACAGTGAATTTTGATACATGTGTACTCACTACTATGCATAGCCTTGCTGGTGTGAAAAGAAAAGTGCTGCAGGATGTTGCACCCTACCACTATACCTCTACAAGGACATTGGACATTACCACATTATTTTTTAGCTAGAGGAGCTCTAAACAGTTTGTCTCTGTGTGTGTTGCATAGAATATAGATCTTTTTCTCAGACATAGCACATATTCCATGTAGGTAATAAAACACCTGCAGTTGGTTTGTTACTCTGTAAATTAACAGAAGGGAGAGAGTCTCCCTCAACTGTGTCAGAAAGATTCCTCTTTGAAATAATTGAATAATTCTTCTAGTAAAAGTGACTGCTAACTTCAGTTTACTGCTGAATTCTTTGCAATAAAATAGCAGAACCTATCTTGCCTTGTAAGGTCATTTTCAGCACCTAGAGGGCACAAAAAAATGTTGTTAGAAACAGATTTTTAAATAAAATAATCTCAATTTCTTAGAAAAATATAAGATGAACAGAGTGCCGTGTCGGTTTTCCTTTTACTTTCAAAAGGAAAATGTGATTGAAATTATAGGTATGATGTAAAAGTGTTAATACCTTAACAGCATTCCCAGACTTTGAGAAACCAAATTAAATACTGGTTTAGTATGATTTAAATAAAATTAGTTGTGTGATGACTTAAAATGGTTAGGTAATATAAACTTCTGATCCTTTTTTTTTATCTCATCAAAATGTTGAGATTAAGGATTGCATGCATAGACTTCCTGCAGACATTTCTGGAGGAGATTCCAGTCAATCACGAGTCCAAAAATAAATAATAGTTTTTGTGAATATATTTTTACATAAGCCAGCAAGAATATAGAAACAATCATAAAAATAATGGCAGAATTTATATTTAATATCAGGTGTAACAATAGCAGATCCACAACAAAAATATGATTGTATTTTTTGCAATTTTCCAATGGAGATCTGATATTTTTTCTGGTGTTTTTTTTTTGTATATAATTCACATATAACTTCTTTATAGATTTGATTTTGTCTTTACTCATGAATATTCTGCTAAGTGCTACCTATAGGTTTCCTTTGGATATTCACTTACACACTCGGAATAGGAATACTTGGAATTAAGTTGTTAGATAACTGAATTAGCACAAGAATGTCTTGCTTAAGAAATGAGTTATAGGTTTTTACTTTCCTGTCATTCTACAGAGCTTGAAGCAAGCAAGGAGAAAAAATACAGCTATTGGAAATCTTCATTGGAAAAGAAGTTGTCCTAGGGGAAGAAAAAACATCTGGATATGTAGCTATTTTTGTAGTGTACTGAAGTTGCATTAAATTAGTTAGGAATTTCAAGGAGAATGAAGTATGTGAGTGCTTTGTTTAAAATTCTTCATCCTTTAAATGAGTGCTTTGGAGCTATTACCTTACATCTTTGTGATTTATCTAAAGTGAAGGCTACTCCTTAATCTCCACAAGTCAAAATAACAATGATAAATAGTAAAGAAAAGAAGTTAATAACACTGCACCATTGAGTTTTCTCTTTTTTAATAACTTTCTGTTCCCATACTCCATTTTCACTCACAGACAGCTGAAGAACCATCTTCACTATCATTTATTTCAAAATTAGTCTTCATGAAAAAGTTGACCATTCTGTGCTCCCACTACCTAAAGCTTAATGAATTCTGTTCAAATCCTTAACTGAAATTTGGAGATTAAGTTTCTCCATGTACTTTTAAAGTTGAATATGAAGCATGAGATTTATAAAATCTGGTTTCACATTCTAAGTGTACCATCAGCACTGAGCAATGTCAGCTGGAAGAAAGAAATTCATAGGACTTCACGAGTTCATTTGAAACAAACAAATAAACTCCCTCATTACAGATTCAATTGGAAGAGATAGCAGCAATTGTGTTTCAGTTTGGTTCAGAAACAGCTTAGTAAATTGTTGTCAGAACATTTTTAGCTCTTAGTTAGGACACCTGTCCTTCAGAGGATAGAAGGCTTTGCAAACACTCCCTTCATTAAGGCTATGAATTCATATAAATGATGTAGAGTTTTCTGTTGAAAACATTTGGAGATTGCAATGATTTAAGGAGGAGGATTCTTGCTTATGTTTGAAAACATAATTAATACTCTGATCTGGCTGAGTAATTACTGTCCAAATATTGGTCTATGCATCCATTCTCAAGCTTTCCGTAAATGTTTTAAGGAAAACACTAAGTTATTAATCTGGCTTCTTCTCTAACTTATTCTAACTTTTTCAACTGCATGTTGTTAGACCCTCAGAACTGTGCTAAGACCCCAGCAATTATGTGAAATGTAATTCAAAACAGTATGGTAAAATCAGGTGGACTGTTTCTACTAAAAAACAAACTCACAAGAACAGTAGTATTCTTTTTTTAGCTGCTGCCCTTAAATTTTCTGACTATCTGACATTGCCTGAAAGTCTCCAAGTTCTGCAGCTAAAGAGCAGTCATACTAAGTTCCCTGCAGTAATCTCCCACCTCTCTGCAATCATATAATTGACTTCTGAATACTTTCCAAGCAGCTTAAAAAACTGACTATTGATTCGTCCTAAGGGTGAACAGCACACATACTGTTAAACTTGTCTTTTCTGAATATTGGAACCAGTATTCAGTATTAACCCCCACTTTGAAGTGGAGCAGAGCCCACTGTGCCTCCAATAAAATCTACTGTGTTTTCATGCATGGCACAGTTCTCAGGTCAACTCAAGCTGTTTAAAGTTATAAAATCCTTAAAAATCTTAACCATCAAACTTTCCTCGGTGTACTCTGCATCAGCAAAGGCTTCAAGATTGTTTCTGCAACTGAAGTTCTCCAAGACACTTTAGGGGAGTACAAAATCAGATTTCTGTTGAATGCCAGTAAGTTCTCAGTACTTAACTCTCTTGTATTCCCTGAAAAATTCCATCTTAAATACCTTCCTTTAAAAACAAAACAAAACAAAACAAAACAAAACAAAACAAAACAAAACAAAACAAAACAAAACAAAACAAAACAAAACAAAAACAACAACAACAAAAACCCCAAAACAGTGCATCAATTACACTTTGAAGACCTACTTGATATTTGTGGGGGAAAAAGGGTCATTTATTTTAGGTGTATTCTATAGGGATTGATACTCTGGTGGTAACAGTGAATATTAGAGATGAGATTCTTCACAGGAAGATGCGCTAGCCCCTGAGAAATGTAGTCATGGAATAATCTATCCTCAGAAGAAATACCCTACCTTTTCTCCACAGCTAGAAGTTGTCTTGCACTTTCAGACACAAAAAATTGTTCTCAAATTTTGAAAGAAAAGTAATTTTTTCTAATAAAATTCTTAGGTAATCAGTTGTCCAGTTGTCTTTTTTTTTTTTTTTTTTTTTTTTTAATCTATGCATATTCCCACCTTTTGAGTAATTTTCAGCTCTTGGTCTCAGTGGTATTGTGTGGCAATTAGTGAATTCAATCACTTCATCTTAGGCAGAACCATCATCACCAGAGTCACTTAAGTACATTAATGAACACATTTTGATTAGATACACAGAAGGCCTCTGTGATGTACAGAAGCAGAATCTCTTTGTTTCACAGAAAGGTCTGGGGCACACAGCTCCTCACTGGTCTGACAGAAATTAATGGAAATTATACACCTAAGCACCTTTGAGGATCTGCAACAAAGAGATTAAATGACTTGCTCAAGGTCATTGCTCAAGGAGTTTTTCAGTGAAAAAGTAGTTCCCTAAATCCACAAGTCTTTTGACTTCATCTTCAGGCTATGCTCTCCTTTAGTTTTTTGATTAAGGAGGCAGAATTAACAGAATACTTTAGGTAATATGCTGCTGAAAGCTGCTGAAACAATATTATCATGGTTCTTTACACCACTCCTTTATATAAGGACTAAAGAGGACAGAACTCAAAAACCATGCAGCTGTTACACCAAATTCTTTATCCTATCACAGTATATTTGAAGAAGATAACATTGCTTTTTTTGTCTGTATGTCAGTCAGGAACCTCAGGGGAAAAATAAGGAAAAAGACATGTCAAATCAAGATGAATGCTCAAGGTGGAGAAATGGTTCAGAATTAAGGTCTATAGTCCCTATAACTCCATCTCATAAAACTGAAAAAATACAAACATGCATCAGCTATAACATGAACTATATACATAGAATTTACTTACAGTAAGAAATCAACTATAGATTTTTATTCAAGCAGCCAGGGGAGACCCACAATGACAAACCATTCACTCTTTAGTTAAGCATTTGCAATGACATTTTTCAAGAATTTCTAAAATTAGGCACTGATAGTGTACTGACATTCAGTGAAAAAATTGATTTCTCCCATTTTTAGAAATTGTCTGCTTAAAAGCTCTGTTGTAAAACTCCATTGTGGAGGCTTGATTAAGGCTGGAATGACAGGCTAAGAATATGGAACTGGAGCCTTTGCAGAAGTGTTCTCTGTGGCAAATAAATTGTTTCTCCATCTTTATTCATCTCTTCCTATTTCCCTAT
This sequence comes from Trochalopteron elliotii, assembly GCA_024734555.1. NCBI lineage: Eukaryota > Metazoa > Chordata > Aves > Passeriformes > Leiothrichidae > Trochalopteron > Trochalopteron elliotii. Next base: position 1,911,249 of record JANPWX010000419.1, read on the forward strand.
TTCTTTTATCACTTTACCCCACAGCTGCTATCAACATTCATGGATTTGATCTCCCTAAGCCTCGATAAAATCTTCTGTAATTTTTATCCTTGTGATGCTTAGATGAAAACTGAGTTCCTGAGGGACTGTGTACCACATCACTAGTGGATTGTGAGCTGAACTATAAATAGCACCCATAGCCACATCCTGACTCCCTATTTTTGTGTGTTAACATCAGCAATATCTTTGCTTTCTAGAGCAACTTCTAAATTATTTGGGTTTTTTGTGCTCAAAGGGAGTCTTGATTTATGGATGTGCTTTCTGGCACTCTGTAGCAAGAAAAGGAAAATCATTCAAATAATGGAGGATTGTTGACAGACTGGGTGTCTGAACTATCAAACTGAAGCAGAAAAATCACAGATTTAACAGAGTAAGAGCCAACACATCCCCATGAATCTCCAGGGACACAAGGTGAGAGCTGAAGGACCTTGCTTTCAGTAATTCTTTTAAGGAATATTATATCTGTACTGAGCCATAACATCTTTTATATAGTTTCTTCCTTTCAGCCAACTTGCAATTATTCTAATAACTACCTTTTTTTTTTCTTCCCCCCCCCGGCATGTTTTGCATGGTTTGCTCTGTTATGAAGTATTAACCATTTTGATGGCCTGGATTAAAAAAAGAATAAAAGGAAGAAAAACACTGCCTAGTACCAAACAGCTAAATATAAATGCATCATAGCACTTTTATGGGGCTTTAAACTCTCAAACAAATATTGATTGTTTCTTAAGTGCCTTCATCAATCCTTACAGAAAACATGATTTTGTCATGGAAGGATTTTTTAAAAATTAAGGTTAAAAAAAAATAGTATCACACTCTTACAGTAAAATTGTAGGAGATTGCAGAACACTTTTACAAAGGAGTTTAGGACTCATTGTAGAGCAAGGAAGCTAAGGTGCTGAGCAGCAAAAAGACATCAGAGACAGGTTTATGAAAAATAAACCATCAGGGAATTTTTTGGGGGGTTAATTATTATAATTTCAGTTTATTTTCTGTATTATCATGATAGGTATGATTATGTAGGTAACTTTTACAGTAATTTTGCAGAGTCGTCCAAAAGGACTGTGACAACTGAAGCATAAATTAATGTTGTATTTAGTTGAGGTGGATTATACTATAGTTGCAGCTCAGATAATGGTTCTCAGACTCATTGTTTTGGTTGGGTAGATGTTGGCAAATAAAGATTCAAATTTGAGTAAAAAACACTTACAATATAATTTTACATAGTATAAGTTTATGCATACTTTCCTATTTAAGAAAAAAAAAGTATTTTTAATTGCTATAATTTTGCTTCAAATTATATTCAAACATGTAGAGGTAAAGCAAGCGAAGGAATAACCAAAATACTTCTCTTGTAGAAAGTCACAACTCTATGCGCAGAATTTAGAGTTCTTCACATGCTTACATGTCATCTAGTTCATTGAATAAGCAGAGCAACAACAATTTTTCAGAGACTTTAGAAGCTCTTGCATCAGTTTACCTCAAGCAGTTAAAGTAACCTACTGAAAAATCACTGGTCTTCTTCAGCTGCATCCCTCGTCTTCATATTCATCATCATTCCTCACACAGCTCATCCATGACACCCCTGAGGACAGTTCTTTTTTAGAAATACAGCTTTTGGAATCTCTTGCTGTGAGAGTGTTTCTTTTTCTGTGGTGGTGTGTGACAATCTACCGCAGAGCTGTTCCTGATTAAGAAATATTGCTCCTCATTAGAAGACAAACAGAACAATAATTGTGCAGCATTTGTTTTGGAGAAGTAAACCACCTACCTTAGCAGACAATTCATAAATGCCAGTATTCCTACAGATCACCTGAATCCCGTGCTTTGTTCTCATCTACACTGGTGAAGTCTATGGGATTTTCCAAGCTGAGCATTGGTTTCCTAAACTTTTTTCGTTTTCTATAGCAGAGCCTTGTTATCATAAACCACAAAATTCTGACTTGAACAAATGTATAATTAAGAGATAGCAATGTTATTAGAGTACTTTTTCTGTTATGCACTTTTCTAATCTATACTTTTTCTTTTGACACAGCGTATTTAGAGTGTTCTGCATGAGATATATCTTATATAAAAAATAACTTAAAAACCAGAAAAAAACCCCTAAATAACCCCAACCAAAAAAACCCCAAACAAATTTAAAAAACCCAACAAATGAAAAAAAAGGTTATTTATAGAAACCTCAAACTGGAGGGATCTATATGTAATTGTGAACGTGGTAAGAATTCAGAAAATTTAAGGGAAATCATTGCAAAAGGTTGCATATCCTTAAACATATTATTAAAAAAAAAACAAACTGATGAGGAATGTCTGTTATCAGTTAGCAAACTAATTTATGATCTTTAAATTATCTTATTGATAATTACTCTCATAATTTATCAAGAAGTAAGTTTCCTTTTGAAAGATCTGTATTTTAAGCTCAGTAACTGCTAGAAGAATATACTTCTATTTTTGGATGCCAACATCAGGATCATCTAAGTTATAGTATTACCAATACTATTACTGATATTGTTGAATAATTTCAGAGTGGTTATCAGTATTCAATAACACCAGGCATGACTTATCATGGCTTTTCACGTTCATGTTTTCGCTTTTGTATTCTGTGATCTTGAAGTTTGCAAACAGTTGCACTTTGTCTCCTTTTCTAATTAGAACTGTATGTTTTTCCAGGTTTAGTAGCAATTTAATGCTAATGTGCAAGAGTAACAGAAGAATTGTTAGGATTGTAAGCCTCTGCTTTTTTTGCCTTTTTTCAGTCCTTGTCTCAAAATCTAACTGTAATCATCAGTTTCAGATTCAGAGATTGTGAGAAGAAGGTGAGAAGATTTTCCTGGTCCCAAACCAGGCACTTGTGTTAATCTGGAAATAATCAAACCAAAATTGACTGGCTTCCTGAAGAGCTCCTGCTGGACTTTCATCTTTGTGGGGCTATAATTGAAAACAAATGTACTCCATGAAAGATTTCTTTCTCATTTGGGAGACAATAAATTATGCAGGTTATCTGAATGTTTTCAGATCTGTTTCCTACTAACCATTATTGGAAGCAGCCTATATGCTCAATGCTCCTAAACCCAACTGTAGCAAAGTCTTTCTTTGACTAACTGAGACATTATCTCATAGTCACCAGCCTCAGAACAACACTGGTTTATCAAAAGATTCTTCTACTCCAAGAGCAGGGCAAGCATTCTGGGCCCAAAAGTCTCAGAGGTGGAGGGACTGAATAGAAATTAAATAAAATTATACCCAAATTGACATGGATGGTAATTGACAGATTGGTAATCCATTTCTTTAGTGCTGTCATTCAATATTTTTGGGGGCATAGAAAAAAATCCATTCCCCAAAGCCATGGAGAGAGAGAGTTATTTATAAGCAGCTTTATTTCTGAAGGTCAAGGTTCTTCTATCCAAACCAAGGGATTTGAACACTACACAGAACTGATAGTTTCATTCCATGTGCCCTACAGGGGATGGATACAGGATAATTCAAGGCTTGAGGAGCTTAATGGGAAAGAGAGGGGGAGTTAGGAGTATAGGCAAAAGTCCTGTAGAGAATGTTTGTGTTTGACAAATGTTATTCAGTGAGTGATCTAATAGCTGTCAACTACAAAGTCAGAATACTTAAATTCTTTAAAAATCACATCAATATCTCTTTATGCTTATTTATGGCTCTTATCATGACAATAATTAGAAGCATTTGCCAGCTGGAAAGCATGTAAAATTTTGAGAACAAACAACTACTTTTTCATAAATAAAAGTAAACTCACTTTAAAAAGTGTTTCATGAGAAAAAAAGGGGACTAAATACCTGAAGAACAGTGTTTTACTCCATGCAAAATGGTTTTGGGTTCCAATGCAGAGAGTTTTTAAGAGACAGTAGAAGTGGTAAATGAAGTTAAAATAGATACAAATACTAGTTTTGATAATTTTACATCTAAAATTTGAATAAAAATTAATTTATTATAACTAATTAATAAAATAAAGCGGGGCTCTGTTAAAGACAAGAAACAAAGAAATAAGTAGTTCCAATGGGATAGACTCAAAGCTGAGCTGAATTTAGAGTTGAAGAACTCAAAGCTAGCTGAATAAAATCTAAGAATTACACATCTCTAAAAATAGCAGTAAATCTATTTTTAAATACACATAAATGTGTATATATATTAAATATATATTTTACAATGGGATTAATTAAATTTCAGGATTGTTTTTAAACAGTTTTTAATAAATTTGCTTTTATCCTTGCATTATTTATATGTATCCTTGATATATCAAACCATTTGAAAGTGGAAAAACAAATTCCTTCAACCCCAGGAAAAATCTGCATTGGCAGTAATTTTTCAGCACCTTTTCTTTGATTTTAATGGTTTGCAACATACGCTTACAGAGCTTTCCTAGATTTTGTGGAAGGTTTCAATGGGAGAGTGGAATTGTGAATTCCGATCTTGGCCACTCTTGTTATTGTACTTCACAGACTATGCATGAAGTGTCACAAATATTTTGAGTATACATAGGAAAAACCATATACTCTTAGGCTAATCAAAAGAATGACAGTAAAGGGTAATCAGAAATGACTAGTCTTCATGAAATTTATAAAAAATGCAAAAAGATATAATTTTCAATCCACTCAAAGAACATGGATAAACCCAAACTTAACAAATCATTTTTCCTGCTCAGAGAACAGTAGAAAAATTATTTCATAACATGACTGGTTTAATATAAAATTAAAAACAAATGTAAGTGATATGAACAAAATATTCTGACACATGCAAATTATTTACTCCTCTTTAAATAATTGAAAACTCATCATCATAATGAATTAGTCTCTAAAGCTCTTTTTGACCATAATGATTTCATTAAAATCTCAAATGTAATAGCTTTCAAATTTCCATTACAAAATGATCTTTACACATCAAGATAACCACGACAGTAAGATTGGACAGGAGGATATCATCTGGCTCAAAGTGTGGAACTGATACACCGTAAAAGGCAAATTTGTGAGAAGGAAAATCTGCAGCAGTTATAGACGAGTTTACAGAAAGCATCATAGGCCTGGAGAAAATAGAGCCTTTGTGGCCATTGAGTAGCATAAAAACTATGTGAGATGGTATTTGTGATCAACATAGAAGCTTTCTAAGCTGTCGGCACATTGAAAATTGCTCCAGTGACTGTCCCTTAAGGACTCTGTTCCCAGCAGACCCTAGAGTCACAGATATCTCCCTCACATCCTTGATGCATGTTAAAAAGCTACTGCTGATATCTGCTCTCACCATTATCTGGCTAACTTCTTCCTCTGTCTAATGATATGCACTCTCAACTTTCAAAACGTACCTTCTAGCAGAGCAAAGAAGAATTTGGCTAATTTTAGGGAATACCTTACTTAGGGTAGGCTTACAAGGCACTGCCAATCATGCACCTGATGTATTTTAAGAAAAATATAATGTGCCTATTTTTATGAAAGAAGGCATAGTGTAAGAAATAGGATACTGAATAAAGAGAGAGAAATATTTCAAAAAAGACCATCTGAGTTGGTCTTTCTCCAGTATATCTTCGACTTAGAAGCTTGAGGTAAAGGTTCACGACAACTCCCAAAGAAAGTCTGAACTGTTACTTAAGGCTAGTTTCAGTCCTTCTAAGTACAAAGTTTTGCCCAAATGGACAATGCCTTTCATTATCACCATTCTGCGGAGAATCAGTTTGTATGTAGGATTTTGTGCTCCTGTCAGCTTTAACAACTCAGCTAATTGACTGCTGTATCCCCTGTAAATAATTTCTCATGTGAGAGAGTTTCAGATGCTGTTGAGTAGAGCTCTACACGTGCAGTGTTGCTCCTACAGATACTGAAAATGAGCAAAAGTTCAGCACCATACTTAGCTTAAAAGGATTCAGTAATGTACTTAGCTTGTACTAAGCACACTTATTTACACAGTACAAATACATTATTTTGTGACAACTGTATGAGCAAGAGTAAAACCACCCCATTTTATGTGGAAAAGGATGCAAACATCTATCTCTTTTTTTGATATAGAGCTTCATTACGTGTGTTTTCCCACACAAAATTAAAACAGTAAGGTTCAATGACAGCTCTTAATAGAGAATAAACAGGATGACACACTTGCTAACTGGAGACAGAAGTGCATTTGAATCATAAACATAATTTCTTTGAGCAGGGAAGGATAACCTTCATGGAAATTTAAGAGGACATACAGTACATTTATCCAGTTTGACATCTGAAAGCATGGTTTCAACAAATTATGACTGGTTCACAACTAAATAAAAAAACAAAACAAAACAAAATCCTCGAAACTATATCAAAGTTCAAAATTTGTGGAAATTGGCTTTTTGAAGCCATTAGAAAATTGCATGCTGATTTTGAAATTCATGAAAATGCAAAGGAAAGTATCACAGTCATGAATATATTAAATCTGCCAAGTTTTGGGTCATCCCCATGATAGTCACTGATGAAAATTAATTGCTTCTGAAGGATGGCTTGTGTTCCATGAGGAGTGCTGCACTTGCATCTAATAGATGTGTCCGTCATTAAAGTTTGATTGAGTTGAATGCATGGCTGATTATTCCCTCTAGTTGCTTGGGAGTTTCCACTAGACAAATAGTTAAAGCAGAGGGAGATGTGTCACTGGGTAGCTATGGTGTTAGATTTATTTGCTATTGATTGACCTTGCATTAAGTAATGGGACTTTGCAGAAAGTCAATTAATCCTTATGTTTTAGTTAGGCAAAGTTTTATTTATTTATTTATTTGTAAGTAAAAATATGTGTAGAACCTGCAGAGCCCATCCATGAGTATCTATTTTGGAGTTCCTGCTTCAAAGCAAGAAAAATTCAGTAACTGTCCTTAAGGGCGTAATCAAATTCCCAACATTTATGGGAGTGTTGCATTATTTGCTGGGTGAATTGATCTTTCCTGTAGTCTGGTTGTGCAATATCTGTGAGTTTCCCAGTATCTGACTTATTTGTATGGCACATCAAGAATATGAGACATACCACTTTTGTTTAAACAAACATATGAATGCTATTTCCATTGTCTTGTAGAGATTTATCAACATATGTGTTCATACATGTACAATTGTATGCTGATCTGCAAATAGATATCAAATAAAACTTTCATAATTCTGTATTTATTCACTGAATGCTACAGAAATTGGCTAATGTTTTATTTCCTTGTTTCCTACAGCATGCATCCTCATTTGTATGTAGATGCCGCTACTTAATTAGTTTACAGATTAGTGATCCAGGTATCTGTATGTGCAGGTAATATTTATAATTAGAGACTAATTTGAAATGAATATTTATTTTGTTGTCCACATAACATTGGATTAAGTCAGACTCGACTGACCTATTTGTAATTTATTCTAAGGATTTTTAGTGTCATTTTTTGCCTTTTAAAAGAATCATCTTAGATTGTATGAATATTCTGTTGTGTACTCCAATGGTTTAACAGCTAATACAGATACTCTTGTTTGAAGGATGGTGTGAAAGACTGAATACTGTTGATTCAGAACACTGTTCAGAACTGAATGTTATCTTTTAGTATGCTTTCATATAAATAGAGAAATTTATAATATATGTGTGGATATTTTTACATTACAAACTTGGGCAAGGGAAAATTAATGAGTAATATCTGTTTATCTATCTATCTATTGCCTGCAGTGTTTCTAGATATTTTTGTTTGAGTGTAAATTATAAACTACAATAAAAGTGCTTTTTTCTTTGTGAATGCTAGAAAAGTAAAGTTCTTTCACAAGTATGTAATTCAAATAAGACATATTAAAAATAAATAGATTAATGCTTATAGATAGTCTTTGTTATTTTGGACTGGATATTGATTTATTTTCTAATTAAAACATGTTAGATTACTCTTAGTTTGTTTTCCAAGAATGAATAATATTTATTCTTATTTTTTTAGAGGAATAGCTGATTGATAACTCTTACTAGATGAATATTGCATGGTTTTATTCCAATCAATTACAGTGTTATTAAAGAATAATAACACTGTTGTGCATGACTAAATTACTTCATTCTGCACTGAGAACTGGCTCAAATCTGTCCACTGAAAAGACAGGTTTTTGGAATAAGTACATTAATTTTCTGAAGGAATTGCTGAGAAGTTATGATTTTTTTCCTTCATTTTTCCACCTCTTTTCTCTTACACATTTTGAGTTTTATAAGAGGCAGTTATCAAACCCTTAAATTCTCATTTCTTTCCTGAAATTGTAAGCAACAGAAAAATACAAACTTAGTTAACCTACAGCTTGGTAACTTCTGACAGCAGTAGAACTTCTTCATTCGGTATGTTGGACCTGAAATGAACTTGAAATCTTTTCATCATATAAATATTGAAATTTTCTGTGAAATTTAGCTTGCAACTGAAAAGGAATGATATACGTACAGATGAATCCTTCCCTCTCACCTAAACTGACATTTTAAAAATATATTTTAAATTAAAAAATAACAATTACAAATGTAGCAAATATTCCATGACATCAGTGAAATGAAACTATAAATAATTGAAACGTTTCTAAACACACTATGACTGACAACCACTGAAAAATATGTGTGTTTATGCCATTTCACATATTACTATGCTCAATTTCCCTTATTTTATGCCATATATAGTTTTATTAAAGATATTCACTTCTAATTGCTGTAAGTTTCCATGATATTTATCTTCTCAAAACTAGCAACCAACTGAAACACACCAGTCTGGCTGATAAATACTGCAGAGCAAAAATGAGTCCCTGGGTCCAAAATCTTTGGATGTTCATCTTATTGCCACCTGGCAGAAAATCAGAAAATTTAAGAACTCAGCTGATGTCGAAAGACAATCACACCTGGAAATAAAATTTTCAGCTAAGCTGTAGTATTTAATAATGTCACATTTTGGAGGCAGTGGGTTTTTTTTTTGTTTTGTTTTTTTGGTTTGTTTCGTTTGGTTTGGTTGGGTTTTTTTCCATGGGTCAGCACACAGCAAATGGAGTTTACGCTTCTAAATCAGCAAATATAAATTTCTTGGACAGATTTTCATGAGCACCCCTGTAAGGTATCTCCACAAGAGAATCATCAAACTATATGGATTTTATACATGTGTATGCCAAGATATATCACATATCTCTATGGAATATGAATGAAAGCCCCAAAACATGTGATGCAACAGAGTGGTCTCACACAGGTAAATAGCAAAAGATAAAAGTGTCTGTTTGCCCATGTTTGAGCACATTTTTTATCAAAGAACCTTTTCATCTCCCCTCTTTCCACTTCTATCCTCTGTGAAAAACTGCACAGTATGCTCAAAAGAAAAACTAAAGAACTAGCATTCAAGCAGTGGGCAACAAGAGTGTATGTAATTAGTCCTTTCTCCTACTCTTAGGTCCCAAGCGATTTTTGGTTAAGCAGTGTTGCAGGGTAAGCAACATATTTAAACAATCTCAGCACACTGAAATGCAGAATATATACCTTAATGTAAGAAATTTTTAGGCAGACAACTTATCATGTATTTTAATTTAATTTATTTCAAGATGCAAAATGCATACTGGGAAAAGTGATTTTGTTAACTTTTATTGAGTAAAACTCTACTGAAAACAGAAAGAAGTGCAATAAATGTGCTTGGCATCACTATTGGTTGTGGAAAGGCCAACACCTTCTCATGGGACTTCAGGCTACCTTTGCTCTAATTACAGTTTCCTATATGGAATGTTAAATATGTAAGAACTAATGAAACAGGTCTTACCTGACAATCTAACATTTTAGCATTTATATCATCCACAGGCATCTTATAGATGCTGAATTCAGACAGGTTTTTAAGACAGCCTGTCTCTGTTTCTTTTCCTTTACAGAGAAGGTTGCAGTAAATAATGGAGGAATGTATAGGGCCCTGGATACTCTTGTTTGGCTTTTATTTGAGAGGGGGCACTCACCAAGGACACAAACCCTGCTCAGGATAGTGCCAAAGTTTGAGAACTGGCTGACACAGCAGTATTGAAACAGTTTGATCTTTGCATTCATTCTCAAAGCCATCAATCCTGACACAAATGGACGCTGAGATAAGGCATTCAGGCAAGCATGGAAAATGGCACCTTTTCCCTCTCATAGCGGCTGAGAGTGGATAATTTTGGTATGTCTGAAGGTATATGTCATTCCACTGGGCACAGCCAAACTGCCCTGGAAGTGGGAGTAGAGATGGGTTGGACAAGTTCATCAATCATGGGGGACCCTGCCTCCAAACATTGTACTGCTTAGAAGTAATATGCCCACCTGGGTCTCTTCCAACTTTTGAGCTACAGGCTGCAAACTGCAACTTTATAGACATAATTAGACAAAGCTTAGTGCCACAGTCTGACAGCCTCTCATGGATATTTATAAAAAAACTTGTAAAAAATATAAAACTTATCTGAGGAAAGCAGTAGACACTGTACTCTAGGGAGCATTCCTGCCCTGCTGGGAAATCCGGAAGTGTCTCTTATTTTCATAGCTCTCTAAAATCCTTCTGGTAGTGGTTCACCACAGCTATTAAATACATGCATAACTCCATATAATCCCCTGCTCCCTCCCCTCCCCATTTGTTCATAAGATATTTTCAGAGGAAGAGATTTCAAAGTAAGCTCTTATCCAAAATACGCTTGGTTTTAGTTCTTATATCATGATTTGTGTGTTATTTTTTCATGACAAACTATATTTTTCTAATATTATTTTTCTACTAAAGTGATTTTGAAACTTGATCTATTTGAGGTCATATTGAATATATATTTGTAAGCAGGGGGGGCATGTGACTGAGCATGGGAAAAATGTTGCAAGCAATCATGGCTGCAAGGAAACCCTCTGTTTGCAACTAAACAAATATAATTCCTGTTAAAAGAACTGCTAAGGATGCAGTGTCTGGGAGTTTATATCAAAGTTTAAAGAAGGACGCTTGTGTAGCTGTCTGAAACAGAGACAATACAATACTCAACATGACTTGCCAAGTGACCTAAAATATCTGAAATGAGAAGACAATAAAGAAACAGTGTCAGCATGCTAGAGTGCAAGATGAACACTGAGAGATAGAGAAAGGAATGAGTACCTGGAAGACGTCAGGTTGAGAGCCAGCTCTCCTGCAATTGATGTGATGATTCTCTGGGACTATAAATCAAAACTTTACCACAATCAAAGCAACTGGGGAAAAAAAAAAAAGGGGGGGGGGACACTAAAATGATTTTTTGTGAAAAAAAAAAACCAAACCAAACCAAGACCAGTGAAATCTGTTAGATTAGGGAGGTGTAACTTAACAAAATCATCTCCTTAAATTTATGAATTCTAGATCCCACATCAAGTAATTCCTGAAAATAGCAAAAGAAAACAAATCTGTTATTGTACTTATTTTTTCCCATTTAGAGTATAAATTTGTGATAACGTTTTTTGTTCCATTATGTTTTGAGAAGCCACATCAAATTTGATAAATTTATTAACTTATCTGTTTCACATTCACTGGCTTTCTATCTCAGAAGCACAAGAGAAAGCAGAGAAATAAGGCAGTACATTTGAACAGCTACTCTGCTGGAAGCACCTAGATCTTTTTTCTGCCCACAACCTCAACAACTTGTAAGAAGCCTAATTGCTAGGAAACACAGATTGTCTATACTGTGAGAGACACTACTTGCATTTGCAGTAGAAACCTCTAACAGAATTGAACTAAAAATACATCTTTTTTTCTTTGGTGTAGGTAATTTCATGGTCCGGAAAAAGGCTTAGGATTATTGTACCATTTTCTGCAATACTTTTTAGAACTTTATTAAAATGAAGAAGGATCTACAGAAATTCATGGAAGATTGTGGTACTGTACCTAGATCAAAGTATTGACTTTTACCTCATAATTGTAGTTAGATCAAAAGTTTCTGCATGTTTCTATACAGCTGACGATTCTACCACACTGCAGTTCTTTAGCATTTCTACTTTCAATTTGCCTGAGGCTAGTGATGAAATTCCTCCCACCTTGTGGTATGCATGATTGCAAATGTGGCAAATTAAGAAATCTGTGGAAAGAAGAACTAAAAAATTATTCTAAAAGCAAAGACAAATAAGAAAAAAGAGAAAGCACATTAATCAAATAGGGGGGGAACTGTGTTAATGTTTCTCTTTAGTCATTTTCTCTTTATTTCCTATGAAGATTTTTGACAGGAAGTGTCTAGTTGAAGAAATGTAGAAAAGATTGACAGGAAATATTGCTAGGGGGAAAGCCGAGGAGAGAGTACAAGATTGTAGAAAACATCAGGCTACACAGGCAAAAAAAGCTCGTGCAGAGGATTTTCAATCAGACTGGAAGTGAGCAAGTAGGAGGAAATAAATACTGAAGCGACAGCTCCACTGTCAGATGGCGTGTCCATCAAAAAAACCCCTGGCCTCCTTGTCTACCTGCCTTCCCCTGCTGGCCCCTAAAGCTCTTGGAAACGGAGGAAGATACCTTCAGGATCCTTTCAGGGTCAGATATCCTGAAAATAGACCAGAGAGCAGTGGATATTCTGTTTGCTGCTTCTTGTGTTCACAGATGTGTCAAGGGAGAGCACTTATGCACATTTACACCAAGGACAAGACAGGAAATAAAGGTGGAAGCCATGTCTTTGCCTCTTCTATGTCTTGTATGTTGGTCTGGGTCTTTTCTTTTTAGATTTCTCATTCCACTGCCAGTCACATTTTCAGGAAAAAATTGTCACATTTCTTTAATCCAATGCTGTTTGACCATACAAATATTTATGTTCATATTTGCATACCAATATGCCATATATGTAAAGATCATAAAGACATTTCCACAAAAAGAATGTCCCAAATTATCAAAAAAGAAAGGTGAGGGTGATTAAATACTTACATAATAAGAGGATTAATAAGTACATTGAGAAAGGAAAAAAAAAATCATTGAGGAAGTATGTCAAAGTAGGGATTGGAAGCTAACCTTCTCTAACTTGCAAACAGTTTGCTAAAAACATGGTAAACCTTGAATAGAACCTGATTGTTAGATTTTTGATAACTTATATACAGTATCTCCTGTGTCTACACCCTAAAATCTACATTTGAGATCATTTTGATGCTTGTTATAATAAGATTTTAAGCTGCTACTTAAGTTCCTACTGCCAAAGGTTAGCCAGTTTTTATATGGGTATTTATCATTTGAAAAATATCTTTCAAACAGGTGAAAATATTCAGCTGATCATCATGTTGGGAACAAAATCCATAAAATGTGAAAATTAAATTAGACATTAGTAAAATTCTTTGAGGACCAAGGTCAATTAGAGAGTGACATGAGGGAAATTGTTGATGCAGAGTTACTGAACATATTTAAGGCTTTTCTAGTGATACATAGGACTTATTATATATCACAGACTGCTTTCAAAGTGTTGTAGAGACATGAACTAATTAATCTGCTCCGTCAGAGACAGAAGTGGAAGTATTGCAAATTATAGCACCACCTGCCACAACTTCTGTTAAAAGGTAGGAAGAAACCTTATTTTCAACAACCATCCCATGTTGGGCTGTCTGTCTTTGGTATTTTCAACAACCATCCCATGTTGGGCTTTCTGGTTTTGGTAACTAAATGTACATGCATGTGTATACATGAAAACTGTATAGCTGAAGACATGTAAAAGTAAATGGGAAAAAATTACACATAAAAAAAAATTGCACATAAAAATCTGGTTTTGAAAGACACTAAACATGCATTTGGATTACTGAACAATGCTACTATTCCAGGTTTTATGATCCATTGGGGCAATAGTGTTCATAAAATATTAAATACTTATTAATAGTTTCTTTATGCTACATCTCATTATATACTGAGCAATGGAGCTCTAGAAGCTGAGAAGTATTTTTTTTATACTGCACTGACTTGTGTATCAATTATATTCTTAGTTTGTCTTACTGCAGTCATTAAGATCCCTCTTTGCTACAGTTGTATAAACAAATCAAGGATGTTTTAGTGAAAGGACAACAATTCAAGAAAAAACACCAGATGAATATACCCAGAAACAACATATTGTTCTTATGTTTGGCTGTGATATAAGCATATCCTAAATTTTCAGCATTGAAACAAAAATGAAATTATTTACATATTGCTTTGGTAACTACTGACATGCAGTACATAAAATGTTCAGCAGAAGTGTTTGACTGACATTTGTCTCCTTTGAAATATCAGAAAGCAGAGAACTCTGACATTTTAAAAGTAACGTACATGTCGTAGAGTTAAAGACAGTGATGATGTCTGCGAAAGTGGTGAGAAGAGAACTTAGCACTGAAGTTGATTGGGGAAGTTTTTATTATTTGTATGCATGGAAGGAGTACATTGCTAGGGTTTTTTTTTTTCATTAAATCAGTTGCAAAAAGAAATGGTCCCATCTTTCTTTAAAGGACACTTGTGAACCTTGTCTGAAACTTGAGCCAGAGAGTGATATAAACACACATATTATTCATGGAAGCGTGGCTAGTGGATTTTCCAGATAGTGAATTACAAGCAAATCTTCTTTAGTTATTGTTTAAGTTTCTAAATTTCTTATAGAAAAAGTTAAAGGACCTCTAAAATATTTGGAATTATTAGGGAGAAATTATGTACTTGGACTTGCAATGACAACATTTCAAACTGTCAGTAAGTATTAATTTAAGAACACTATGTCTAGATTTTCTTAGTTTATTAGGAAGCATAATGCTTTTAATGTCAGATTTCTGATCTTTAAATTAACCTTAAAGACAGACTAGCTAATAAGCCTGCATTAGAGCTGGGGCATGGTCTTAATTATAGAGACACTCACTTGTCCCTTTAGTCTTTAGAGTTTTGATCCAGGTGTAGTTTTGAGTTTTGAACATACAGACAAAAGATGGTATGACACTTCTTTTTTTAGTGATGCCACTTCTCCTTTTCTTCAGCACTGAACTATCTTAAATATAATGAAGGAAGATTATAGATAAATAATATTTCATTATTCATTATAGAGAGTTGTGAAATTTATAAAATTTGTATTTTTGCACAAATAATATTACTATAAAACTGCCTAGTGACCAGATTAGTGTAAACCTGGGGAAGTATCCGAGCAGGAAAAATAAGGATTCATAGGATCATTTTCATTTTCTATTTAAAAATATCTAAAAACAATAAAAGGGGAAAAAATTTACCTAGTGCAAAATAAACCCATTGCTCTTATTGCTGCAAGGCATAAGCAAGGCCAAAACTTAAGTAGGAGTCAAGTTACATTAGTTTGGATTAAAAAGTGAGCGCTATAAATCTTCACGCATTCAGATATAAGCTAGGAACTATCTAATAAAAATTCAGAAGAAATTTTCCCTTTAGGCAGATTTTTCAATAGAGATTTTTAGTATCTTTTTCTGATGTATTCAATCTTGACTATTGAAGATGAAATAAATAGAGAGAATCTTGATTCCTTATAGCAGTTTCTACATATTTACATATTCTTAAAGACCATTTTGGCCTTGGCAGTTCAGTCAGACTGGAGGCATTTCAAAATTGGTACTGATGACTACACCTCAGTGTTCCAAACTGTAAAAAAAGTATCCTTATACTCACATTAAAAGTAGGCTAAAATTTGAAATATCTGAGCACAGTGGCTGCATCCTATCCTTATTTTTTGTACATTCTGGATGTATTGGTGCCTGAGTGCTCTAGACATAGTGTAGGCAGAGGTCTATGATGACCATCACTTGGTTTACTGTAGCCAACTAAACATCTTACCCTAGAAAACCTTAGAATAATGGCAGACCTGGATCTGTCGAAGCAGATCTGCAATACATGTGAAAATCTGTGTTGTGGAAGATGCCTTATTCAGAATGTTTTCATTGCCATAGTGTCATAGCTTAAACTTTACCAGATAACTCATATCTTATTTGTTTCAAATGTGAAGTTAACAGTTATCTGAAATAATATAGTGGTTCAAATAAATATCATACCAGTTTTTCATTCTGCTCTGCTATGTACACGTGTGAATTTTGAAGTAAGAAAATCCTAATTCCAAAGGCATGTCAGAGTATATCTTTCTGCCAGAGTGTATCTTGACAAAAAAAAAAAAAAAAAAATCCCACAACCAACAACAAAATACAAAATAACAGCCAAAGAAAACCACACAAAAATCAAGAAAATCACTTTCTTTAATATTCATATATATAGTCATCTACTGGTAGGAGTTAATTGTTAATATAGACCTTGAAGTGGCTTGGACGAAGATAGGGCAATGAAGAATAAAAGTAAAAACTGCAGGTGATATTCAGAATTTTGTGGAGATCAAGAATGCCTTTCTATTGTGAGAAAGAAAAGGGCTATGCATCCACTAAAACGAGCAAAAGGTTCTCTCTCCATAAAGGACAACAAACTTTTGCAGAGGCTCCTAGGCTCAAATGTAAAATCCCTGCAATGCCAGATTTTCAGGGAGATTCAAGGACTTTTTTTTCTGTACTTGAAGGCTTATGTTAATCCATTCAGTAAAGCCAGTAATTTATTGAGTGCACAAGGATGGCAGTCATTTGGGTCATCTGTGTTTACTTTGCTTTTGTAAACTACATTTAATGGAGAGTGATCTCCTGTGACAGGAATTGTATCTCAGCATAGGGAGTGTGCCATGAAAATCCTCCAGTTTCTTCTGCACAGGGTAGAGGTGTCCCTGTCTAATTACAAATTTATTTTATATCTGTGCTCCAGTAAATGCAGTCAAAGATCACAATACCTGGATAATGCAAAGCTCTGAAAGGAGAACATTGCACTTTGGAAAAAATAACAAAATGCCACCGATGACCAGAAGATAGAGGAGGAGAAGTAGGAGAAGAAAGAGAAAACTAATTTGGAGGATGTTTGGAGCTTGAATTTAATAATCAAAAGTTACCAGCAGTGCTCTAAAAGTCAAAGCTCAGCATTTATATTTGTCATTTCACTCAGTCTTGGGGAAGAAACCAAGAGAAGGGCTGATATTCTGCTGCAAACAAACTCTACTTCAAGGACAAAATTTCCAGTTTCCCAAATTATAAGTTGAATATTCTTTTACTAATAAGTCTAGATGTAGAAGGTAAACTAGCAAACCAACCAGTACATGTAAGTGCTGAGGGATTTTGAAAATAGTGTATATTTTCAATACGTGGCAGTAAAGTTTAGATTTTATACACAGAGGAGGAGACATAATAATAAGTAAATACCAAAATCATTATTGTCTATAATGAGCTCTCTATAATGCTAAAAAATGTTCATAAACTCACTGCTTTAAAAAACCCTAATGTTCTGGATGCATGTTTGAAACTTAACATTAATTAATAATTATCTTGGACTAGACTATTTGGAAGACTTTTATGAAGCAACAGGAGAGCATAAATGAGATGCCCCTGTCTTTTGAGAGTTACTTGATTTTACAGTATTTGTGGAATATTGCCCCTCCCTAAAACCACAAAGAATAAAATAAAATAGAGGGAGGAATTTCTAGACCCAGAATAAACTTTTGGGGTTTTTTTTGAAACTTTTCTTGTCCAAAAAGTCCTATGGCACATACATCTACCGAGCTTTCATCACACAGAATACACAGAAGTGATTAGGTGGTGATGGATGAGTCACTTAAGTTCTGCTCTTAGAAATGAATGGTTCCATTCCCTGGCCTAGAGGATGATAGAAGAAGGTATTTTCACCAATATTGTGGTTTTTGTGACTGGGGTGAGGGTGCATCCGGTAAGATCCAAAGGTCATATGTCAATTTGGTGATAGGCAACAAAGAAAGCTGGCCTTCTCTTCAGCTACTTAAGGTATTCCCTCAAGGAAACAATAGGTGTTGAGGGCTGGGTATAAAATACAAGCACTTTCCTGTGGCATTACTTTTGGCATCATAGAGGAATGATGTGCAAGATGAAGATTGTAAAAGTGATTAAAAGCATGCTGATAGCACAGCTTCCATTGTCTAACCTCTGGTAGAGCAAGAAGCTTTTCTTCCTGGAAGAGATGACACAAACATGCAGTGTACTTATTGCTTTTAGACTCTAAATAATTCAATACCTAAAAGCTTCTATACTTTATGTTATGCATGTTTGCTTCTATGAAACCCAGAGCCATGTATTGTTACAGAGTGTGAATATATTCAAACAAAATTTGACGTTATATTCAAAGAAAGAGTATTTTTAACTGAAGCAATAAAAAGTGGTACTTATTTTAAGAGAAGTTTCTAAGACAATAAGATTTACAGAACAAAAAATATACCCAAACTCTCCTATGAGGATTTAATTTTCAGCTTTCTGATTTTTATCTATAGCTTTATTTTTTACAGTCAGCATGATATCAAGAAGTTCTTCATACCTTCAGCCTCTAGGAAAGATGGATTTTATCTGCATCCTGAAGTAATAAACACTTTGGAATGTCTTCTATGAGATTTTGTATATCTTGAATAAGGTTGAGACTGGAAAATGTGCTTCCCTTTCTAAGTACCCCAGAACAGAATCCAGCCACTTAGGTGACTAAAAGAAATGTTTGTAAACTGTAATAAAAACCTGAATAAGTTTGAGTTTGCAGTTTTAAATCCAATTTACTCTGTTGATTTAATGTGGAACAACATGAAAGCCATTAAACCTTCAACTTAAGCTTACTTAAATTGTATGTCACTACTAGAGATTTCTTTGAAATACATCCAATAAATAGTTCAAATGTGCCCTCATAAGAAGATCTTAAACATATTTTTTTCTGCATAATTCTAATTTTAGGTTTTTTCCTCTCTGTCCATTACAGATGCAGATGTTTACAAAGGTAGGACTATTACAAGGATTCAACTATTACAGCACTGCAGCAAGAAGCTAGACTTTGTGAGTGGGTACTGTCAAAACGATACCACAGAATATCCATTCTGCTGGAGGGAATATAATTTTTCACTTTCAAAGCAAAGGAAGGCAGAAAATTTGTTCCTCTTTTTAGCATGCATTCTTACTGTGTATATGGTCTCAGTGACTTTAAAAGCAAAGAAATACAACTCCATTAATTTCAGAGATTTAATAAAATTCAATTTAGTAAAGAATAAAAAAATCTTGTGCAGATTGCTTTTCTCCTCCTCCTTTCTTAGAGCTTTCCATGAAGATGAATCATATTTTTGGCACACTGGTAGGACACTTGCCTTTATATCTTACTTTTGCAGATCACTGATCTGCTGTTTTGGCAGATTTTAGCAAACCATATGAAGTCAGTTTTTCCTGGTATTTCAAATTACTTAAAGCGCTCCATTACTTTGCCCTCTTTAACGTTATTTTTTTTTTTTTTTTAGCTCCTGGATTTTATATATATATTTTTTTCTAGTGATTTTGCACGATATTCCATATCCTGCTTCTAGCTAACCTTTGAAGGCAAGCTGACTTACAGTGATAGCCTTTCTCCTGCCTCAGATTTCTCTGTATATTTATCTGTGATGGATGAAATGTTCAGAATTGCGCTTTTACTGCCATCTAGTGCCAGAATTAGAAAGAAAAGTTTAAAATAATCATTTATCTTGGGGCTTGGAAGAGGGTCAGTATTGGGTCTAAGAATAACTGTTTTAGTTTCTAGGTGAATTAAGTACTGTAGAGAATTATTTATAGATGAAATTCTAAAGATATGTGAGTTTTTATGAGATGTTAAGAAGGTGGGCCAACATATACTAAACGAATATCTAGCATCATACACTATGCTTGCCCACACACAACTATCACATTTACTTTGATATCTGCTGTCAAACTGACAGCAAAAGTGAAATGCACTGCATTTTTTCATGTGGCATTTTAAATATGACTGCATTTGCCTACTGGTTTTGGCTGGGATAGAATTAATTTTTTCATAGTAGCTCTTACGCTGCTATGCTTTGTCTTTGTAATGAGAATATTGTTGATAAAAGTAAGGATGCTTTAGTTATTGCCTGTCAGTGTTTACACAGAGTCAAGGACTTTTCTGATTCTCAGACTGACCTTCCAGCAAGGAGGCTGGATGTGCACAAGGAGGGGACACAGCCAGGACAGCTGACTGCAAGCAGAAGGAGATTTCATGCTGTATGGCAATAAAAGCTACAGAAAAGAAGGAGAAAGGGGAGGATATTTGGAGTGATGACATTTCTTTTCCCAAGTCACCATGATATGTGATGGAGCCTGACTTTCCTGGGGTTGGCTGAACTGTTGCATGTCAATGGGAAGAGGTGAATGAATTCCTTGTGTTTGCTTCTGTACATGGGTTTTATTTTAGCTTATAAGCTATCTTTGTCTCAATCCATCAGTTTTTGTACTTTTACCTTTACAATTCTCTTCTCCATCCCATGGATGGGGTGAGTGAGCATTTGTATGGGGCTGAGCTGTCTATCCCTTTTAAACCACAGTAATTTGCAAACACAGAACAAAACCCCCATGCAAACTACCAAAAATATTACCTTTATATGAATGAGGTAGAGTTGTTACTCAAGAAATGCCATGCAATCTCACAGTGGCACACTGCATATTATCTCAAAATAGAAAACAGAAAGGAGTGAGAAGAAATGGCAATTCGAAATTTAAAATAGTAAAAGCAGCTGTCTTTACTGTAAGGTCTGGGCCCTAATGTTGTTAAGAAAAATCTTACATTGATGAATACAGAACAAATATCAAAGTTCTACCTGGTTTTCTCCTTTTGAGCGTGCAATATAAGAAAAATTGACAGAAATTTGATAAACACATTGATAAATCTCTTTTTGATGTCTCCAAAATATTGCAGAATCACAGAACCAGTTAGGTTGGAAAAATCCTTTGAGATCAAGTCCAACACATGAACCAACACTACCTTGTCAAGAAGACCATGTGGCACTGAGTGCTACATCCAGTCTTAAACACCTCCAGGGGTGGTGACTCCACCACCTCCCTGGGCAGACCATTCCAATGCCCAATCACACTTTCAGTGAAAAGCTTCTTCCTGACACTCAACCTAAAGCTCCCCTGGCACAGCTTAAGGCTCTGTCCTCTTGTCTTGTTGCTGGTTGCCTGACCCTCACCTGGCTACACCCTCCTTTCAGGGAGTTGTAGAGTGATAAGGTCACCCATGAGTCTCCTTTTCTCATTTTGTCCAGGATAAACAACTCCAGTTCCCTCAGCCATTCCTCACAGGGTTTGTGTTCCAAGCCCCCACCAGCCTTGTTGCCTCCTCTGGATGTGCTGAAGCGTCTCAACGTCCTTCCTAAACTGAGGGGCCCAGAGCTGGACACAACACTCAAGGTGTGGCCTCACCAGTGCCCAGTACAGGGAAGAATGACCTCCCTGCTCCTGCTGGCCACACTATTCCTGATCCAGGCCAGGATGCCTTGGCCTTCTTGGCCACCAGAGCACACTCCTGGCTCATGTTCAGTCAGCTGTCACCAGTACCCCCAGGCCCCTTTCTGCCTGGGCACTGTCCAGGCACACTGTCCCCAGCCTATAACATTGCAGGGGGGTTTTGTGGCCAAAATGCACTACTCAGCACTCAGTATTGTTAAATCTCATTTCATTGGATTTGGCCCATCTATCCAGCCTGTCCAAAACCCTCTACAGAGTCTGCCTACCCTCCAGCTGATCAACACTTCCCTCAGTTTGGTGTCAACTGCAAATTTGTAGATATGTATAGTAGTCTGTTGTATATGGTTCACCTCTGACATACAGTTTTTTTGTGTTCCTTATTTTGTTTTTTATTTTTTAGCTTTTTAGTTTTTATTATTAGATAACATACTGAGTGTAGTTCAATGTGGCCAGCCAAATCTCTATAGGGGTCATACTAATGTTAAATCATATTGTGCTATAAAAATGCAACATTCTGACAAATTTCTATCAGTACTGTTGATAGAAATGTAATTTAATCTCACTGATGTGTCAAGTGTATAATAGTCATAGTACAGGCAATTTTAATGTCAGCAGGTATGGTATTAACAGTAGTGGTGTATTGGTTCTATTTTGGCTGTAAAAATTGCTTTTAAATTGCAAACAGACAGCTTATGGAAACTGTTAGGGTTGTCCACCCAGCAATCTAGAAAAAGTTCACAGATGTGCAATGGTTAACTTGGGGAAATATTGCATGACTATGCTGAGAATGATACTCCTGGCAAAAATTGATAAGGTGACAAAATGAAAGAACACAGGCTGATTTTGTATTCCCTAATCCTACACAGTATATACTTTATTAAGCATTTTCCAATGGTAGTTGAGAAATATTAAAAAAAAAAAAATTGTAAACCCAAAAGAACTAAGACAAATTTTCTGAGTTCAGCTGCACAGTAGGTTTTCTAAAAAGTTATGTCTTCTTGCTGTATAATAGATTGTCTTTATATTACCTTATATTACTGAAAAGAATTTCAGAATAACTCATGCTTGATGAAGTACTTCTCAATTGAAATTTGATTTCTTGGTATATAAAAAGTAGAACAAAATATAAAAAAAAGGGAAAAAGTATTGCTAGCCAAAGGCAGACAGATTTACATTTGCATCACTTTTTAAAGTGTTAGTTCAGAACAGCTTGGTCCTGTAGAACATTTTGTTTTCAAGCTTATACTTGTAATAAAACACTCACCAAGTAATTGATTAAATATATCTATTAACATGTACACATTAACATCATATTTCCCTAGTGATTTGGTTCTGGAATTAGCTCACAGATCAAGCTGAAAATAATTAATTCATATGAATATAAAGCATGCAATAATGGATAATGTTTGCAATTCAATCTTGGATGATTTTTTACTACACTTAAATTTATTTCAGAGAACAGTCATTTTTTTAGTCAAGTATAGCTTGTAAAGTAAATGTACTGCTTTCCCCCATCTCCCCAAGCATCTTTGCATTTTCTTCCAAACTTCCACTGAGAGGAGATGCCCCTTGACACAACAGGAACAGCCAATCCTTCTGGAAAAATTATGGTAATCACCATCGTAGCTGGAACCTTGGCTCATATCCCATGGGATTCAAGGGAAAGAATTATGGGACACAAAAGCCCTGAGAATTGCAAACAGAAGAGCAGAATTTTGAGAAGGGTTCTTTTGCAGGAAGCTCCATCACAAAATCTTGGCTCAGGGCTCAGGGAAAAGGACAGGACTGAGTAAAATGTCTGTCTGTTTTGCAACACAAGCTGAGCCAGACATCAGAATAGTGGAACAAGAGAACTAAGTAGAAATAGCCATTGCTGTGTCTTCTCCTATGTTAAAGCAAAGGTAATAGGAAAATACAATATTACACAGTCAAGGGAGACCAGGTATGGAGAAGAATAAACTTTTAGAGGAAAAAGCTTATTTTTCAATTAACGTCTTAGTTTGGAAGTTTTGCTTTTCTCCATTTCTGCAGCTGTATCTGCACTTGAAACTTCCCGGGGTCTGCCCCAGACTATCAGACCCCTTTGAGTTTCCCTGGGACTCAGCTCAACAGCGACTTGAATGGAGCGAGACAGCTTCGATCCAGTTGTCTAAAAAGTACTTTTAATAATACAAAAATAACAAACAATAAGGCGTCCACTGTATTGGACTGAACTGGATCAAGGCAGTAACAAGGGGCAAAAGGCATGAGGCCAAAGGCAGGGTCTAGGGGCAGACAGGGGTACTTATACACCCTGCTGTGGGAGGGGAGTTAAGGTGGGGTCTGAGGGAAGGGTCCAGTGGGGGAAAGCAACTCACAATATTACAATTCTTGCACCAAAAATCACCCAATGATAACACAGAGAACCGAGAACTTTCTGGTATCAATTAGCATAGAGAGGATGTCAATCAGCCTTCTGCTTATGGCACTAACAATGGGGTTTTCTAAGGCGTTTTTCCAGGGTTTTCTTTTTTCCTGGGGAAACTGCTCTCTACACCCACTCATTTAGTCAAAAAGATCAACAGTTGAAAAATGCATTATTCCTGACTGGCTACCTTCTTCCTCCTGTGAATGGTTTAACAAGAGAGCAGGTGTCCTTCACTGATTTTTTTTTTTTTTTGGGAGGGGGCAGTGTTGGTTGGGGTTGTTTTGAGGTTTTTTGGTGGATATTCAAAGCACAGTTACTGTGTGAAGATTTCACTTCTCGTGACACAAGCAATTTACGTCAAATTGTAAAGACATGCACTAGACTGTCAGCATGAGTAAATATTGATTCTATAATTGCACTGCACAGGCATAGTAAAAAAACAAATAGGTATGCATCCATGCAATGTTTCAATTCAGATTTAAGTCTACTAAAAATAATCCTAATTTCAGTAAGAGATTGCCTCTGTTGAAAATTGACCAGGTGTCAATTTTCTTCCTGTGCTTCCTGTGAAAGCTTCCTGTGAAAGATGTTGCTTCTTGTGAAATAGCATACATGATAGCTGCTATGAAGAAAGACAAAGGTAGCTTAAAATATCCTTTTTTGTTATGTCTTGCAAAAATATATTATGACTCATAGGAATGAGTTTCTTTTTATATGTATTTTGATTTTAACCTAGACTTGAGGAATAACAATAGTTTAACAAATTTTCAGTTAAATACTTCTTAAGTTCTGAATACTCCTGAAACTTGGGAAACAATAACTTTCTATGGTGATAGAAATAAACACTGTTGTTTTTTTTTTCTGATTTGAAGTCTACATATTGGTTTATAAGAAGTTATCACAACTGTGTCCATTACTGTAACCCAAACTCCTCACACGCTCTGGGAAAATTTTAATGCTGAACAGCTAAGGGTTATTTTGCATGAAAGTTCTTTGGAGAAGCTGATAAAACCAAAGACTAAAATAAAGAAGACAGGGTAATTTTCTGTCCTAAACTCCTCATTTCTTGTTACAGTATCATCAAAACACATCAAAACACATCAAAATACATAACGCTACCATCACCTAATTGTATTTACCTCATAATTACTATGAAAAAATAAACAGCAATGCATATTATTGTAAATAAAGATTTTTGCAAAAATCTATAGATTTAATTTCATTCCAAAGAAAAAGAAAAAAATTGAAATAACTATAAATAAAAGAAGTAATGCTAACTTTGAAAACCAAGCAAATTCTCCAGGTAGCTGATGGAAAAGAAAAAGCTTAAAGATCATTCTTTGGTTATGTGTTTTCTGTGTATGTTGTTGTTTTTCTTGTAATATTTAATCAATACTCCAAGTTTTTGTTGTTCTGGTTGTTTGAATTAAAAGCCTTCTATATTGAAATATCTGGATACAGTGATGTGTGTCATACCCTGCTATACTATGGTTTTGTCCTCTGGTGGTTCTTTCAGGTCATATGAAAGCCAATCCATGCTAAGCTGAAATCGATAAACTTAAAATGGACAAATCTGCCTTTAAGCAAATGCCAATATTAATTTCTAGTTAAAGCTAAAATATTAGTAAATATGATCTTCCTACTAGGAAGTCAAATTTCACCTTTTAAAACCCTGTTTAGATTCTAATTTAATTCAATATAGACATTAAAAACCCTAGAAACAAGAATTTACATTTTAATTAAAGAATAATTTCTAAATGCTTGAGAAATCAGCAATATCAAAGCAAAATTCCTTCTCAGGTGAATTTAAAATATTTGTCTCTTTCACTGTTACTTACTTTTTATCCTCTAGATTTAAGGTTTGTCAGTTTTCCATTTCTGTGGTGTGTGTTGGTTTTGAGGTTGTTACTCTGTCTGTTTTCAGCAGGAAGATAAGCAAGAAGTCAGAGGGAGAACAGTAAATTATCCTGGTAATCTCTTATTATTGGGCTATAATAGCTCACCAAACCTAAATAACTAGGAAGGGGTTGTGTGAATATTGAAGGACTTCGTAATAATACATTAAGAAAAAGGTATGTGAATTGTAGTAATTTACTGGTGATTACCTGTAATCAGTATCTGATTTTTGACATTTTCACCATTGTAATACAGTTTTACGGTGTGTGGCTGATGTAGAGCATGACATAGCTTTCATAGTGTACAGAGCTTGGCAAACAGATTAATTTTCAAGAAATGAAGGCATAAAGTTGAGAAATGGATGTTTCCAAAATGGTTGTATGAAAAGGTGTTCCAATCCTCATGAATATTAGTTAATTTTTCTACAATATATTTGCATACTGGCTATCATTAACTATGAATTATATTGCTATTTAGTTTTCAGGTTCTAACTAGCCTTTTTTAATTCCAGCGGTACATCTTTTTAGCAATTAGAGCATTTTCATTTCCTTTTCATGACTCCACAGTAGCCTGAAGGACAGGACAGAATCTAAATCCTTAGTGGTTTTTGTACTAGGCAGCCAACAACAAATTCTTGAAGGGCACTGCCATAACAGCAGGTATCAAAACTGAATCTACTCATAACTGCATTTTCTCTCCAATTCAATACTGTAACTGCACCTTCTGCAATAGTTTATCTAGTACTGACAGAGTTATTGGTCTCTACTTCCTCACTTATAAGGGAAGTTCATATGAGCGCATTTATGCCTCCATTACAGTTTTATACTTAATGTGATATCACTTAAGTCTTTTCTCAATTGAATGGATATAGGTTTTAAAATTTAGGTGTAACTAGTAATACTAAGTTTTTTCAATGAATCAGGACTAGAATTCTTCCTACTGGGCTGCCTTATTTACATGTCAAGTCATTGTTAGATTAATAATTCTACAATCTTGAGTATTCTGTGTAAGTCTTTCTAACTCATCAGGCTACTAAATACAACTTAACATCAGAGAGATGTTAAAAGCTTTCACATATGATTTTTAACAGTAACCTTATCTGAAACATCTGAAAAAAAGAGGAATTTTAAGGTAGGCTGTATCTCGTAAAATGGTGAGATATTTATATCCAAGAAATTTCCTAATGAATGTCCTAAAAGAACTCTCCTACTGTTTAAATATGAGCCACAATTACTTACCCACACAGTTTTTCACAGCCCTGAGACATATGTGAGTGTAAAGTAGACAAGGATCAATTCAAGTTCAGAACATAAAAATACTGGCCTAGAAGCAGCACTCCTTTTCTTACAGGAAAAAAAGAAAGTGAAGTAACAAATTCATGAGATGCATTAATTTCTCTTCTTGCACTGAATAAAATATAATAAAAAGAAAATAGTGCATAATGAAAAAAGGAGAACAAATAAAACTTACTCCCTGGTGCCAAGAATTCTTTTCCCAATCGGTAGGAGAGGAAAAGTGGAATGCTTCTGACTGTAATTATGACTAGCTGGATGAACAATATGCCTGGGCAATGTTAATGTCCACAGCATCCTTATGACATGTCTCCCGTGAATAGCAATTCTACAGAATTCCTAAGAAAATGTTTGAAATGGTTTTCCTTACCATCTTCTTATCACAGAGAGAGTGGATTTCCTTGTATAGAATATTTTCAAGATCTTCAAAAAAACCTACACCAAAAGTCCTTGTCCTTGGAACAATTTTAAAACATTACCTGCAAGGATCTATTGACTCCATTCCTGCTTTGTACTGTCGATCAAACTGTGCCCAATAAGGACATGGTGACCATACATGAGAACTGAATATTGTATTCCTTCTTATCCAGAGATGATTGACTCTTCTCAAGTGCATTGTAAGTTTTGTCAGTGTGAAGGGTGAAGTCTCATCAAAGTCAATGTGTGGACTTTGGAGCCATGCTATCTTACATCAGCTGTGGATTTAATGACTTCCTTGTCTGTTTAGACTGGGGTGTCCAGCACTGCCTGGGGACAGTCTACGTCAGGGATGGCTCACAAGACTCTGGTGAGATCTAAATTATAATAAAATGGCTATACAAATCTAGATAATCTAGAGCGTATTGCCAATTTTTTTTATTATTTCCAGCTGTTCGTAAAATGCACAAATAATCCTTAAAATCACTGTTGCCTTCTATTTAAAAGCCATTCGTGCTCCATTTTAGTTTGTTGGGTTTTTTTTTTAGAATAATTTTTAAATAATTTTCTTCTTCTGAACCACATACACTGTTGACAAGCCATGAATGATTATTTTGGGTTTAACTGAGATTTGTAAATAATTTACTTCAAAAGAACTATTCTACTTTGTTGACAACAAAGTTAATTGTCAACAAAGATGGAAATGTGCAAACAGGGACAGCATATTGAAAAACAGACTGCAAACACACAGGGAAAGCTAGACTTAGATCACAGGAAACAAAATGTGTTTGTAGAATGATTTGCATGTAAACAAACATGATTTAAAATAAAAAACCAAAACAAACAAAACCCAAAAAAAACCCTCACAGGCTTGTTTATAGTCCTATGCTTATAATATGTGACAAAATAAGCCTCAGTATTAAGGAGACCAAAAACTGTTCAGGAGATTAAGAATTATTCCAATTAGACTATCTGACTAAATATAATAGGCTTGTTAATAAGCCTAAATATAATCAGATTGTTAATAAGATGCAGCAGAGAGCTGACTTGACCTAAGGAAATGTACAACAGAAAGAAATAAATTTGAGCGTAAAGATAAGTTGGAATCTTAATAGGATCCCAGGGCTGTATGTTACTGATGTGCACATTCTTATGGCTCTGCTTTGTTACCATTAGGTTTTGTACCTTTAACACAGTTTGTCAGATAAATATTCCTCCTGTGAGAGCTGTAAATACCAGCCTTTCTGAGTGATGGCAGCTATGAAAAGTAGGTGAGATGAAGCGGTCACATCAGTTAATACAGGATGGAGAAGTCATTTCATCCATGGTGTATTGCAATGCAGAAGATAATTCATTAGGGTGATTTCCCTCTGCTTATTCAGACATGCCCCTTTCTCATCCATCCCTTGTATAGGATTGAATAACGGTATAATAGAAACAAAAGCCCTTGTCAAGGTGGCATGGGATTCTTGTCTAATACCCAACTAATAGGAACGAACAAGGTCAAAACAGAAGCTAATTTGGCATGCCAATTTGAAAAGTGCTAGCGTGCTCCTGAGTTGGAAAGTCTTTATGCCTGTATACAGATGTACATATCCATGTGAAACCTCTTAAATTGTGCGTGTTCTTTATGCTGTTATTAAAAAGTCATGCTGTCATATCAACTCTAAGGCTGGGAAACAGTGCTCTGTTCCAGTTTGTCAGTGGAAGGATGGGTTGTTCCTGTCAGCAATTCTTGTCAGAAGGAATGAAGTATGTATCTGTGCTATATACAGCAACTCTTTGTAAATGAGGCTGCCTCACCTGAATACCTGACAATTGCTCTGGCTGGTGTCATCTACTTTTTGTTACATCCAAATCTATCACACTTTATGCAAAAGTAAAGAGGTCACCATGGCAACTTTGTATCCCTAAACTTAATAAGAGGAGCAAAACATAGATCATCTTACCTTTATAGTATTTTCTTAGCATTTTATTTTTCCTGACTTAATAAGGGAAACACTATCCATTACATACAAATATAAACAGCAAAAATCTGCTACCAAATTTCTTTATTTTTTCTTTTGTTTGCCATGGAAATGTTTTCATCTTCCTCTTCCCCTAGAATTTAATATATATGTATAGTATAAATACATAGATTTGTTATAATATTTTGAGGAAGATGATGAAGAGAGGAAACTATGAAAAATTCTTGCCAAAGGATACAGAAAGGGTTCTATTCAACAAGAAGATCAGACATTTAAAAATAGGGTTTCCAATAGGATTTAAAAGCTTTAGACACCCATGTCTGATTGAATTCAACTCCCTTAGGCTCTTGCAAAAATTTCAGCCAAAATGGTTAACATAAATATAGATGGACAGGTATTTTTTTCCCACAGAGAAATTAAGATAATAGGAATAAAACATCAAGCTTTAGGGCACAAAGCAGCTGGTAACTGACTGGAATAGAACAAGGTTTTCCTTTCATGAACATACTGTAAGTATTCGCTTGGTTCCCAAGCGAGTGTGATCCATACATTAAAGGGATTTCTTTGATTATTAGGCATATAACTCTATATAAGTCTATAAGTCTATTCAAGTCTATGTAAGTAGCTTAATTCTTGGGTGCATTGCACTGATTTTTGGTTAGAAATGGGCAATATTCTCAAAAATTCTCAAAAACCTTTGGAGGTTGTTTCTCTCCCTTTCTGACTGCATGTGGCAGTTAGACACAGTAATTATATTTGACTTTTGAAAACCTCTATGTCAGTAAGTGAAACTTCAGAGAATAATGAAAATGCTTTCAACTAAGATCTATACCCATGTTAGTGGTCATTCACCTCCAAGTTATCCTCACCCATGCTAATAATGGCTTGCATTTTCTGAACAAATCCATTTGCAGTGGTTTTGGCAAAAGCATTTTTTTCAAGAAAGTCCATTTCTTTCAATGGCCATCTAACACACTGTTTTAACAAACTGGTATCAACTGGATTTAATTTTCACGATTTTAAACTGCCAAGTTTTCATTTTCATGATGTAAGCCATTTACAGTTTAAAAGATTTGACTTTGTGTATTCTGTTCTCTTTGCTTTTACAAGTATGGCATTGCATAATTGCATAGGACTGTACACTCATGTTTTGACTGTTATCTTTCTTAACTCATGATTGTTTTCCTGCTTAAACCAGTTCAGTGGATCTTCCTATGCATATATTTCCTTAATTTAAAACACTTTGACACCCTACTAATACAAGAATAAATATACCATAGTAATTCTAATGATAAATATCTTGGGTTTGCATCTGAAAGCTGTGAAATTTAAAAAGGCCTTCTGAAGAGTTTTATGGTCACCTGTGTGGGCCAGTAATATAGCACACACCCTTGTGGCTGTAGAGATAAATATTACATTTGATGCCATTAGGGGTGTTAAGGTGTTTGGATATCAGTGGTGAATTTCTCTGCTGTATCACAAATATGACTGATCGCTTGGGAAGTTTTCAAAGAAACAGGAATTAAGTTTCTAAGACTGCACAGTTTTGAATGCTTTCTATTTTAACAGTATAATTTGTTGAGAGGAAAAGAAAAAAAAAAGATAATAGAAGGATCACAGTCTATATCTATTTCAGTAAGAAAAGCAAGAAAATAAAATGCGTATTAGGAAATTACGAGCTATAGAATTCATATAAGCTATGATTCTATTTCAGAATAAATTTTAGCTGCAACTATTTTCAAAATAAAGTAAAAATAGGGTCAGCTTTTGAAATCCATCAGTTTGAATTAGACTGGCAGAATCTGGACCACAGTAAATTAAAGAGGAGTTATATGAAATATTGAATAGATTTTGATCATGGTATGAAATAGATACTCTTTTATTTATGACATGTATTAATTAATTCATTAGGAACTCACTTATGGACCTGGCTACAAGGCCATATGAAGCTGAAAGGCTAGCTAAAACCTTTTTTCCTGACTGAGGGTATTTGCATCATTAGGCTATTCCAGGGTAAATTTGGATAAATAGATAGATAGATAGATAGATAGATAGATAGATAGATAGATAAAGAGATAGAGAGATAGATACGTACATAGATACATACATACATACATAGAGAGAAAGGATGCTGATCTGTAATTTTTCTTACTGTTTCAGAGAGAAGTTAATTGATAGACAAAGATGAGGTCTCTGCCCTAATCTAGTGACCAGAATGTAATTTTCATTTGGTTGAACAGAGTTTATTGCTGCCCAAATCCAGTACTGCAGATTTCCAGTTATACCAGAGAGCATCTCCTTTTCTCCAGACAGTTTGCTGCTGCTGATGCCATACCCTCAGGCAGAGATAGTATAGGCAGCACTGGAAGATGAAAAGTTCCTTGCTCAGAGTACTCTGCTCTGTGTGGAAGCCTGTGGGTGAGCCATGGTTGGAACTAGGAGTGACACAAACTGAATGTATGTATATTTTCATTTGCATACTTTTTTTCTCATGACACTAATAAGTAGTCAGTAGCATAGAGGTGGTATGGGAGCAAGATACGGACCAAGGTAAAGGTTATAAGATTTGATTTCCTTCTTGAACTGCAACTGTTGGGCTTTTGGAATTGTAACAGTTGGTATTTGTGGCTGGAGTGGCACAGATTACATGGTATCAGGCACAAAGATTAGACTCAGTGAGACAAGGTAATAAGTCAATTTACAGGTGCAATGCAGATAGAAATACCAAGGGTTATGACAGATATATCCAAGAAGATTGCATTACACATTTTTATCTTGTGCAGAGCACTCAGGGACTGTAAATGCTGTTGAAAAGTTGCTGGTGTATTTAGCATATGAAAGTCAGATTCAAATCCTAAAATTTCCCATCTTTGCTGTAAATAGAAAATATTTTACTATGTCTTCCCAGGTGGTATGCACAATTTAGATATA
This sequence comes from Trochalopteron elliotii, assembly GCA_024734555.1. NCBI lineage: Eukaryota > Metazoa > Chordata > Aves > Passeriformes > Leiothrichidae > Trochalopteron > Trochalopteron elliotii. The sequence goes on from JANPWX010000419.1 coordinate 1,943,444, forward strand.
TTGCACGTGGGATTTGCAAGGAACTTGTATTCACCTGAAATGTCTATTTCCTTTTTGTATCAAATGTATAGTAATTACATAAAATTGGGCTAATCATAATCAGCTGTAAGAAATATCATTCAGTCTTGGAAGAAAAGTAGCAAATTTATGAAAGATAAAAGTTATTTCTAAGTATGTTATGCAGTATATAGAAATACTAATTTCTGTATAGTGTTACACATTAAGATTTCATAACGAAAATAACTGAGTAACAATATATATGACAATGTTTTGAAGACTACCAGGAAATGGCAACAATTACAAAATTTCTTTCAATGGCCCTTATGCTCACAGAAATGGCGGAATGTTCCTGTGAAAAATTTGCCACATCTTTTAAAATTAGTAATTGAAATCTTCATACGCACATACCAACTCTTTTGTTTAACAAATGCTTATTTAGAAATTTAATGTTGACTTTCTTGTAATCAAAGAGTTGTTTCCTTTTTCCTTATATCCTTATATTTTTAATGTACTGCTTTCTTAGTAATGCTGATGTCTGCCCATAATTTTCCTTTATTCATGCAGTATGGATTCTTGCTCAGAAATTTACAAAATTTTTTCCATCTACTCAACGAATTTAGGAGAAAATCAACCAGAAACATTACGCTGGAAACCTATTTTCTATATAAATCTGGATGTGGCTTCATAGAAGTTAAGGTATGTTTCAGGTTAGAATAGGCTGACTTCCACCAGAGCATAAAAATATAGACAGAGGTCTTAGGTCAGTCTCTAAAGTCAGCATTCTGACTGAGAAAGGTGTGAAGAAGCATTGTGATGTGAGGGACCTTTAAGCGATGGGGAAGTTGTTTCTACCTAAAATTGTCACTTAGATATTTTTACGAAGGTGCAGAGAGGTCAGGAAGGTAAAAAACATGTTTCTTTACCTTTTCTGTCTCTCTACCCTACAGCATATTAAAACAGCTTGCAGTTTTTCTGTTCAGATCTCCAGCCTAGTTCCATTCTTTGGAACAGAATAAAAGTTTCTATATCTCATGCACTAGAAAGTAAGGACAACATTAGTCTAGTTTACAGTCCTAGTTTTCTGTGAGATAAAAAGCTAGAGGTAGCTGGGAAAAAAAATAGAGAACTCTTAGAATGCTATTGATGTTATATTTCAGAATAACAGAATTAAAAAGTTTTGTTGGATCAAAAACATTTGAGAACATTTCATTGCTACCCCAAACATTAATCTGTACTATACAATTTAACTCTTATGTGTATGTGAAGTTAAAGAACAAGTCGAGTCACATTAGAGTCAGGGTAGTGTAGCAGATTCTGAATTGTATTGGGACACAAACAAAAAACTGCTACGTTTGTTAAAAATAAAGTCTTCATTCATATGCAAGAAATTCAGTGATATTTTTTCAATTTGTAAAGGTCATATATAAGAAACATGCTTATTTCCCATTATGAATAGCAACTAAAATGTCAGTGGTTTGGGGTTGTTCCCTTGAAACTTCTAATTTCTCCAAGCAAATTCTTGGTGGAGATGTGAGAGGAGATGGAGATGGAATGAAATCTCATTGCTTTAACAGGGTAGTTTCAAATAATATTTGTTAATTGACCTCCTCCCATTAAAAGTGTAAAATATTTATGATGAAAATGCAAATTACTTGAAATAAGATACCTGTCGTAGTCAAACCTATATGGTAAAAAATTCCTAAGCAGTGTCAGTTTCATATTATCACACTTTTTGCTTCTCATATATATTTTGGAGAGTGATGGGATTGTACCAGTATTAAGAGTGCTGGTCTGCAATAAAAAGACACAGAATCAAGAAGATTTGGAGTGTAAACTTGAAGCTATTTCTCTCACAAAAAGTTTTCAGACTTGTGCCCTTTTGTTCGTGTACTTATTTTTAGTCTTGTTTTTAGTTGCATGTAAGCTTATGGTAATTCAAGTTGCAGCTATACTAAAATATAGGTAAATTTCCCAAGTTCACTGTCTTCCACTTCCATTTATTTTTCTTCACAAAAGAAGGGTCTTAATCTCGACAGTTGTGAAGTTCATCATGCCTGCAATATTATATACTTTAAAAACCTGTATTTATGTTCCTGATTGTTTTATTGTACATTTGTCTGTATTCTTTACATAATTTCATGATAAGATAAATTTCGTCTTCAAATATATGTGCCAAATCTATGAATTTTCTGCTATCGTGTTTTGCAATTGGCATTGAAAGCCTCCAGCAGAAAAGCTAAAAGTTTTCTCACTGAAATAAATGAACACATGAACACGAGGACAGACACTATTATATGTCAGAAAATTATTGTGAGATAAGTAGTATTTTATTGTTTAAGGAAATAAAGAAAATAAATATTTTTAGAAGTTAATTATAGAAATTACTGTAGAAAGTAAACAAGTACCTTGATGTGGTCTGTAATGACTAGTACACAATAAATTGTATTTAGAAAAGGGTACAGAACTAAATGGCATATCCACTGTGGAATTTCAGCTTTCAATCAATTGTTATTTAGGCAGTAAATTATTACATACACTATCTTCACACAATATCACTGTTGAATTTCCAGTCAACTGAGATAGGACATCAGTATGAAGAAAAACATACTGTTTGGTTGCTTTAAAACTACTTCCCAGTTGTAAGTTGATATAACTGTGGAGATCCTTAGAGACTCATTTGGTCTGTATGGAAATAAAAGGTCAATTATTGCAATGAAAAATTTAATCTAGATGGATGGCAAATGGGGTCTGAGTGTTCATTGACACTGTTGTGCTCCAGTTCATAAAACCTGCATAAATTAACTAAAAATTGGGCACAATTGGATGTTTAGCTAAAAGGTCTGTTTGAATGGTTAGTTAAAAATAACTGTACACCAGAGATTACTCATTTTTCTCCTCAGAGATGCCAAAGGTGACATGTTACACAGAGAAAATTGAACACTAAACTATCTCATAGATTTCTACAGGCAAGATTTTATTTTTAGGCACTCAAGTTCTGTTGATTTATGGTGAAGTAGATTAAGATAAATTGGCAAAAATTGATCTATTCATAAAATCTGAAGAGGTCTTCCTTTAACTTTCAGAGGGCATCTTAAGTGTAACAGACTGCTATGTAACTTTTCTCACTGTTGTGAAAATTACAAGAGATAGTATGTAATTACCTACATAAAAGAGACAGAGGGTAATTGCAAGAGAAATTTATACATGGGTTACCTAAACTTAGGGTAGCCTAAATTAATTGAATTAACAAAATAAAACTCAATTTATTACATTTTACTTACATATTTCACTAAAAGATTTGTATCTTCCTTTACCTTGCTTTTCAGGTCATCTATATTTTTAGCACAAATACTTTTTTTTCTAACACTCACAAAATACTGTTCCATGTGGAAGGACAGAGATTGCCAGGAGAAACGGCAAGTAGAAGGGTTTTATATTGTCAAACAGGTGGAATACTGCAGTAAACCAGAAATAACTTCTGATTGAGTCCCAATTGATTCTTAAGAAGATGAGTCTTCAGTGCATGGGAGAATCTCATTGTGAATGGAGAATCCCTTTTGCATTGAAATAAACCAAATCAGGTAATTTTCTGATATTAATAGATAATATGTCTGGAGAACAGGTTCAGACAACAGAATGCCAGAGCATAGATTTTCAGGATACGGCCATGTAGAAAGATCAGAAACTCTGTTTTGCACACAAGGAATAATTCTGTAGAGAAACTTCAAAGTTATTTGTGCAGTCTGAAAATTTTTATTCAACTTAAAGCTCAAGACACTTTATTTTAGGTTGGAGAGATTTTAATCTTTTTCTTTTAACTTTTTTCTTTAAATTTGTCTAAATGAGTAAATTATAAATGTGACTACAGAAGAAAGAAGGTCAGTCCCATTAAAACCAATTAGATTCAGAAAAAAAAGAAGTGCTTTTGCATTACCACTTTTAATTTTTCTAATGCTTTTCCAGATTTTAAAACTTTGGAAATATTTTGGGTTTTCTTAAAACCTTTTTTTTAAAAGAATTGTTATTTAACAGAAAAACTCATTCTACTCTGTCCAGTGGTGGGCTTCTTGCAAAGGCCCTGAAGACAGCCAAACCCCTGGAAGTTCTTCCAAAAGAGCTGCCAGGGCTGACCTTCACCTCCATGTGGATTCCTCTTTGCAACCAACACAAGTAATAGGGGAAGAATAGATTAAGGTATTCTTATTATCTTTCATGAAAGGAAAAAAAATATGTAAGGGATCATCTATTGACCAAATTTCTTTTCAGAACTACAATAAAACCAAACAGTTTAATTCAAGTAAGTGCATATAAAAAAAAAAAATCATTTGCCTAGCATATATCATATATATTTAATCACTATTATATTATACCTCTGTAAGACAGGTATGTCTCAAAGTTCAGTGAGCTTGTTGGATGAAGTAGGATTTTATTGCTCAAAACTTAATAATTCAAAATTCAAAATGCTTCATGTAAACATTTTTTGGTTTTGCTTATTTGTGAATTTCCCAGACTTCAATTCATGATTGGCATTTTAACTACCAAATCTTTAACAAGACGTAATGATTTTCTTACTGTTGCTTAAGTGGTCTATTCTGTAAAGTAATGGAAAATGTCATAAAACACTCTTCTCAGTAGAAAAGTGGTTCACATTCAGGAGAAGAACTAAGTCTTTTAATATTTAGTAATTTCAGAGGAAATAATAGGTCACTATTATTAAATACAAATAGATTAAGAACTTAATCCTACAAAGGGACTGGAAAGACTTACCTCTGAGTTAGTGTGATCTCATCTCAAAATTAACCTAGCGTGTATAGTCATATGGGAAGAAAAATTCAAGGTGCATAGGCTCTTAAATCTACAAAAATGTAAAACAGTGCTACTCAAGGGACAGAAAATATCAAACGCAGTTGATTTCATGCTGTACACTGTAGGGAAGAGAGAAGTTGTGACAGTGAGTGAGTGTGTAAAATAATCATTTTGGGTGAAAAATCTAATCTTGTTAGTTCTCAAAGAAACACCAATATCCAAATTCCCCAAGGGGTTTCCATTTATTCTGTTTTGCCCATGAAATTGACATGACATGCAAATCATTCATATTTTGAAGGGTTCCAACACACAAGGGTTGTATTCCCTAAAACCCATTGTTCCTCTCATTTTATCTCATGTTTTGGTTTTCTTCGGTTTTTCAAAAAGTACAAATTAATGGGTGTCCAAGCACTTATTTTTATTCTGACATTATTTGTAAGCAAATGTTTACAGCTACCAGTTCTACCTTATTAAATCTTATAACGAAATAAATATTGTAAGTATACCCTATAGCATAAGAAAGAACTGCAGAAAAACAGCAAAACAAAGTTTTCTATGTAACAATTAGCCAAAGATAAAGTTGCTCAGTTTACCAGAAAGGCACAAATAAATTGTGGAGTGTGATATTATGTGATATTTCCAAGCAGGAAAACAAAAAATATATAACTAAACTTGAAAAAAACACATCAATATGAAATCCTTTTACTGTTTGATCAAATTCTAGAAATCCTCAGGAATACAGTAGTCCCTGACCCAGATGGCACTGAATAATTCCTAAGACTCCTAATTCCCACAATTCAAACATTTAAAAAATATGTATGTACACATATAAAAATCACAAACAAATATAGAAGCATAATTTTGCATTGTGGGTTCAGCAGCATGGAAAGCCTTATCCCTTCCACAAAAATACCCACAATCTAATTTCAAAATTGCAGTTTTGAAAACAGTCAATGATTCCCACAGAGTTGTCATGTTCTTACAATAGAAGAAGTTGCATTGTGATGAATGGTCCAGAAAAGTTTCTCTCCTAACTCCTTTCCAGGACAAAAATGTCATGCAGTGATTTGTAGTTGAGAAGAGAATAGCTCCATTCCATGGCAAATGAAAATCAAGTAATGATGAGATTGTATTGCTACTGCTGAAAGTTTACACTCCTTCAGAATACAGATCAATTTCAGCCAGAATTTTACAGGGTAAACTGAATAACTCATCTCCAAAAGTTACCATTGGTAAGAAGTTTCCATGGATTCCAGAAACTATATATGGAATCAAAGAGAAGAAAGTATACAGGTCACAGGTGATCATGATGACAGATTCAGAAATTATCTTGTATGCTGAATACAATGTACCCCAGAGGAAATCACATCTCAGATTTGTAAACTCAAGGTGTTTTCAAGCTTTAAGGCGCTTTCAGAGTTCAATTCTAATTTTCTTAGGAGTCTTATTTTCTTTTAGGTTATCTGAAACCAGGTCTTGCATTGGAGATGTAAAATCCCAAGATGTCAATAAATATGGCATACTGACAAAATGAACCAATTTTTTTACCTTTAACATTGAGTGTTCTGTAATGTTAACTATTTATGCATTTGCTTCAGTGAAACTCTGAAGGAATACAAGACTAATCCTCATTCAAAATCACAAGACATTATCATTAAACTCTGTTGGTTTTTAGTGTTCAAATAAACAGTTACAAGAAGCAAAACTTTAGGAATAAATGCATAAGAGTCAGCTGTTGTGTATTTCTATTTATCACCTTTATAAGTGTGATTGTACCTTACACTACACCAGCCCCATTTTCTCTTCCTTTTCATTCTATAATTTTGTAATTAAGCAGGGCTATTATAGAAATATATTACTTCTTAGCCCACAGGATCTGTTTTCATAGCTTTATCTTGTTGACAAAATAATTGAGCATATGATTTTATCTGATCCACAAGCCAAGGATACTCTCACAGAAGACTATAAACCAGTTGGGAAGGATGTTCCCACAATGTATTTGAACAAGCAGACATGACCCACTCAGAAAATTTGTGACTGACTTAGTGTTTCTCTGAATACCTCAATGACATCATAATGAAACCACAACCATCAGATACCATCTCCTCTTTTTTTACAGGTTTATTGGTGCTGTAAACTCATCATCCCTTCTTTCATTCTTGTCACTTCTTAAGCAGTGCATTGACTGTACTGTAGAGTCCTAGATCAAAGGTGATCTAGGCACATTAAGAAATGTGCATTGTGCTCAAAAGGCATATTAAGAAATCAAATATTTTCTTTAAACCTTATAACTCTTCCTAGATTTATTACATTTATTGTACTTTTCAAAACAGAAGTGCTTTTCATGCTTCTTACATACTGAAAGATTTGTGGGGTTTTGTTTTTTTTGTTGTGGCTTTTGTCCTAATAGATATCATTGTAATTTTAAAATGCAAACTTGTCATAATTGTACAGAGTACATGCTCTAACTTTTGACATTCACTCAAAGATAACAATTTTGATCTATACTTATGATGTTATTAAGTATTAGAAAGATAAATTAATTTACAGGGAGTAAAACTGGGAAGTTCAAGTTATTAATCCCTAGATATACATAAAGAATCATTGCTAGCCATCAACTGATGAGCAAATATTTAATATCTGAGGTTTGCCTCCTTCCTGTACCATAGATTAAGTCTGTTGTTTCCCAAAGCTATTTGAAAGACATATTTGCCTTTTACTGTCTTATTATGAATATGAAACACTGTAGCTTGCTGGCAGGTCACAATTTTTCAAGATCAACATTGAACTTTATGTATGTATGTATTTCTTCTTATCATCTATTTCTTTTAATCTTCTTGATCACAGTGATTCTGTGATAGGAAGAAATAATCTCATCATTTTTCAGGAACATCACACAGACTTCTTTAGAAAGACACCATCATGTGTATCTTCTTTTTACTTTAGACAACTTCAAAACAATTATTTAAAGAATGCAAATTATCTCCTTTTTATATTTAACAGTGGACTTTCCTTTTCTCTTTTTTTTTTTGTTTGTTTTGACACTCACTGAAGAATTAAAACTAACACACAGATCGTGCTGACTTGTTAAGTGGGACAACTTAATGGATAATTGTATATACATAATTTTGTAAAAGATATGAACCTAAAAATCATCTTATAATATTAAGGAGATATATAGGCTTCTTTGTATCTTTTCAGGCTTCTTTACATTCTGAGAAGCAAGACATTCTGAGAGAAGAAGAACAAGAAAATCTATTTGAAGCTACAGCAAAATCACTAATTGCAAAAGATTTACTCAGTTCAGTTTATGTTGCATGAGTTACCTGCTTTGTGGGAGTTTTTTTAGTCAAGAAAATTTAAAGCTGGTACAAAGTTTATAGTGATATAATACAGAAGCTGTGTTCTTCTCCCCTTCCCTTCCCTTCCCTTCCCTTCCCTTCCCTTCCCTTCCCTTCCCTTCCCTTCCCTTCCCTTCCCTTCCCTTCCCTTCCCTTCCCTTCCCTTCCCTTCCCTTCCCAGAAATAGTGATAAATTACATAAAATGATCAGAAATTTCGGATATATTTACTATAAAACCCTCTGCAGTATAGCAAATTGTGGAGTGTGAAGTAACAATTGAAAATGTCTTTCAAATGTGTGTTGATCAATGTATTCCAATGCTGTGATGGACAACTCACTTGGACCACAGCAGTATCTTATAATTTTGGTTACTGTTCATGGATGTTGGTAACTGACATAATACCTTAAATAATGGCTCATAATTTGCAATCTTCAATATTTATAATTTCTTCAAAGGAAAAAGGTGTACAAAGAGATGTCACCATCCACCATTTTTCTAATGACTTGCTTATATGCAGCCAGTCATGTCATGATTATCAAGTTGCTAATTTCAAATTGATTTTATGAAAATGAGCTTGCTTTACTTTTTTTTTCCAAAAAAAGTCAATGCGTTTCTTAACCAGAGTGAATTTTAAATTGTGACTACACATAATTTGTTCTCATATAAAGCCACTCATGTTCACAGCACGCCCTATCGTACAAACAGAATAAATTCACCCAATGGACCTGAATACGACTAAGAATTAAGAGAGGTAAAATATAAGAAAAATATTTTCACTTAGGAAATTGATCTCCTTATTAAGAAAACATGTCTAAAGCTAGTACTGCTAAAGGAAAAATTTTATCTTTTTTAGTCTTATAAATCAGCTTTTTATTCCTATAAACCATCTACCTGAAAGTATCAGGAAGGAAGACCTGAAAATAACATTTTCAACATCGGTTGTCAGAGACCTTTCTTAGAATTTAATGGTTTGTGATAAATAATTTTTATCCTTGCACATCTCAGGTATTCTTTTTTTGCTTCTCTACTTTCTGTAGATAGTGCATAGTGAAATGTGTTTTTCATCATATTGATTAATGGGTTATATTTTCCATGGGATTTATTTAAAAGATGACAGCAATAGTACTTTCAAGTACTTCTACTATTCTAATCCACCTACATTCTGAATTTTATATATGTCATTAATTGGATAGCATTCTTGGAATGTTTCTAAATTCCAAATATAAAGCAATGTTGAGATTAGGCATACTAGAAGACAAAACATTTAATATGTCAGAAAGTCAGAATAACTGAGATGTTGGGACATTTGTGGGCATTGTTTATCATACCTTTTTTCCCATTCTTTCACTTTGCCTACAAGAGTTTCTTATGAAAACGTAAAAAAAAAAATTTTTTTCACTACTATTTCTCTGGCTATTTTTTATCCTTTTTCTTACCTATTCTTCTTAACGCTAAAACAGCTGGTGCCAGGTACAATATACACTGATGCAATCTAATATATGAGGCATATTCTTTAACTTTCAGCATGAACAAAATAACCAAATAAATTTCCTTTTCCAAAAAGATTTTTTTTTCTCCTTCACAATGTTAACCTCCTCTGAACAGGAAATAATGTATGTATATATGGTTAGTTTTGATTCTTAGCTTTGATGTATGATGGACTTCACACCAGAGAAATATTCCTTAAATGCAACTTTAAAGGCTAAAGTTAATTAACTCTGTGTGTCTCTGGACAGATGACATAAAATGCAGGAGAAGATGAAAGAATTTCTCTACTTGAATTTTTAATTGAAAAATATTAGACAATTTGTAGAGGAAAAACTATCTAGGAGGAGAGAGATTCTCTGCAATTAACTTCCATGGGAAATGCAGACTTTTTAGAAACATGACATCTTAGGATTGTTGCAAAAGGCATATCTTCATCTTCTCATACCTATGTGATAGGTATGTTATAAACAAAGAGCAAGATCTTACATGTCTATAACACAAGTGTATAATTTTCTCCCAATGAGAATATAGGAGAGAAATTACACATGGCACATATACAATTCATCTATAGTATTTTTCACGTCCTTTCTCCATTGGATGTTACCAGGGTTGGCCTGAGATAAAAAGGAAGTCGGAGTATAGAGAGAACGCAGATCAAGCCAATATGGTTAACAGCTACGTTCTGCTTTATTTAGCTAAGATGGCTACTTTTATACATTTCCATATAGTTTACATCCACAGCAGCTCTTCATTGGCATACAGCAGAGAAAAGAATGCAAACACTTATTGTTGACCAAACTCTTAAGGCAGCTACTGGTGTTCAGACTACTTACTCTATTTGAAACCTCTCTGTGCCTTGTTAACACCTTAAGGGGCAATTCTCACTGCACCAGAGACTTGGCAGCTGAATTTCCACCTGCGCCACTGAGGCCTTACAGGCCTTCATCTGAGGCCCAGGCTCGGTGATTCACTCACAGTCCAAATATTCACTATCTTCAAAAACTCTGCTACAATTGGAACTGGCACAGGATTTAGCATCCATTCAAATCAGCATAATCATGGGAAGTCATTAAACCCATCAGGGTCGGATCTTAAACCCATCTTGGATTGCAATCAGACCACACTACTAATTAAAGGACATATCCCCAAAAGGAATTGAGGAAATTTCTGGGTAAGTAATGGATCCAAAAGACCCAACAAAGATCCAACAACTACATGTTAGCCCAGAAGGAATTTCAGGGTAGTGGATGAGTTTCTTTCCAGCATGGAAAAAGGAGGCAGAAGTTTGAAATTTCATATGACATAATTTACCAGACATCATTGGTCAGCAATGACAAAAGACAGAGAAAGAACTGGTAATTCAGTGATTAAGTCAGTTTTCTAGGATGAAAAATATCCCTAATTACTTCTTCTATCCCTACTTACTTACTTACACAAGTAAGCTCATCCTAAAATAACCAATAGTATGTGGTTAGGAAAGCCATGACCTGGAAAATACAGATTGAAGTCCACGTTCCCAAGAAGTCAAACTGACATGAAGAGTTGGTTAGAGCAGAGTCTCTCTGAATCATATTCCAACTGATTCCAAGGCATTTTCCATTTTGGATAAAAGGTCTTCAGCATCTTGGTAGAAAAAAGCTGTCTGTGATCCAGCAATATACACTTCAGGCAAAGGCAGCCATGAGTAGTTTGTGCTGTTTTGAACAAGTGTTACCAGATGTCTGAGGGAAGTTATCCTTCCTTCCCGTTGAAGGGAGTCTAGCAAAGAACCACAAAGCAGACTCAGAACTTGAAGCATTTGTCATATGAAGAGCTAAAAGGGTGAGAGCTTTTATCCTGGAGAATAGAAGGTTAAGGGGGAAACATCGATTTTCATAAATACCTGACTCGAGGGATTAAGCAAGACAGACTTTTCTGAGCAATGGCCACTGGTAGGACAAGAGGCAAGGCCCACAAAAATTATGCCTGTAAATGAGACACAGATATTTGCCATGACACAATGGAGTCACTCAGTGCTAAACTGGAGTTATCTGGCACTATACTGGGTCCTGGATATATTTTACCAGTATGTTGAAAAAGCTGAAGCTTCTCTCTCTCTCTCTCCAGAAAACTCAAATAACAATTTTGATAATAAAAAATGTTTTTGGAAGGTGTACATTTCCAGGCTTTTACTATAAAATTGTCAAGCAATATGGCCTCATTTTTCCCTTTATTCAATATCAAGGCTCTTCATGGGCAACAAGTAAAATAAACTATAGTGTTTCATGCTCCAAGGTATCAAGTTCTGACCACCAGACACAGGATACCAGAACAACTAATAGTGGTTTGAGATGCTTTTCTGAGTGGCTATTGCTGTCACAGTTGTGACATTATCCTTATCGATTGATAAGCAACAATCAAGCAACAGGTCAGAAGACCTCTCTGTAAAGTACAAATGCTGCATTTGACTATGGAATGTCTTTTATTCATTTTAAGGTCATTGCTGAACAGTAGTTTTAGGAGTAAAATGTTAGGAGAAATGGCACAGTGAGATACATGTAAGTGACAGCTTCTAATGGGGGAGGAAAAGTAATTAGAAATAAATGTAGAACTTGTCTTGGAATGTTATCACCTCATGGCTTCGAGGAAATTTCTTCTGAAAGAAAAAATACTATTAAAGTTACTTTATGTATATGAAAATATGCTAAAATGTATTTAATTTTCTTTCACTCTCCTGACCTGTGCTAAGAGAAATTGCAGTGATATGATTTAGCTCTCTCTTACATTTTTTCGAGTCATCGCCTTTGAACCTGTCCTTCTTCTGATACAACCTCCAGGAGTCAATTTATACAAAACTTCCAATAGAAAAACATCTAAGTACAATTTGAGGACATTCAAATTGCAGATGAAAAAACAGACAAATTCTCTACAGTTCTCCAGTTCAGAGAACAGCTTGAAAATGTGAATATGAGTAGAACTTCTCAGAGTGAAGCATTTTAGCTTAAACAGACCTTTGCAGATCTGTCATCCACCCAGCACTGCAGCTGTACATAATTAACAGGAGTAGTAAAGAACTTTGTATAGAGCATACTTATTTTCAGTTCAAGTTAAAAATCCAGACTAAAGGGTAATTTTTTTTCCCTTGAAAACCATGCAGAGGAACACTGAAATATTCATGAAATAAATCCATAGCCAATTGCTATCAATCACAATGTTAAGAGATGATATGTGAAAATTGGCTTAATGGTAAATAACAGATTTAGTATTTGAAAATTAAGGTTTTAAATGTATTTATATATATATAAAAGCTGATTGTAAAAACCAAACCAAATAACACCATAAAAATTATGAAGAAAAAACTCCTGTACAGCTCCAGAAGAGTGGTTGTAACAGCGTACCAATCACAGCTATGTAAGAAAACTGTTACGACAAAAATCTTGCCTTGTAAGAACTTCTCTCAGGCATAATTGCATGCCCATTTTTGTTGAATAGTTGCCCAGGTGGCAAAGCTATCACTAGATTATAAATAAACTCTGTTGACAAGTTTGGAAGAACAAGACTCTTATTATGTTTTCAGTATTTCATTCAGACCACCTTGGAACAGTATCAGTACTGTTTTCCAGTTACATTGTTTAGCTGAACACAAATATCAAAACATATTTAAATCATCTTTACATGAGCAGGTGGATATTTTTATGGACATATGCTGTGCAAACACACAGCTGCATCAAATGAAATCTACAGCCATGCCCATTAATATTGCCTGATTTAAGTGAAAAAAACCAAAAAAATCCAGCCACATGAGAAATCCCTGGGAAAAATCACAGTTTGCAAATTCCATCCAAAGCTTGTGGATGCAGGGAAGATGTTACAGCAATTCTTAATATAAAATTACATGCACTTCATGTATGACTGCTCAGTTCCTTCAAATTGAGAAGAGAAAAAAAGCGACTTTTGAAAAATCCTAATATTACTAGTATTACGAGTATGCTTAGGAAGTAAATTCTTCTGTAACCAAATCAATGTTTTTATCTTATCCTTCAAAATAATCTTGGTTAGGACAGGCTCACAAAGAGGGACTCAAGGTCTCTGCAATATATCCATAGGAATATTGTCTATGATAAATGTTATGTGGTGGTTTTGATTACTAGGATGTTTGTTGTCACTCATGTTTAAAATATTTCCTTTTGCAGTGGTGTTCTCATAAAATCTTGAATATGGGTTCAAGTATATTTAGTTTATTAAGTACAGCTACTGGCTTTAAAAAGCCAAATATTTTTCTTCATAAATCAGTGTCTAATTCATGATTTATTTCATGGTAAAGAGTATTTTTTTCAACTTTTTATTTTATGTTTTTTCAATACAGATGACTGTCACCAATGGTGATATAACAAGTGAAAGAAAAGATAGGACAGTGATTATGAAGGAGCTAAAATCAATAACAAATCATAGCCTTACATTAATAAAAATCTTAGCAATAAGTTAATATATGTTGATAAGAAAAAATTAAAACTATACAAATATAAGGAAGTGGTCTCCATTTCAAAATGACTGTCCTGTTTATCTTTGAAAATACCAAGCACATAGTTGATATTGAATAGTAAAGTACAAAAGAAAATTGGCTTTTGGATGCTACAAATGAAAAATAGAACTTAACAGCATCTATTGACTGCTTGAAGTGAAAGTGTCACTTTATGTCTCTATGACGTGAAAAGGCGTCAATTTTTTTATCCAAAATGGAGCTTTTCTCCCTGAGAAATTTCCATATTGCCCATACTTTTTCTTACATAAAAAGGCTGAGCTTCACACAAACGTTCTAAAAGATTGTGGACTGTCCCTGGAAATGCCTGATTGATTCTAGATTCAGCAGCATGGATCATGGCTGATTCATTTTTTCCTGTCTCCTTTGGGATGGCTGGGTCCCTCTTTGGAACTGGTTTATTCTCTGGGATGGACAGGTCCCTTGTGAAATCTCTCTATATGCTTGATAGAGATTTTATATCCTTATCTATGTATCTATCTATGCATAATAAATATATCTACTGTTTTAATTGCTGACAATTTGCTTCATCAATGTAACTTCATAGTAATGTGTCATTAATAGCAATGTGTGATCCTACTTGGTTGTTGCTGTTGTTGGTTGTTGCTCTACGATTTTTCACTGCCATATTCCTTTTTGATACTAAATTATAGGTTGCTGAAAGCAATTTCTAATGGCATGTATATTTTCTATATATAATCATAAGTATATTTGGTGGTCAGAATGATATTTATGGAAATATACTTGTTAGTGGTGATTTTTTGCTATGCTTGTGACAATCTGCAATAAATTAAAGAAATTTAGTGGATAAAAGCTTCCATGTCCTTGCATATTACAAAATATAACAATATGTTAACACTATAGCTAGAAAAAAAATATTTGCAGTGCTTTCTTTATTTTTGCAACAGTTTGTGTCAGGAAAAATATTGAATTATTATTTTGTCTTTTCTTTGTCTCAGTAAGAAACCTTAGGTTTTCTGCTTCAAATAGTTTAAATAGAATAGCATTCAGAATTCCATTTTTTAAGAAGTAATTTCAGAATTCCCTAAGGATATTTTGTTTCTGATCTCATTACTGCTAAATCTATTGTTCTAACATTTATTTCTTTTTTTCTCTCTATCTCACTATGTATGTATGATAACAACGAGCATCTAGACTGAGAAAGTTATGATGAGTCAGAAACACTGGAAAAATCAACACAACTTCTCTTTTCTAATGGAGCAGGTGAAAGATGGATGAGAAATATTTTGGGATAATCTTTATCTACAGATGCCTCCCTAAAGGTTTGTTTAGACAACCAGTGCTGTTGCTACCAACTTGTTCTAACTGTCCTACAGAGACAAAAAGAAATATATTTTGATTTGTTAAATTTTTTCGTAGCATGAGTGTAACTACATATTTACAGGATTTTAATTTTGCCTCAAGAAGAAGTGTTTCCTAGAGCAACCAGGTTGCTGTTCTTGGGTCTTACTTTTATTTAGTTTTTTTTAGATTTAATTTTGAAAATCATAGATATGTGCATTGTGTGTCTGTGTTTCTGTGTGTGTATAAGCTGTTTACAATATGCTCATATGAATAAGATTTTATAGTGGAGCTCCAAGCCCCTTAAAATAGAGGCTTATAATGGAAAAGCTGACAGACCTTTAACTAGATCCATGCTACCAGCCACCATTGTAATATTACAATTTTTATAGAAGTAATATCAATCTACAGACTGTGTCTGTATGGTACAATATCATAAAAATTGAAATACCATGAAATGAATTTTTGTTTATTTATTGTATAGTACAGTAATGATTTGTGAATTGAATCTGTTTTCTACAAGTTTTAGTAGTTCAAAGATTAACCCTGTAGTATAACTTCATAGTTTGTGCATATCAGCAGATGTGGATTTCCTGTATCAATGTATTTATATGTTGTGCAACTGCACATTAAAGTCTACTTTTCAAATTTAGCTGCTAAAATACAGACAGACGCTTTACACAAAACAATCAGATTATTCAGATGGTTTCTTTAGAAAAGAATCCCAGAGGTTTAAAACAGGTGAGACTAAACTATGTAAGTCTCTTGAGTGTTTGCCAGATCAAATATATTTTCAGCTAAATTTAGAGCTCTAGGTAAAAATAAAGCACAGTAATGTTTCTATTATCTAAGTTTCTGGCTGACCAGCTATTGCAAAATGAGGATATGTGAAGGTCCTTTTTTTTGAGGGTCCAACAATGCAGCTGCAACTGGATTGAAAAGATTACAGCAGCACGGGACTCCTTTCCCTGCATTTACTCACAGTGCCCATCTGATTTGGAGACAGCTTTGGAGGGGAAGCTCTGGGAACTCTCGCAAGTTATCACTTCCCTTAGCTGTGACTACTATATGTGGCTACTAAAATACTGTCATCAAAATAATGTCTACTGGGGCCATTCTGTAGTAGGAATTTAGTGATATGATTTACTTAGATATGAACTCTCTTAAGAAAAGAGTGCATTTCAAGATAAGACTCATTCATTGATAGCTAACCATCTAAATATCTAATCTGCTGTAGTCATCTGGGCTTCTGGACTACTTCCTTGAGGAAAAAGATTATGGGTCCAAACAAATTAAATATATCTGACATGATGGGAAGGGAAAGGAAGACCTACTTTTAAGCTTGTTTTTAGCAAACTTATAGATGTCTAAGGACAAGTGAGAGGAACTCATGATTAAAAGTAGTATTAAGGAGTTCTGATCATAACTGAGCTTTACAGATCCTTCAGTAATGATGGCATTGGTTAAAATATTTCTTAATTGTGAATCATTACTGAATGATGTGACTAAAGATACAGTTTAGTTATGTAATTGTGTCTACTAATTAACAATTTATGGGTTGAATCACTGAATAAACATATGGGAAAAAAAGATTTTTTTGCATATTTGTTAAGTGATAACAAGTAAAATTTCCTTGGGCTGATTCTTTGAAATAAGTTTGATGCAACAGTCTTTCCTACCATGTATATGTGAACGTTGTTAATAATACCCATTTCAAATCATGCAAAGTGGATCTGAGTGTTGCCGTTTCTTTCATTGGGGTGTGCTATTGACGGCTAGCAGTTCCCCAGACCACAGAAACAGTTCGTGTGGGTCCTTCAGCTCAGCTGGCTGTGCGTGGGTTCAGGCTTTGAAGAAGGAAGCGTGCTCTCTCCGGTTAATAAGGATGTTTATTCAGTGCAGCCATGTGGAAGAGGCTTTGCCAGAGCCTCTTAGCATGGGGGAAGCAGGGAGAGAGAGAGCGTGTGGGCGTGGTGTCTCCTTTTTCCCAGGGCAGCCTGGGCAGGGAAACACTCTGATCCAATGGGGAAGGGAAGGGGGAGGGGTTACATCAGGAGGAACCACAGGGGTCATCAGGGGTAGGGGGGTGAAAGGGACATACCAAGTACAGACAAATAACAAAGACAAATTCAGAATCTGAAACTCGTGTTGCTACATCTGAGTAGCTGGCAATGGAAGTTCTATAAACAATGGTGAAAATAGACACAAAAGCCTCATGTCACTGAGGTCACTGGGAGCTTCACAGCAGGTGAAATAATGTATCTAATAATTAGTAATGAGTTGTGTTTTTAACAAGAAAGATGTTTTCATTTTAATAGTATTGACTGTTTCTCTAGGCTAACTAACCTCTAAATCTGAAAAGTGGTTTAATTTGTTCTCATAAACACCACTGGCTGTACTCTGTATCTCAAATGAAAACTGTTTTATTAAACTAAGTACTAAATGATTTTGCATTTTTAATTTTATTGTTCCTTGAAAGAAAAATGACAACACTTTTTCTCTCTTGTCCTTCTCTGTTTTGATGTATCAGTGTTACCTACAGTCATCTAAGAAATGAGATAATGAGTCATCTCAAAAATACCTTTTTCCTGGTAATTTGTATAAAGAAACAGTAGAGCCTTGACATCTGATGTTTAATTTGCGTGTTAAAGGGGGTTATTTTTGTACTATAAACTTAATATGTCTCTACCTGAATATTACACTAAAACCACCTTATATTAGATATAGAGGATATAAGTGTGCATATGTGTACACATGTGTATGCATGTATATTTATGAATAGTTTTCTCTGTGTCACTGTCAAAAAAAAAAAATCAACTCTATAATCTTCATTGAAGGTATGTACTGAAGATACAGCAAATCTTTTTCCTTCTGTTTTATCCACATTATCTTTTTTTTTTTTTACTTCAATGCACTTTCAGAGTTTTATTATGGGCAGATGTCTGTTGCATCTTCATGCCTAAAATTCTTCTGTCCCATTTTTAATGAAATGATGAAAAGCTCAATCCCCAATATTTAAACCTTTATTAATTTTGATTACCTACTTCCACTTCTTTAACATTCAACTTAGAAGAAAAATAAGAGGGTAGAAAAGAAACAAAACTGTTTGCTTCATTAACAGTATTGCATTTTTTCCTCTGAAATGAGAAATGTTTTAAAATAATTGCTGTCTTACAGTCAAAGAACACCTGATGCATAGAGTCTGGTTTATTGATGGTCTACGGAAATTATAAATTTAAGGAGTTATAAATGGCACTCCACAGGATTTCACACAAAGTTGAAGCTGCTTCATCTTTTGAATGATAAGCAAACAATTAATTCTGTAAAGTATTGAAATGAACTTAAAAACAGATGTGTTTGCACAGATATGGAAATGCTCTATTTTCAACTATGATTCTAGAAGAATAAGGAAGAAAAAATAAATTTTCCAATTCCAATAGGATTTTTGTGATTGCAGCCATGTAGTTAATTTCATTTATTGAGAAAAAATATACAGTTTAAACTATTTTTAAATAAAAAATCTTTGAAAGAATTTGTTTAATACAATTAATTTGTTACTCTTTTTTTTTCCTCTAAATCAATAAGAAATTGTTCCATTTTGAAACATTTTATCATCGAGGTAAGAGAAACAACAACATTAATTATAAATGTTTTATGGATTTTTTTTCCCTTTCTTTCTTTAATTCTCTTTTGTGGTCTTGTCTTTCTGTTCTTTCACTTTTTCAAGATCTAATGATATTTCTCACTCTTTTGTCTAAATCTATGTGATTTCCAAGGTCCTTTTTAGTCATTCTGAAATTGAAATGCAAAAAAAAAGTTTTAGGTTTTGCCTTTTTATTCCAAAAGAGCTTCTCAATTATAAATACTTGATAATATTAATAACTTTGAATTTTATGTATATATCTTCTCTTAAGAATAGGGTTCCTTAGAACTATCAAACTATTAAGTGCATAATATTTCTCTCACTTTAATTTTTATTGCTAACAGATCTGCTGCTTCCTGATTTCTTATCAAACTCTAAATTTCATATTTTGTTCATGAACTGTCTATGCAAATAAAATAATGTAATCCTTTCAAAACAAATAGCAAAACTTAGAAATCA
The DNA here is from genome assembly GCA_024734555.1 of Trochalopteron elliotii. Taxonomy (NCBI): domain Eukaryota; kingdom Metazoa; phylum Chordata; class Aves; order Passeriformes; family Leiothrichidae; genus Trochalopteron; species Trochalopteron elliotii. Next base: position 1,963,004 of record JANPWX010000419.1, read on the forward strand.
AAATCAACCTTATATTTATTTTTATATACACATGATTGAATGCTCATATTTTATTTGACATAGGCCACTAACATTTGTTGGTTTGCGTGATTACTTTTGTTGGTATTTTTATTTTTAATTGTCAGTAGTAAAGGATCAAGCACGTTTTTTCTCTTAAAACTCAGTTTATCTAAAACTTTTGGTACAAAAAATATACATATATATATATATATATACACACTTTTTTTAACATATATATATATATACACTTCTTTTTTTAAAGTGCTTCAGAAAGAGAAGTCTAGTCAAAGTAGAAATGCAATTAGGCTAAGAACAACACAGCATGAAATAGAGATGCATATACATATTCATTTCAATTTTAGAAAGGCAGACAATCAAAAATATCCAAGATTTGTATTATGAAACATTCATTACCATCATCAGCAAAAATAACTTCTAAGGTTTTGCATGGGTTCTCTGAGAGTTTTCCTTGACTTCACCATTGAAATTAGGCTAGAAATATGTTTTATGTAAATACATCATTAGGGAGAACTCTGTGATTATACAGAGCAGATGAAAGCTTACAGTGCACTGTACAATATCAAAGCAATGTCTCTCTGACCACAGAATACACATGGTAATAGAGTACATAAATATGAGCTTTGGCTTGGATGGCAGGAGAGGTCAAAGATTAGGTATGCAGGCCATTAGTGTATAATTTCCAGTTTTGAGCATCATTATCCTACTGTGAATGCTATTATTGCCTTTTGATGAAAGAATTTCTGTATTGTAATCCCATCACTGATTCAGTCTATTTGCATTACTTCTTCCTAGTGACTGGTTTCTACTGCACCATTTGTTTAATATTTAATATTCTTTCCCACCTAATTTTGCATTATTTTAAGCTCTGTCTTATTCTGAATTCCTAATTTTTAGGTTGTATTCTTTGAACTCATTCTTGATAGGCTTTCTCCCATCTAATTTAGGCATCTAAAAGTTGGGTAAACAGTTAAGTGTGAGCAAGATATTTAAGGCTGGCTTTATGCATGCTTGTGTTCCTTTCTATTTACTGTGAAGGTATCTTAGGATAACTACCTTAGATACTTATTTCCTATCCATTAAAGAATAGATTATTTGAATCATGGTCTTAGATTTCATTCCAGACACCTTATTTTGGCCCATATTTATTTTAACAATCTGTGTAATTACAATAGTAAAAAACATGAAATATGTTACCAAGCAAGTGATCTATAAAGCAGTTCTCTGCTTTATACAGTCCAGGTGTTTTATTAGAGATATGTGAAATCTCTATAGTGCCACTGGCTCAAATATCACCAAAAAAAATCTTAAATGTAAACCACACTTAATAGCATCAGATAACTGAAAGACTGAAAAAGTCTGGAAAATGTTCTGTATCAGCATTTCTAGAAGGTGAATTAACAAAAATTAGTTATGATGATTTAGACAGAGGAGATAAATCCATGGCATACTTACATACTTATCTACAGTGTCATCCAGGGATTCAAACTGTATCCTTCAATATGCAGTTACTCTGTCTCGCAGTTTTTTTCAGTTTCCATGTTCCTGTGTACCTGGATTTGCTCAGCTTTCATTTCAGATTTTGTAATCCAGTGTGCAATTGGTCTAAAAAACTCTTTTGAAAAAGCAATGTTGGATACACACTCATCACTGAGAATTTTCTTTTCATTACCCTTATTTGCTGTATTTATTTTACATTTCTAAATGAAAGTTAATTTGTGCTGAACAGCAACAGCTTAGATTTTAAAATCAATACACAATGAGGAAAATATGTGAACACATTTTACTATTGATTTTGGTTTATCATTTTGGTTTCAAATGAATTCTTCCCTTTATTCTTGTTCAGTTAATACCCATTTCTGCTGTTGAAACAAATACACCTTCTGCCTCAGTGCCTTGGAAGATGATTCACAATGCAACATTAACTTGAAACTATTATGTTATTCATCACATATATTGTCCAGAATATTATATTAAATATTAAGAAGTAAATAAAGTCATACAAGCATTTGCTTCATGTTTTCTGTTGAGATGAAATTTTCTGTTCTGAAATATCCATGGTGCAGTAGAGAAGTTTCCAGCTCTTTCTGAGCTTCTGTATGCATTGTTTGTTCATGGAGGCACGTTACATTGCTTGTTTTCATCTCTTAAACTAGATGCTCTCTCCTCAATCTTCTTATGTTGCTATTTTCTTTCTTTTGTCTTGTAAAGTTCACATGTGAATAAGACTCATACACCTCTGTGTCCCATCAAATACATATATGACCTGTGCACGTTAGACAAAATACATACAGTTTTAATAGATTGGTTAACAGAGACAAAACTCAATGTTTATCAATTAAAATATTTAAAATGCAAAATATACCGACTGTTTTTAATCTGCTGAATGCAAGATGAAATTTACAGAGATCTCTCCTCATATTCTTGGAGGATCTGTGTGAAAGGATAGCTTCTGCTTCTGAATCGACACAAAAGATAGGGACCATATTTTGTTTCCTTATCCAGACAAAAGACATGAGAATATGTGGTTGATTAAGGATGGCTCACTGCCAAATTCCCACCCAGATGCTCACTCACTCTCTCCTCAACAAGACAGAGTGGAATGTTGTTGCAGTGCATGATTAAGGTATTTCAAAATTGTATATGTATTTTGTTTATTTGTTTGTATTGGTATATCCCTTTCAAACCCCCTCCCCCCCCATTCCCAATTCCATGTGGTATCACCCTGGAGGGAGCACGTTGTCAATCACCCTGATGGACCTGAGAGAAATGTTCTCCCATCTGACCATGTGCTCAGCACCCACCTTTTCCCATTGTTGTGATAAGCACCTCTGTCTTGAACCATCCCCTTCCTTCCCCCCTATTGGCCCGAAGTTCCCTCCTGCCCAGGCTGTGCCCTGGATACTTAAGGAGAGAACAGAGGCCCAAAGCTTGCTCCGGCACATGGAGTTCCATGGAATAAAACCCTTCCAACCCATGCCTAGGGCCTGCTCTTCATTCCAAGCCGCAGACCATGCCAACAGCCTGAAACTGAAAACCCACGAACTTTCCTTTTATGCTGGTAACTACTGCTTGCCGGTAAGCAGCCCGGAAACCAGCACAGAAGGTAAGACAGAAAACATTGCAGGTGTAGATAGAGACAGGGAGATCAGTTGCCAATCACCATCACAGAAAAGGCAGACTGGTGGAGAAGATTGTTGAAGTAGTTTATTTTTAATTTAAAACAGAGTAGGATTGTGAGAAACAATGTCAAGCCAGAAAATGCTTCTCCCCCAACTCCCTTGTTCCAAGGCTCAATCTCACTCCTCCATTTCTGACTCCTGTGTCCCTTCCAGTCCCGTGCAGTGCAGAGGTGAGCTGAATGGAGGTCCTGGTCAGTCTAAAGCAGCTTCTCCCTGCCATTTGTTCCTCCTCCTCACTTCTTCCCCTGGTTCAGCAAGGTGCCCCTGCTGTGGGATATAGACATGCACAAACTGCTCCAGTGTGGGTCCTATCCACAGGACACAGCCTCTGTCAGCAACCTGCCCTGTTTGTGCCCTCCACAGGCTACATGTCCACTTGCTGCCAAATGGGGTCCTCCACAGGCTACAGATGAATCTTGGGTCAACCACATCTTACATGGACTGCTGCACTGTGATCTGCTTCATAATTTCTGTAGTGCTCATAAAGTACCTGCCCCACCTTGTTCTCTTCTGGCCTGGATATCTGCAGGGGCATTTCTCTGAGTAATTTCCTTTCTTTGTCACTCCGTGCTGCTCTGTGTGGTATGTTGGCCTTTCTTAAATACCAAGAGGTGTCACCCCCTTAGCTGTGTGGCTCAGCTGTGCCCTGAAGTGGGTGGGCTGGAGCCTCCTGGAAACAGCTGTGCCCAGGGTGGGGCATCCTAAGACTCTCCTCACAGAGGGCACAGCTTCTCCCACTGCCTGCACCTAGCCAGCTGCACTCCATGCAGAATATTAGGAAGATTTTGCCAATATGTGAGTGAATAATACAACACTTACGTTCAGCAGAGGCAAGAAGAGTTTTGGCCTTGAAATGCCAAAAGTGTGTTATGTGGGTGTGTACCCAGCACACACCCACATAAAATCTCATTCCGTTTGTAGATTAACAAAGTTCTTCTCATATGTCAAAGAGGTACAGTTCATATTCTGAGAAACACTGTTTAGGAGATCTATTTAATTTCCTAAAATGAGAGTTAATACACCTGTGGGGTTTTTTTAATGCAATTTTTAATAGATGGTATTAGAATTACGGTGAGAAACTGAATTCCATAGATTTAAAAAAATTCTTATTATATTTTTTAAAAATATTATTATATTTTCTTTTATATTTCTGGGAGATCTTTTTTCCACATCTTTGTTTAATATGACTATGGTTGATGGGGCTGAGGTTAGTATGGAGACTTATTTGATTTTTTAAAAATTTTATTGCTTCAACTGTGAAAAACAGATCATGAAACAACTTTCAAGTCCAAATCTTGATTTCCCAGGCAGCATGATTAAAGTACATCAACAAATCTCTACATTCACTGTGGAGGAGATAAGGTAATAACCATCTTTTTCTCCTACTCTTGAATTTGAATATTTGGGAAAAACTATGTAGTCAGCCCCATCCCAATAATTTCAGAATGAGAGTATTAGTGTGAAAATCATTTTAGCAGAAGAACTACAAGACAAGAGTATTGAATCCATATAATTTTTATTATGCAACTGTGTGTATATTTCAGATCATTATGAAGCAGATGTGAAAATCTGGAGCTGGGACAGGGAGTGTGGTTGGATGTGAAGCTGCGGTGCTAGTATGGCAAATACCTGATAAAACCTCCACAAATAAAGAGGAGATTATGGCTTTGCTACCTGAGTATTCTTGTTCTTGTTTTGAGGCAGGTACAACAAATCCTTATGAAATCAAATACAGAGAGGAAGCTGATAAAAAAATGTGGGGTATTTTTGATTGCAGTTCATGGAAACACATGTGAACCAAAGGACTAAGAATTAACCAAATGCTAAGAAACTGAGTGTAGGGTTGTTTCTTATATCATTGCTCTTCAATGTTTTTAACGTGGAGGTCAGGTGTTATAATTTTCTAGGAAGTGGTGAGGCAGTACCAGCATTATAATTTTGTAGGCATAAAATCAAGACAGGAAGGTGTAAGATAAGACACATGTATTTAAGATGAATCGTTGCATGCTGTGATGTGTAATTTATAGGAGAGATGTCCGATTAGTGGATGAATGCTTATAATTAAAGCTTTTGAACCAATAATTGAACTATAAATAATACAGTGTTTCACTATTATTGCATGTAATTAAATTTTCTTAGTTTTAATAGTCTTGATTTGAGATGAAAGGGGTTCAAGGCATATCCACTGATAATAATGAAAATGTATGTGTGGTAGGAGGATATAATTCTGAATTATGATTCAGAATAATAGATTTAAATGTTTGTTTCTTGAAGACATTGACTGTTTAGACCTGAGAAATGAAATGACAGAGTCCTGGAGGTAGGCATTATGTTAGCTCTGTATTTTTAATATGTCAAGTAAAATGGAATGGTCTCGATCGGGGCTTCTTAGTGTGAACACACAGAGAAAAACATGGAAAATTACATTATGTTAAACAATAACATATCTTGACATGGCTACATTTTGTTCTCCAAGGAAATGTGTAAAATTATGTTTTTCCCTATTACCATTCTGTTAAACAAAAATATGCTTCTGTAGAATGAACCTGCAGTCATGCAACTTACTCTTAAACATATATGAGTAAATCTTGGCTAGGCTGGTCTCTTGATTAAAATTATTTTCTTGATTAAAAAGCCTAGAATAATCATTGATAATGCAGACTTAAGGAAATGCATGTGATACAGTTCTAAATGTAACATTATAAAGATAAGCTAAGTTTTGAGGTGCTTATTGAGCATCAAAAGTTAATAAAGAATTTAATTTTTTTGCATAGAAACTATTGTGAAAAATGTTTATGAAATTCTAATGTGCTTAAAATATTGTTAAACCCAGCTGAAAAATGGAAAATAAGATATAGCATGGTTAATTATCTGAATAACATTAAATAAGTCTAGAGAATAAAGTTTTCCGTCTTTAACATCTGTTAATAAAGCATCATTTTTGAAATTGCAAAGCAATTTAAGAAATCCTGAAACTCTTAAACACTTGAAAACGGATAACATTTGTTCTACTACTTTTTTTTAATGTCCAACCAAATGGTATATTTAGTTGGAATTCCTGGGCACAGTAGAAAAACCACAGATCAAAACCAAACAACTAAGTGTTCTGGGAGATAAACTGCTCCATTTGCTTAGTTGAAACAAAATTGGAGCTGAAACAGTTTATTGATTTAATAATGGCAGATTGTTAATTGAGAGTCAGTAAAGTATGTGTGTGGAATCAATACCAGGAGTAGAACAGATAAAGCATTAGAGGGGAGATTATTAAGCAACACCTGCAAATAATGGGACACTGGCTGCCTGCAGCACCCAAATTCATCCCATGGGAGAGTGATACAGGTTAGCACATGGCCAGAGTCTTGCAAACTGTGTGTTAATGTATCAATTTCTGAGGGTCCAGCCCTTGCAGACTGACTTAAAACAATTTTAGCAAGACTGCTCTTCAGAGATGTTTTATAAAGTAAAAGGTTTAATAAAGAAAAATAACAAAGTTACAGAAAACAAAAGAAAAGCCACGCACAGGTGTCCGAGAAAGCCTCTGATACCCTGCTAGAAACATTCCAAAAAGTCTCTTACTTCTTTTGGGCTCTTTCCTACATACTGAATGTTTCAGGAGGGACAATTTGGCTCTTGGTCCAATGAGATTAGCATCAGGCTTTGAGCTACACTTTTGGAGCCCAATCCATGCTCCTGTGCTGGCTCTTAAGCCAATTACTGTGAGAAAAACACAGGACGTTCTAGTTAAACTTCCTAAAATGTCTGAAGGTAAATTGAAACTCTTTCCCTATGTGGAAGCACCTGCTGAGGGTGTGGGGTGCATTACTACAGGAGAGGGCTCTGCCTGCTGCAGGGGGAGGTGGGAAGGCCATTGGGAGGGTTGCAGACACTGCCCAACCTCATGTGCTGCATCTCTTCCTTCTCCCCCCAAGGTGTCCCCCTACTCATTGCAAATTTGGATGCCTCTTTACACCTCGTCTGTAAGGGTTGGTCCAATAGCCACCTTCACACTAATAAAGGTATAACGATGTTTATATGTGAAATAAAAGTGTTCAGATGTACCCATTTGTGGTCACGTCAACATTCTTCTGCTGACCACTGTCTTAGAAGGAAAGAAAAAGCCAATGTTTTAGATGGAATCTGGAACAAAACCAAAAGTCCATACCCCTTCATTACATTAAAAAAGACTGAGCCCTTTCTCTGCCATCTTTTTTTCCATTATGTTACAGTTCTGGCCTTTTTTCCTTTGCTAAGGCCAGGTGAATAATACATGGGCAATACAGAGTTCGAGCTCAGACTTGGATGTTTATTGTTTCTTATCTATTTATCGACTCACAAGGCATGAGCTCTAACTAGCAAGTTAGAGAAACTAGTTAAAATGGAGTGCTTCTAACTTTTTCTAGGTTATTTAAGCGATAATTACCCAATAACAAGGTGACACCTATGTTATTTATACTTTTGACGCAATAATGACCACCCAAGGCCCACAATGCAGACTTTTTACACCTAATTACAGAAAACCACCCACACCCATGAAGAAGAGCTCAGACAATGACCAAAGCCCTTCATGTTGAGTCACACTATATACTAAACCCCCAAAATTTAACTTTCCAGAATTCCAACACTTTCTTTTGTATTTTTGTTATTAAAAATGATGTTATATCCTGGTGAAAAAAAAATCACCAACACTATTGATTACGTTGGAAAACAATTGTGTTGTTGTATTTGGTTATGCCAGTTTTAATTTATCTTCTATTAAAACACATATAACTTATGAAAGGTATTTTTAGAAGTTATGTCTTAAAATGCAGTTAAAAGCAGCTTTATCTCAGGTCTTTCAAGGAGCTTAAGTAAACATATGAAAAGGGTACAAGAGGAAGCTGTTTTTCACAGCCATCGATTTTATTCTGAAAAACAGAAACATTGAAAATTATTTTTGACTGAAGATCCAATGGAGTGACTTCCTTAAAAAAAAAAAAAAAAAGGCAGATTGACTAAAGAAGTGAGAAATGCTGCCATAATTCACCTTATCCTAAATCAAGAAGGAGGCAACATATTTTCAGTGATACTTGAATTGGTGAAACATATTTTATTTATCGCTTTCCTGTCAAAACTCCTTCTCATTTCTATTCAGATTTTGCTATGAAATTATTCCTTTGTGTATTACAGATATTTTGGAATACCTTTCTTTGGAATTCAATAGTTATTGTTTTATAAATATTAGGGACATGGACCCTCCAGTGAACAATTTTTGATGGAACATCTTGATATCTTTGCCTTGTAAAAGAGGTTTGTCTTCTGTGTAACGTGCTCTGTTCTGGCCAGAGTCTCAGGACAGACCCTGATAATTCTTTTTGTTTGTTATTCTCTTGTGGTCCAGTACTAGGTGTTGCCATGCTTCCTTGGTGGTCATGGAAACTAACTTTCTAGCCACCTGAGTTTGCTACTATTTGATTTCAGGAACAGTTTCGGTGTAGAGGTTTGAAAGTATGAAGAAACTATTATCCTGTCCAAATTTTTGCTTGGGATTCAAGTGTCATAATGAAGTCATTTATTAAGAAGTAATATTGCCATTCTGCCATAATATATATTTCAGCTTTATGCTAACAATTGATTCCTTTGGTCGGCTAACATGGGAGACTCTTATTCAAGAAAACACTGCTGGGGCAGGTAGCCAGGTTTCCAAACTGTAGATTGAGATGCAGGTTGAGCTCTGGGAGGAAACCTAGAGAGATAAAGGGCTATAAACTGCCAACCCTTCTGTTAACAAAGGGCACGAAGGGGGTGGTGCCAGCCAGGTGAATGGACACCGAGGGACACAGTTGGAGCAAAAATTCAGAGGAAGGAGATTTGGGAGTGCTTAGACTGAGACTATAAAAGCCCAGGGGTTCCTTTGGTGGGGGTCCCTCCTCAGAGGCACCAGCTGTGGCTGTTTCTGTGTTACTGCATCGTGAATAAATTGCCTTATGGAACAAGGCATTTGAGACTGTGACCTGGGAGGTATGGGGTCGATGTGGTAAGGATACCGGGCCTGACCGTGTGAGAATGGGGGGTGTGGAGAGTCAAGGAGGGCACTGGACCTGCCCTCTGGGAAAAGCCTCAGTCCCAGCAGTGAAATTCTCTGGCCTTGGGAGTGTGGCTGACAGAGAATTTCTTGAATAGTCAAACTGGGAAGTTCCCTTAGCAACTCTACAGTACAGAACTGTACTTCAGCAACGGCAGAAGAGAAAATCAAAGAACATAAAAAGACAATCTACATAAGATGTGGCAGAGATAGACAAGGAGAGGGTTTTTGATTTGTTTTTAAATAATTGGTCTTCTGTTTGCTGGATGAGGCTTTCTACCCCTGCCAATCTGAAGGAAGCCCATTCTGATGGAGTGATAATGCTTTTCTGAAGTGGGGTGTCAGATAAGTGCTTTTACTTATTATAGCATTGCACTCAAAACCAGCCCATTTCTCCAGAGAGGGAAGTGACTGCTGTTACCCTGATGCAAAAGCCTTTTGATTGTTACAGTCTTGAACTGCAGTTTCTCACGCAGCTTCACAAAAACAATATTTATTTTTAGCATTTATCTATTGTTTACATTTTTCTGCTATGGGTGGAGAAATGTGATGGACGGTGATGTTCACCATCCAGGTCAAGAGGTGGCAACCTGTGTAGCCAATCTCTGGCCTTTTGCAAAAATGTATATATGGAGTCAGATTTATAGAATAAAGAAGTAGAAGCCTTCCCTTGACCTGCTGCGCCTGCGTCTGCCTCGTTCCTTGGGTCGTCCCTGCACTTGCCACAGACTGCCATATCTGAAATGTAAAAAGTGAAGCACATGGTAATGGGTTGAACTGTTCAGTGCCATCATCCAAGAAACCACAGAATCTTGTAAAAATACTAAGAAACTTATTGAAAGGACCACAGACACTGTAGTATAGGTGTTCAACAAGGGGTTTTCAACTAAATTTCAGATTAATATTTGGTGCTTATTTACAGAATTCTTTCATAAAGCACGATATCACATTGCAAGCCTTCAGATTATATCAGAACCCAGAAGTTGCCCTTCCATTTATGCTTAATTTCTTTGTATTAAAGCACCAAGTACCCCTGGACTTTCTCTCATTCGCATTAAAAGAAAAAAAAATCTTTTGTTGGCAGGATGAAATGAATCCTTTTAATTTTTTAACTGCATTGTGGTTTTCTTTGGGATTATTTTTGGATTTTTTATCATGTGTGATTTTGTTGATGGCGATTTGGGGTTTTTAACTTGCCTCGCATTTTAATATCTTAGTTTCTTTGGGTGGTTTTGTCTCTTCCTTCCTTACTGTTGTTCTTTGTATTTCACCACCTTCTTAGACTGACTTCTGGTGTGCTTTCCGCTAGTTTAGTGTTAATTGGAAGGAATGTATTCTATGTGGTATCCTTTCTAAGAGAGTTGTAGAGATGGTTTCCCCGGGCAAGAAGAGAACCCTGGAAAAATGCCTCGGGAAACCCCACTCAAAATGCAATAAGCAAGAACCTTATTCACATGTTCAAGTCTGCAAATGTTACTAGAAGGTTCCTTGTTCTCTGTGTAATCATAGGTTAATTTTTAGTGCAGAAATTTTGATATTCTTAATCATTCAACCCTATTGGACCCTTCCCTCAGACCCCACCTTAACTCCCCACCCACAGCAGGGTACATAAGTACTTCTTTCTGACCCAAGACCACGCCTTTTGCCTTTTGCCTTTGGCCCTTTGTTACTGCCATGGTCCAGTGTGCTCCTATACAGTGGACACCTTATTGTTGTTTTCGCGTTATTAAAATTCCTTTTTGAATAGCTGGATCAAAGCTGCCTCTCTCTCCATTAAGGCCCCATGGGGCTGTGTCCCAAGGAAACTCAGAGGGGTCTGATCTTCTGGGCTCGGAGCCCTCGGGAGTTTTCAGAGTGTTTTAATATTTTCCCAAAGTACCACATCTTTTTAAAGCAATTATGTTGTTCCAATGAACAAACATCCCTTCAGTTTTCCATAAAGGGCAATGATTTTTATGTCTTCTTTCTCACAGTAATTTGAACAGTATTTTTGAGGTGCTGATGATTTGAACCAGATGATTCCTGGGTCATAGAAGGAAGAATTCTGCTATTTTCTATACCATTGGATAGTAATCTTCTCCTCTTTTGCTTGGGAAGTTAAAAGAACTGTCTAGTAGCCATTTTTCTGCAGATGTGTTGATCTCATGCTTTCTTGTTTAAAATATTCACCTTCTCTAACCTCTCATTTTATACCTAGAAATTAAATAGGTGCAAGTATAATATCTGCTGTCCAGGGAGTCACCTCTGTGATCAGACTTTGAGGCACAAAACTTAAATAAACATGCAAATATTATTGACATCTTCATTTCTGCAGATATCTTAATAGTGAAGAAATGGAACAGAGGCCTTTCCCCTTCTCTCTTCTTTTTTGCATCCTTTGCTTTCAGGTATTCTGGTAATTTGTGGGTTTACAGGGATGAAATTTCATTTTCTTCCGCAGTGTTATGATGTTAAACAGTTTCACTGAAAAATGAGAACAAAAAGCGGGAATCCTTTTCCTGTGCCTTTGCACTCACTCTTTTTGTGTTTCCATGAAAATGGATGGAGAGAAGGAAAGGCTGTGATCCAGTAATTGTCAAAGATCAAACAGTGAGAAACTGAGGAATAATCAGAATGACCTGGCTTATATGAAGAACTGCACAGCACTGAGAAAATGAGGAGCAGGGGACAGAGGCTCTGGAATAAAAAGCCTGAGGCAGGACTGGAAATAAGGAAATAGCTCTATCCATATGGTCTTTCTTGGAGTTCTTTTAAGCTTCAGTGAATACTAACTGAAACAAAGACGTCTGGAACAAAACATGTCTGGCTCAATATTTGAACGTTTTGATGGAAAAATGATATGCTAACCTGAAGGAAGGGTTTGCAGAGTATGTTCATGATATGTCAACACAGAGCAGGAAATTCTCTTGCCTTCCAAATAGTTTTTCAGTAACATTTATTTCTTGAACTCGAGATGGGGATTTTCCTTGTTTGCTGTGCATATACATAAAACAATAGTCAAATCCTCTTCCTACCCAAACCAAAATCCACCCAATTTCATGACTTTGGTAAGAAATAAACAGATGAGAATTCAAATTTCTCTAATTCCAAAATAAGTAAAATACAATAATGCATATTTGGAGATAGTTTTTGCAATTTGCTCCTAATTGATTCCATAATTATACCCTGCTTTTCCCCTGAATGTTAAACTTCTTCTGATGTTCTCTGTATGAATATTTTTTCCACAGGATTTTCCTCAAACTTATACCAGCAAAATCTATACCTCTGGTTTTAGTGTTCAATTTTGTAAGAAATATTCAATGAGCGATTTTAAATAAGAGCAGACTAAAATTACAATATATTGATAAATTAATGTATTCAAACTGTTGTAACAAAATACTAGAGATTTTACATGTAAGTCTTAGATCTAAGCTTTTATAAGAGTTTATTTATTTAGTACATAATATTTTCTAAATTTAATCCATGAGATGAGTCAAATCTAACTGAGAAACTCAAGGAAGAAAGAAACTAATCATGCAGGCAGATAAATTGGGATACTGCATATTTTCCACACGTAAAATCAGAAAATATTGTCTATGAATCATGATATCGTGCTTGCTCTAACAGATTTATAAAGCAAAAAGACCATATTTTCATTTAATGGCTTGTATCATAAAATGTTCCATGATAAAAGCTGATTTAGTTTGCCAATAGGGGAGGATACGATAGAAGGGTTCAAGATAGAGTTAGTAACAAATAATGTTTTCTCAACTCCAAGAAGCTGAATAAGGACAACTTGATCTCTTTGGGGACTGATTTAGTAACAGAAGCTGCAATTATCTTTACTGATGAATGTAAAAAAATGCAATTTCAACAGGAACTTCATTTCCAAAAAGAGAATCTGACAGGGTGAGATGTATCATTCAAATCAAAGACAAAAATATCACAACCACTTTAATCAGGTCCAGGAGCAGAGGCTAAACCCCCACATACAAGGAAATTTAAATACAATACATTTATTATTCTTGTCTTTATACTGGCTATGTTTATTAGACATACATGAAAGAAGACAATTCTGAAAAGGAAACAAGGTTTTGAAATTTTCTAATTTTCCACTTTTAAAACAAAACTGGCCTCCTATTCTTCAGAGGAAGAAAAGCCATGGTTCAGTACATTCTATACTGATACTTTGTTTGTTTGTTTGTTTGATTTTATAAAGAGCACTATTCTCCCTACCGGCTGTTCAATATTATGCCTTTCAACATAAAACTTTTTTTTCAGAAATCTCTAGGACAACTTAAAAATATTTTTGAAATATGAGGCTATCAAAAACATACAAAACTAACCTTCTAGTTCTGTGTCCTGTACTGCAGGCACTAGTTTAAATTTTGAGAATGAATTTCCCAAGGGGGAATAATATCTCAGGAAATTGGGTGACTGTAAGTGGAACAAATTTCTTTCATTCCCATTTCCTTTTTTGTGTGCAGTGCTACTCTAAAAAACGAGAAATATTTATTAAGAATAAAGTCCATTGAGATCAATAGATCAAGATTGAGGAGAACAAGACTATTTTTTCACTTAAATGTACATCTGACAATGTACACATCCCTGAAAGCAGCAAGGTAATGTGCCCCAGTTAGAATTGCACTGTGATTTGAGGTTCACCCTTGGAATTATTCTTTGGGCACTTTGCATGAAATGTAGCTGTCCAGACCTTAGCACAAAGAAGGGGAGAGGTAAAGGTAAGTGGAACCATCTATTGAATGATGTCAGAATGAAACATAATTTTCTGGGATCTGGCATATACAGTTCTACAATCTTTTTTCTGACATGTAAAAACTCTCGCCCTATTTTTTTTTTTTTTACAGCCTTCTAAGATGTACTCCAGCTGTAATGAATAAAATCCGGCTCTTTTTAGGTAAGGCTGAAATACATATTGTTCTGAAGATGTTACAAGCCCTGTTCTTGTGGAGACCTAAGAGAACTATCATTGTATTTTTTAGACAAAATGCAGGCCTTTCTAAATTGTTTGGATGCTTAGACATTTTACAACAGAGGCCTAATAAGCAGAGTCTGAAAATAGAGTTTCTTTAATACTATTTTGTCTGATGCAAATCTGAACCACCCGTGTTGAACATGCAGGTTTATGCTGTGACCTAAAAGTTTTCAGGATAATCTAATATTTGGATTAACACAAAGTTATACATCATTACTGCCCTGTTCTTCTGCCGACCTTCTGTTTATGCATGACAGTATGAAGTTGGTGTACTGATATACTTCCATTTCATTTGCCAGTCATGTGTGTGAGCAGTAAATTCAGTATTTTAGTCTTGTATCCTCTAAGTATAGATGGCATTTCTATGGCATAATTTGCATGTCAGTAGTACCAAACTCGAGTCATGAGTAGCAAACCCTCTGCACTGACACTTTTACTGATACCTCTCCAAGCTCTTTTATTGTTGTTTACCACTTTCACTAAAACTGTAACTCTTCTGTTTTCACCCTTTTTTTCACTCATCATCTCATGTGGCAACCTCCCAGATAAGATATCTGACCTAATACAAGCAGTTATGTCTCTCTTCTTTGTTGCTGACTCCAGCTTCTCAATAACAATCTACATTTCCAGGACTACACTAAAGCTAAATATAATCTGGAAGGGATTTTAAAAATAAAATTTCTTTTCCAGAATGAAAGAAATCAAACTCAACTACAACGAAGTTGTGATGAATAAGTTATCCATAAGGGAAGTGTAAAAAGTGTTTCAGGCTCTTTGTCATAAAAATATTTAAAATATAACTGGCACCTACCCTGCAATATAAGCCCATTTATCATCATTTCATCAGAACAGATATTTTTCAAAGAATTGCCAGGTAATTCCAAGTCTAAATGAAAGGCAAACCAGACCTAATTATTTCAACTTTTCTTCTTAGGTAAATCATATTTTTAGACTTTATGATTAACATTACTGCTCTCTTCTAGATTTTCTCACACTGACATATTTTCTGAAGTACAACGGCCAAGACTGAACAGAGTTGTAGGATTTTTGTTGTATATTGTAGAATATATCCCAATATGGTAGATGCCTTCTTTAGTAACTATGTGAATTTATCATTAAATAAATTCAGTTAGTGATCCATTATAAACCATCATTCTTATTCTACTTTGTTGCCCATCATTCTCTTGTATTTCTCTAGTTAGTTGTTCCTGCATGGGCACAGAACTTTTTTTTTTCCCCCTTACTTAGTTTCTTTATCAAATCATTCACAAATTTGGGCTTATTGAAAACTTGGATTCTGTCCTCTAGTGCCTCTGTAGTCACTCCCAGATTTTCTTTTTATTGGTAAATTCAATAATGTACATTCTCTTTCATCCTCTATGCCATGGGGAACAACAATCAATAAATCCTTCCATTATAACCAAAATTATCGATAATTACTCCTCGGGATTATTTTTTCTAATTTTTTCCAGTTTTCCACCCACTGTGTTTTAGTTTTCTCTTTTCCATGTTTATCAGATTGTTATGAATTCCCATTGTAATCTTTGAGAAACCCGAGATAAGTAATTTGTTGAGCCTGCAATTTTATCTAAAAAAATAAGGTGACAAGGAAATATTTTTTGTTTTCTCAGCACTTGAAGCTACAAACCTTCTACCAGTCATTTAGTCTCAGCTGATCTGTTCCTGAGGACTGAAACAGAAAATGCAGTAATGACTATATTTCCTGATACCGTTCCTTTGTCATTCTTTTCCTGTGTTGTGCAACAGAGTTATCCTTTCCTCAATCTCTTGCTAACTAATTGAACTTGTAAAGCAAATTCTTGTTATCTTTTGTATTTTACTAGTAACATCTTAAGCTTTGCTTCGCCTTTCCAGTCCTCACAAGTATATGCCACACATCTGATTGTATTCCCTGTAGTAAGACCTGGGGTTTTTTTCAGCCTAAATTATAGTCTTACTAAAATTTGCAATGCCATCCTTTCAAATTCTAATTTGTTCTTTCTGCCCTTTAAATTAGGATGGCTGAATTCGAAAATTCCCTGGATCAATGTCTGGAGAGGTACTTTAGCTCCTCAAGTGGGAGAGCTGAGTATTGCTTGCCTGAATAAATTATTGCCTCAAAAGAGTAATAGCAATTGGCTGAGCTGAACCAATACTAACATACAGGTTCTATTAACCTCAAATTACCATTACAGATGAGCACACATTCAGGAAGTGGGTTGTATAAATAAAGCATGCTACTTTATTAAATCAATAAAAGAATAACAGGCCTTTACAGTAGGGAAGGTGCTGCCAATTTGCAAAGAAGGATATGCAAGATGATTTTTAATTAGATAACCTCCAACATCTTAATATTGACTTCAAAATTCTACAATATGAATAGTGATAAATAGCATTTTTTTGACAATAGAAAACCATTATGATAAAATCTTTTTTAAAGCTATCAATTAAATGTAGTTATTCTCAAAGTGAATCAAGCTGACTTTGTATAAATCTATAGTGATGTATTCTCTTTATGAGGAAACCCACAAACTCCTATATGTCTTCAAAAAAGCTGTGGGTGAACAACATCTCTTCAGCTGTTCCCTTTATCATGTTTTAAAATAAAGGAAAGAAAAAAAAATAAACCTTTTTTAGAATATAACTGGATGCCATGCCAGAAAGTGGAAGGGCAAGATATTTATCTTTTCAACTGCATGTATTAAGACACTGACTTTAATCAATGCTGGTATTAAGTATATAATCATCTCACATGAATAGCTGTGCAATACTCAAATTAATTAGGCTTAATACCTTTAGGATTCTCAAGCCTTATCAAAATTTTGACTTTCCTAAAGAGTCTTGAAAACCTCTGTGTATTGTACATAAACTCAGAAATTTTAATTCCTATATACAACTGATTATATAATTCCCTTTGAAAGTCATAGATTCACAAAATTGGATTGAAGAATTGGAAGAAACCACAAGGATCATCAAAGTCCAGCTCCTGGCTCTACACAGGGCAACCCCAAGAATCACATCATGTGCCTGAGATTGTTGTCCAAACAATTCTTGAACACTGACAATTTTGATGACATGATCACTTCAACTGAGCTTTACCTTTATGCCCCATAATTTTAAATTTATTTATTAAATAAATTTTTGACACTCCTTAGAACATAAAATAGAAAATCTGTATTTTTTTTATTGTATATTTAGAGATCTTTTCTTGACATCTTCTTTGGCACCAGGAAAAAGCAATGACTCATTTTTATCTTTCTTTCTCTTTAAGATCAGCGGTTCGATCCATTCCATGAAACTTTTTTTTCCCTTGTCGCATTACATTCTTTGAACCACCTCCCATGATGGTAGCATCCACCACGAATATTTTAAACATCTCTTTCAAAATAGTGCTACAGTTTCTCCCAGGCTGGCAGCTACACCTAGAAGGTGGCCCTGTGTTGGTAAACTGCAGTGAAGAGTGAGTACTCTATAAGTTACTAGATCTGTGTCTGTAGTCTGCCATGCCCTCCAGGTCTCTGTGCCATGTGCAGCTGTGCACATGCTGTGTAAAGGAATGGCAGAGTAAGGGAAGGCTATATACTGTCTCAGTGGAGTCCATTCTTGAGGAATATCTGCTATAGTGTGGCTCAGACATCAAACAATTCATGAAGGAGATGAGAGAGACTGACTCTACTGGTACCTTTTACTTAGCTCTGATATTTACAAATAAAACTGTGTAAAAGGAAAGCCATAACCACTGAAATCCTAGTCAAGTGACTTCTTATTTAGCTGTGAAATTGTTCCTTGGAGCCTATTCATTCAAGCAAGTAACTTTTGTTTTTCATATTGCAACCATGGGGGTTTTTAATTTTAAAAAAATATTAGTGTCAAAGGAGACAAATGACTTGTGCTATGTCTGTCTGCAAGAGGAGAAAGGACATGGACTTGAAAAATATGAAGAAAGATTGTGAAGACTTTGGTGAAAGGTTGAACAAATGCTGTCTTCTTTAGACTTCTTTGGAAAGGCAAAATATTAAAAAATAGGAAAGGGAATAAGATGTCTGGGAGAAGATACTTTTATGAAGACAAATTAGGAGGACATGAGTGAATGTATATCTGCAAGCAGATAGACAACATTCTCAAGGCATCAACCTGTCCTAATCTCAGGCAGAAAACCTATGAGGACAACAGAAGTTTAATAGCTCTTATGAGTTGAAGAAAAAACAATTTTTTTACATCATAGTAGGATCCTAAAAAAGGCTGGAGTAAATAAAAGACATGGAAATTCTTGTATTTCTTTTATAGAAAAATGTAGTCCAATAACAAGAACATTATGTAAGCCCCAGGAAACTCATCACTAATTGTAACCAGCACTTACCATGAGGATTTGGACAAATCACAGAATTTTTTGTGCTTAATTCACCACTTGCATTTTCCTAATTTGTAGGCTTATTCAAGGATAAAATCTGACCACAGAAATACTGTGTAGGGTTAAATTAACAGGAGATCAACTTAATACAAAGCAAAATTACATAAATGTAGTCACAAGATTGTCCATTATTATTACATATCAGTGGGTCTGAGTGAATGTGAATTATCAGAATTACAGAACATTAATAGGTTGGAATGGACCTTAAAGATCATTTGGTTCCAATGCAGGGTATCCAATGGGCAGGGATACCTCCCACTACTAGATCCAGCTGCTCAAGGCCTCATCCAGCCTGTTTTGAACACTGCCAGGGATGGGAGATCTACAACCTCCGTGGGTGACCTGTTCTACTGTCTCACCACCCCCACAGTAAACAAATTCCTTCTAATATTCAGCCTAAATTTCCCCTCTTTCAATTTGTACCCATACTCTGGATCCTTTGGGTTTGAAAAATCATATTCATCTGATTTGAATTTAATGCTAGTAACTTCATTGTAAGTGTTAGGACCCACAATCTGTCAAAATAAGAAACTGTAGCCACTTTTTTGAATCCTTTGCCCACAGAGAGCATAGCTGCTAGAATGTCATGTGCTGGCAAAAGAAGATGAAATCTATTTATTAAATAGAATCCACTGGAGGTTGTATAGAAATTATGACAGGCTTAAGAATATTCAGAGCTACAAATCTTAGAAGATAGACAAGTTCTTGAAAACAAAGCAGTCTATCTCCTCAATTTCTTACATACCTTGCATCTTTTTAATCTCTTTGTATCTATTGCTGGAGACAGGGTGCTTGTAGCGGCGCGAGTTTCAGGTTTCGAATTTGTATTTGTATTTTGTTATTTGTCTGTACTTGGTATGTTCCTTCCACCCCCCCCCCATTCCCTGAACACACCTGGATTCCTCCTGATGTAACCCCATCCCCTTCCCTTCCCCGTTGGGTCAGAGTGTTTCCCTGCCCAGGCCCCGACCTGGAAAAAGGGACACACGAGGCCCAGTCTCTCTCTCTCTCTCTCTCTCTCTCTCTCTCTCTCTCTCTCTCTCTCTCTCCATGTGGGGACAGGGGCTCTGGCAAAGCCTCTTCCACATGGACTGCACTGAATAAACATCTTTCCCAACCAAGAGAGAGCACACTTCCTTCTTCCAAGCCTGAATCCATGCTTCAGCCAGCTGTTTGGAGGGCCCACAAACTTCCATAAATTGGCCTGGGGAATCTGCTACCCGGCGATAGCACCCCCAGCAAACGAGCCACTTTATAGGTGCTGACTTTGATGGAATTTTAGTTCTGACCACTGGAAACTGCTCTTATTCTGTCTGGCTGAATAGGGGTTTTCCCCAACAAAACACCTCCTGAGTCAAGTTAGATAAAAGATTACTAAAAATACTGTTGTTTTTAATTAATACTTTTTTTCAGCATGAACTTTTTCAGTTTTGTTAGCTAAAAATTATTCAGCCTTCTGAATTACCTGATTGGTAAAATCTAATTGATTGACTCCACTCTCAGGGATTCTACTCCTTCTTTTTTTTTTTTTTTTTCTATAACAGAATATCCAAACAAAAATATCAGAGTTGAATGGAACTTTTTTGGCACTCGATGCACTAAAAAACAATGCAGTTCAAAATGAGCAAAGGTTTGTCAGTACCAGATTGGAGTATATTTAAAGTCTGAAAAGGAACAAAATAGAAGGCAATTATTAGGGTTTTAGTTTAAAATGTATATTTTTAATTAACTGTTGGCTAAAATTTAGGATTTCTGATATTGTATTTTTCTTTCTCTCGCTCTTTTTTTTTTTTTTTGGGTAGGTGGAAAACAACTATCTGATTTAAAAGAGCATTTAATTTTTTTGTTTGTTTGTTTGCTTCTGAAAAATCCATTATTTCCACTGATTGGTCAAATGTACCAGTCATGTGCCCTATTATGTTATAAAAATGGTGTTAGTTTTATTATCTTTGGTCTTAACTCTGTTTATCAGAAAAAAATGAATTAGAAACTAACTTAGCTTTTAACTGCCATTTTAGTTCTCCAGTGGTTGCTGCAAGGATTCTTTTTCCACCTGTAGTAGTTTCCAGATGACATCTTTTCAGTTTTAATTATTTAAAATCATGCTTATCTTACTAGAAGATTAAAGAAATATCATGCCAAGAGAGACACTAATTTTTATAAGGCTAGTAAGTTTTTTGGGTTTTTTTCTTTTCTCTCTGGATTATTAGAAAAAGTCTTTATTTTTTAATTTCTTGCCATGGCACAAAATGTACAAAAAGAAGTTAAATACAAGAAATCATGAATTATGAAGAAAAACAGACTGACAGGTTCAGTGTTAGTGGTAGACTAATCCTTTATTTTACAGCTGTCGTGGGGTTTTTTGTATGGAACATTTCTACTTACATGGAACAGTTACTCTGAATGTAACTAATTTAACATAGCTGTGTCCTACTCTGCTCTCAGCACTCAAAGGAAGTTATCAGGAGGTTTTTTTGGGTACAACCAAAGTTAGATTATTCCTGTAAAGCAATTTAAAAGCCTAGTCACATTTATAAAATATGACATACAAATCCATTTATAATTCATGCATGTCATAGAAGGTATCTTTAACTATTTGCTGCAATAAAATGCCAACTACCTCCTGGGAGAAAAGGATACAGCTCCAGGGTCCTTGTTTGCTATGAATATAATAAAGTTTCTCCCTCTACCATTTAAAAAACAAGCAAAACCAAACCCATAGTGTAAAAACATTTAATGCTAAACCAGATAGGTCATTGGATGGTGCAGTTTGGAGTCCATAATTGCAGAGATCCTACTGTAAATAATGGATAATCTTGCAATCAAGAAGGAATCGATTTAGAGTACTGTCACGTATTAATTTGGCACTAATGTAACTTAAGTAGTAGCAGTGCTGTAGAAATAAAATGAAGGGTGGCACAGAATATTTGTAGGATTTTTTTTTAACAAAGCATTTCATAAACATCCTTCTCAGGAATAAAGTACTGGTTGATTAAGTTCTGCAAGACAGTGTGAGTACTGTGGTGTTTACTGTGTCTACAGATCTATCCAGATATCCACAGGTCATTTTGCTGCAAATCTCATTTCTGTCCTTGAGGATTTCCAATGCTCCAGAAGAAGCACTTCAGTATTTTAGAGAGACAGTCTTTTCTGATATTATCTCAGAATGCTTCATGGTAATGAAGACAGCTGCTATCACAGAGCAAAACTGGTCAGTTCATATAGTTTTAACCAAATCATATCTGAAATGGTTTACTGGCTTGCTAATTACACACAATTAACTTGCAAACATTGAATGATTCATCCAGGATCAATATCAAAGAATGGCTAAATCACAAGACCAGACATTGTGAAATGTTAATAAATGCCTACAAATTTCTAAACAGTTTTTTATAACTATTTCCTCAAAGGTACAATGCTGCACAGTTATGTGCACACAGACCCAGGCTGTGTGGATTACAGATGTGCACATTCTCATTGGGGATTGCTTGGACACCTGCCTGCAGACCCTCCTCTAGAATGTGTGGTGCTGTGGCTCGGCCTGGACCCACCCTGCTCCCTGTGACCCTGTTAAATCACATCCATGCCTCTGGGCAGGTCTTCCCATGCCAGAGGTCTGGAAGAGATGTAGAGGCTGCCTGTCCCATGTGAGAGAGCTCTGTCTGCCCCAGGCAGATGCTGATGGGGTGGCTGCTGGTAGTGGCTGCTGGTGTGCTGCAGCTCTTCCTTCCTTCCCCAGGGTCTGTCACTGAAAACCCAGGAAATATACTATCCAAGCAGTTCCCTAGGTTAGAAAGCCAACATTATTTTCTTCAGTCCTGAGCTACATGGCGGAACTCTTCAACTATCATGTACAAAGCTTTTAACTATTTATAAATTTTAGCAAACATAAGGATTAGTGTTCATTGGCTACAAGTGATGTAGTTCTCTTAATCTGTATTCTGTCTTCTGGTCACTGATGATTCTCTCACTGCTCATCCTAATGAGTCTGCATGCTTAGTTTATCTTGTCTTTTTGGGTCAGTGGATTTCTTGGGTTGGTGCTCTGCATATCAGTGGTTAGAGATCCGCCTGTCAGAATTGCCTTTTACCCACCTGGAGGTGATTCCAGCACAATTGCTGAGTTGGTTTTATTAATTTCTTCCTTATTTTGGGAGTCCGGCCAGATATCCTTGTGGCCCATAAATTCTGCCTTTATCAGTGGCATATCCTTTTTCCCAAAGTATGTTAACTTCCTCCCCCAGGTCTGAGGTCACTGAAGCATGTCAAGCCCTAACTTTTAATTTGAGGTGGACATCACTTGCAGCCTGTGGTGTTGGCTGCTATCTGTTTCACAGATTAAATCTCTTTTTTCCTTGCTTTTATTGTACATCTTCTATGGGTTTAAAAAGTTTTTGGTTTTCTGTCAGTGTGTTAGAAATGATATTGCTTTATGCAGATATGATAGCCAGATAAAGCTAACATGGCACCCATCTTTACTGTTATACCTGGGGATGTAGGCTTTCATACTTATCTTTCTACTTATCTTTCTAATTGGGACAATTAGAACCTTAATGGTTCAGGAATATGCTGATAATCATGTCTTACCTTAATAAAATGAGAACTGCATGTATGATTTATTAGTATGTCTTGATTACAGTAAAGATTATACAAATCAGGAAGCTCTGCATAATTGAAAGCTGTACTATGAGAAATCTGTGATGTAAGCCAATTTTAGGCTCCAAAAGATAATATTTCCCTAACTACAAGTCTGGTGTCAGCACACAACATGAGGCCATGTTCAGATTTGGTTTAAGCAGCGCTTCCTACAAAGGAGTTGGTGTTAACTCTGGTTCTGAGCAGACATGAATTGGGATTCAGTACAATGAGGGTTGATACACGCCAATAAAGTTGCCAAGCCATGTTTGCAACAAGTTCATAAGGATCATCTGGCTGTGCTCGTATCTTAGATGTGTAGAAGTTCCTATGTGAGACTAGAGTTGGGCTCAAGTTTGATTCTGATTGGGAGTAGGAGGATACCCTACATAAATTTTCCTTGCCAGTGTCACTCCATCAGTTCTGAAATTTGCTGGAATAGCTGCCTACTCCAGTCACATTCGATTCTTCTGATATTTCTTCTACCACCTCTCAACAGCTATATTTTGGATGTGCAACGTCATTATTCTTAATAGGTAAGCTGGTAGTTTGCCTCTGGAATTCCCTGTTATCAGGCTGTGACTTGTAATCTGTCCTTCCTATCACTTTCCCACCCTTATGGATCAGTCAGTATACACAATCTTGGCAGACTTTTGCACTAGGAAATGTCATACCAAATTGAGACTCAAATCAGGGAAAAATAGTTTGTAAACTTACCATAACTAATAGAAGAAAAATGCAGTGATGTATAAGCAGTACTGTTGTTGTAGGAGAGTGCACTGACAAGTTTAATTAAGCTACTTCCAGTATCTATTGATCTGGTATCAGTTTCAGTATTACTGGATAAGCTGTGGAGTAGTAAAAAAGGTATAGAAAAGAGTTATATTTCTTCTACTTAGTGTTGCTGCAACACAAGTTCAATTTTTGCTTTAGTAAACAATTTAAAGTAATAGGGAGTCCACTTGGGATAATGCAAATTTTTTCTTTACTTGCCAAAAAGAAGCATAATAATGAACTCTGCTTTCACACTCCCAATTTAGTAAGAAAAACAAATAAAAAGAAATTGCAATTGCTAAAAATCATTTACTCAGCAAGTGTTTATGTTAGCGTCCTGAGTGACAAAGGTCTTGTGTATAGTTCATTACAATATTAGCATATCAGAGTAGCTTCCTTTTCCAGAGAGATACCTTGCCAAACATCTTAGGCCTTTGATTTAAATTTGCCACTGCACAGTGGTACCTTACCCATTTGTTTTGAATTACTGGAATTAATGTAGAGAAAGAAGCAGGTTTTTTCAAAACTTTAATTCTGAACTATTTTACTATACAAGCAGAAGGGAGGAAAGAAACCTGGATTTTCAAACACAGCTGTTCCTTCAATTTTCTTTTATTCGTCAAATAATGAACCTGTATTATAATATGGAGATGATGGAAGTTTCTTTGTCAGAAGCAATTTCATGGCTTGATATACATTTTTTGATCATAACTGCATGAAAATCATGTTGATGGAATAATTTTCAAGATGCTCCAAAATTACAATGAATAAATCTATTAAATGTAAGGAAATGCATCCTGAGACTTGAAAATAGGAACCATTCCTTCACGGCAATGCCTGATAATCTCTGTATTTAACAATCAGTCAAGCTTTCTGCTATGAACACTCTGGGGGTTTTTGTATTTATATTTAACATCTCAGCCCATATAAGGTAAATTCTATTGGTTTATGGATGGAATATAACAATGGCTGTCAGCACAGATAAATACTTGGTTCATCAAAATCAAAATGTATTCATGTTTGTTTTTCAATTTAGAGGCAACACGGATGACAAAAGTCTAGCTCAAACAGTTAGTGCTTTCTGAATTCTCTTGCCCCCACAAAAAAAATATATAATCTAATTATAGTTTTAGGAGTATATCTCTGCTGGCAAATTTTTAAGTCCTGGCAGCAGATATTTGTTAGAAAAATAACCATTCAAATGAGATTCAAATCTTCAAAAGTATTTTCTTTGAGATTTCTGTTTCACATAAAATATTTTTTGGTGTATAGTTAGAAAGATTAAATAAAAAGAGCAAATCAGTGCTCCCAGTGACCAGCATATATCAGAGTACTGCATTTGCACTGGAAAAGTTAAAAAAAATCACAAAGATAATTAATGTGTTGAGTAAATTAAGCTGGTGAGAACTACTTGTATTGGGAAAAAAAATTCACCAGTCTGCCATTAATAGAGGGTAAGGGCTGGGGAGTTGTAGGAAAAGTAAACTACAGAACTAGAGCTTCTCTTTTCTTTTGTCTTATTTCAGGCTGTCATGAAATAAGTTTTTCTTTTGAGGTTGCTGCTGGAATTCTTAATTTCCGTTTTTGTTTAAAAAATATTGGAAAAAGGATTTGGAGCCTGATCTCCCACTATTCAGGAAATAAAAACCTCCATGAGATTATGGATTTCTCTAGGCTTCTGTGGTCAAAACCAAGATGCTTTTTTTCTGATTAAAAAAAAGAATATTTCATGTTTATAGCACCTGAAGATTTAAGCTATTTCCTGATCATTTGAAGTTCAGTGATGTGTAGCAGGCTAAATAGCTTTAATGAATGGTGGGACATGAAAGTATGGGAAATGGGGGAGGGAATTGTCTCACAAAAAGATTTTTTCTGTGCACCTGCTTGAGTATTTAACTTTGAAGATTATAAAGGGTTGCAATGCTTGCAGCTGTGTTTGCTCTGTAGTGAACACACACAAACAGGAAAACAAGACAATCTTTTAAAGGAAAAAAATTGTCAATAAAAACAATTTTTAAAAATTGTATCAATAAACAAGTGGCCAATACACAAATAGAAGTAATTATTGACAGGTGATATGCTGAGCAGATTAAATTATTTACTATTCCCAATTTTGAAAAAAATGTGTATGAAAGAGGAACAAATCTTTAGCATTACACAAAACAATTATGTAATTTTTGTTGTGGAAAGTTCTGAAAATATTTTAAAAAAATTATATTAGTACTACAAAGATAAAGTATGGAAGAATCAGATATTTGAATCATCTACAGGCAGGAATCAAAAACAGCTTTAGAAACATCCCAGCGTGATCCTGAGAAATAGCGGTGACTGGAAAACTTATTTCAACTTTTTGTGAATATATACTAATTTTTTTTCACGAAGAATGAAAGTTAAAAGTAATATTTGTCTTGTGGGGGTTTTTAAAACTGAAAACCTATTTTTAATTTAAAAGAAAGAAAATAAAGAAAAATATGCATAAAAGAAAGAAAAGTATTTATAACAAAAATACTATGACTATAATGGGAATGTAAATTCACATTTCATTTTTTTAGCTAAACCTTGATTTCCTTGTGTATATTAGCATCTCCTTCCTAAACTCTATGAATTCTAAATGCTGTCATTGGAAATTAGAAATACATATTACACAACCTGTATCTATGCTCTCTGAAGAGCCAAAGATGAAGTACAAGGCAATCAATTGATTTTTATATCTGAAAGAAGGTGAAATGAGAGCAATGTTTGAATAATATATAATTTTAAAAAATTATTTTAATTTGCTTATGTTCTAAGTGAAACCTGAGAATTCAAGACAGATAGGATCTCATCTCTTTTTGTACTATGCCTTCAAGCCTTCTGTAAATCTTCCTTTCTTCAGACAAAGTATTCCTAGATCAGGCCATTTTACTTGTTCTTTTGCATCAAATCAGGTGTATATATAATGCAGGAGCACTTCAATTGTGAGTGACGCCTTTAACATTTAAGCAATCCTGTTGCTATTAAATAACTTTAATTTATAAGAACTGTATAATTATCCGATATATCTTTGCATTATTCAAAATTTTTTAACTTTACAACTTGTGTTTAGATAGTACCAAGAGGCAGTCCATGGACCATTTCTGATAGTCTGTATTCGTTCAGCTGCCTGAAATTGAAACCCGAGACAATTTGCTGGCAGAGGTGTGGACCATTCTGTGCTGAGTTAACATTAATACTTGGTATTGAGCTTGGTTACATTAAATTTATTTTGTATATAGGTGTAAATAATCAAACCCATACATAACATACCTACACATAAAAATAACCTAGTATGTGGCCACCTGAAATGAAAGGACTCTGACAGTGATTTACCCTGTGTCTGAGCATCAACACATCTTTAATACACTCTTCCCCAGCATCATACTTTTAGATATGGAGGCATTATTATCCCATGTCTACAAACAGGATATAGAGAAATTCTGATTGTGAATATATCTGCTAAAGGTATCACATGCTTGGTCTATAAACCCAAGTACTGATGCCTCTTTTTTTCCTGCAGTGGGGACAGAGAAGCACTAGTGTCTATCATTGTCTGTTTATTCCAGAATTAAACCATCTAAGAAATATGAAATATGATCAAGTTATTCCATATATTAAACGCTCTTCAGAAAGAAGTACTTGGAAGCATTTACAACGTTTATGAACAGCTCAACACACAATACATCTGAACATTTAAACTTTATTAAAATAAATTCATAGGCTAAGCGATTCTAGATCTGATGACATTATTCATACATACACATATGTATGCTGCTACTTATCACTTCCTTTTAGAAACAGAGGGGCAATACGAGAAGTGCCTATTTTGCTCAACAAAAAGAGAATATAGGAGAAAATAATATTTTTCATTTCATTGCAAACAAACAAAAAACCTAAAACAAAACAATTGCAAAATCATCAGCTGTAATTTTTAGCTTTTCAGGATGTTACTATTTGCCAGATTTTTGAAAGACCTCACTTCAGTAGCTGTTGCGTTTTTTTCTAAGTCTGGCCATAAGCATCACAGTGGGAGTGACAATATGCTGAGCTCTATTGAAATGCTGTTGATGCAGAACAATTGAATGAAAAATTTTGGTCCTGAGCTCTGTAGAATAAAGATGTGTAAAATCCACATCACCAAGCTCATGGTTATAGTTTATAGCACCTGGCTCTGCTGTCATTCAAAAACTGAATACCAGTCTGGATATAAGGAAGCATTAACCATATAATTCATCTCAGATATAACCTGAGAAGGAAAAATAAATCCCTGACGTCATCTTCTTTATATTAAACAGATGTTGATATAAAGTATTACAATACTAAGTGCAAATTCTCAGTGGATATTTCTGGTTAAAAGTGTAAGGTTTTTGTTATGTTTGCTATTTTTTATTTAGTTTTTTTCAGTCTGTAACAAGAAGAGAAAAGAAAGAAGAAAAGAGTTAAGACAAACAGCAGGTAAGAAACTAAGCTATTTAAATAAGATTAGGGGTGATGTCTTAAAACCAGAAAAGATTTCTTAAACAATTGTATTCTCATTTTATAATGTGTTAAATTTTCCAAATTTTTATGCATTTGAATTTTCATAGCATTAAGGATAGAACACTTGATGCTTGGGTAGTCCAAAATATAAATGCTTCTTGGTGCTTTTCCCCACATAAATATTTTTTTTCATACTGTATGACTAATCATCAACCATTCTAATTTATTTCTCCTTCACCTGTGTTTAATCCATGCCTTCACACTTTGAATATGAATGCAGTCCTCAACTCCTTCCTTTTTACATCCTTCCCCTTAATGCCAAAGCACAGACAAGGACAACGTAGATAATAAAGACTCAGAATAGTTTCTGTATATGATAGAAATTATATGACTTTAGGGGGATATGAAAGAGATCCAAAAATCTTGAAAAGCTTAATGAAAATTATTAAGAAACAAACACTTCACTCTTTTACTCATAATAAACTCAGAGACATCTAGTAAAGTTAGATCACAAGTTCAGAGCAAGCAGAAGGGATTTTTGTTTAATTAAATGTGAAACTCATTGCTACAGGATCCAGTAGATGCCAACTGTACATTTTTTTTCCATTTTTTTGGCAAAAGACTATTGTGTTAGTTTGAAAAGATAGTGAACAGATCAAGTGGAACTTGTGGGGAAAAGGACAGATTCCACTGTCCTCTGGTGAGTACAATCAGTATGGGGTAATGGGGGAGGAGACTATGGGCATTTAAACATCACAATCCAGCAGTAAGGTAAAGATAATTGCTGTCAAATTACAGAAGAAACTGTTACTTTATGGGATTAAGACAATCACAGAGAATAATAGCAAGAATCCCAGAAATCTTTGTTAATGTGAGTATATTGTATATAATTATGGCCAACCATGACAACCTAGAAGCAGTGTAATACCTCATATTCATGATTAAGACAAAGGTTGTTGAGTCATTTGAACTGAACAAACCA
Organism: Trochalopteron elliotii; assembly: GCA_024734555.1. Taxonomy (NCBI): domain Eukaryota; kingdom Metazoa; phylum Chordata; class Aves; order Passeriformes; family Leiothrichidae; genus Trochalopteron; species Trochalopteron elliotii. The sequence goes on from JANPWX010000419.1 coordinate 1,992,535, forward strand.
CTGACCAGTTGCTGGTCAGTGAACAGTAAAAAGACTGAATAGTTTCTATTCTGACCTTCTAAAGATAGAAATCTAAAACAAAAAGGAAGAAGAGGAAACTCTTCGCTTAATTTATATGACATGCTATTTTTGGTTTCTTATTTGTAGGAATAATTGTAGCTTTGGTATATGTGTGTTGTCCTTTTTATACATGCAGCTATGTGGGCTCACTGGCAAGAGCAGGAAGCCAGCTTTAGGGAATGTAAGTCATAATTCCCCAAGCCTTGCAGAGGAATTATTTTTGGGGTTTACGCATCTTTGGAATCTGACAAATCAAGGGATCTGTGTGGCTCTCCCTATACCAGCAGAGCAGGGCCTAAGATTTTTAGCAACATCCACAGATCAGTCAATCAATTTATGTGAACCCCAGCTTTGAAAATTACTTTATACCTTTGTAATTTTCTCCTGGTGGTTAAAGGGTAAACTGCCTTTGAAATGGAGGCCCATTGCCTATTGATTGAGGGAAAATGTGAGGTTATGGAATACCTCTGGCTTCCACACCAAGTAGGATTTAACAATATGCATTTTGCAAATTATAATAACATAGTAGGATTTCAGAAGACACATGAGTAGTCAGGACACACATAATACAGCACATCCAGAAGTCAGTGTCTTGCTAAACTCTGGGGATATTGGCATACCTGGGATCATCAAGGAAGGTATGCTATTACCAGGGATGTATAGAATTCCAAGACTCATATCTAATAGGGCTCCTTGTCAGTCTTTCCCTGTTTCTCACCCTTTAAGACAACCAGATTATTTCAAAGCACCATATAGGCTAAAAGTTAATTTTCAATGGGGTATAGGTGCCCATTTTCAATGGTGCATAGCATTACCCAGCTGGGCAGGAACATTACCTCCAGATTCTCCCAACTACATGTGAGTGTGGTCCAGAGAGAATCCTGTTTTAAAGCCTTTGAAGTGTGTGAACTCTCCCTCAACAAACTTGTTCACACTTGTCCACACAAGTCCTACAAGTACCAAAAATTACTTTGAAAATTGGGTGGCATTAGATAAGCATACTACCTATTGCACTGTGAAAAATTACTGGGCTCCTGGTATCTAGGCTGGTTGAAATTTTCCTGGGCTTCCATCTCTACTTCTAGTAATGTGGCTGGTGTAGTCATAGATTATGCCCACAATATCGACATGAACTTGTGGACATACTTTTTTTAAAATACAGAAATACATTATTAAAGAGAAACAAAAAAGAAATTAAGCAATTATTCACCTATCTCCTCAAAAGAAAGAAAGTCGGTACAATGAAAATATTTTCTACATGCTTCCTTTCTGATTGTCATATGTGCTTTGCAATGTACAAAGCTGTCCATTCTTTAAATTCCATCTGCCTGATAATTAACTTTTTAACATGACCATTCAAGTAATATATTAGAGGTGAAAATAAAATATTTGAAATGTATTTCATAGCTCTGCTTTTCTGATCAATATTAACAGAAAATAAGCCAGCAAAGCATTTTTGCCATGATTACTTCAGACCCTGGAGCTGCATACTGCATTTGTAAGTCCTCTGTTACATCAGAATGACAACCCACTGGAAATTCTGTTATGTTGCCTTAAAGACATTTCAATGCAGTCATTCTGTGGTTAAATAGGATTTGGGAAATATTACATCTAATGTCAGAAAATAATTTTCTGGGCCATACTGGCTTATACTTGACTATCTGCCCCGCAGTAAAAATCTGAGATGTCTTGATTTTCTCTTCATCCAGAATCACATCTATGAAAACATGACTGCTTTTACCTAGTGTTGAAAGAAGCCTGAAACAGGAAAGGTTAAGTGGCACATATTAACTTCCATGTATTAAAAGGGATGTACACTGCTGAAGCATCTATATGTAGGATGTAAGATACTGTGAAATTACTGTCTTACTGCTTTAGGCTGTTGATTAGACAACAATGAATTTTCTTATTCTATTGATAGATTTATTTCATGTGGTTAATAACAAAATAATGAAAATAATTCTTTCGTTCTATTAAATTCTTTCAATAATATTAAAGTAACATTAGAATAATGAGAGAATGTATTAATGTTAAAATATGCTTACAAAAAGAATGGGGAATCTATTTGGATCAAGGCAAAGGAATATGCCAAGAATATTTAACTGAAATCTGTATATCTCAATGTAAGTATTCTTAGGTAATACTTCTTGCTTTTTATAATATAAAAGCAAACAACTCCAACGTTATGGTTAATGCTTCCAGTTTAGGAGTTCTAAGTGTAGACTGACAAACTACCTTGTCAGTTTTGCTAATGCACTTAATGGGGCCAGGTTTTCACCATTTAGACTTTCTTCGAAAAGATGCCCTTTGGAAATTAGAAGGAGCTATTACCTAAACCATGCAACCAGTTCTGATACAGACCAGTAATAATGGAGTGTACTCCACATCTGGTAGTTGTGTCATTCCAATGACATTGTACGCAGCACATGCATATCTAGATTACCCTTAGAAAAGAATTGTTAGTCAAAGACTGCATAGTATCTCACACCATATCTGAAGAGAGCTGTATAGTCTTAGAATCATGTAGGCCTGAGCACAGTTAAATGTTGAATGAAAAAGACAACTGTCTTTGTAAATTCTAAACCAGAAATAACTTTTAAAAATTTGTGGTCTGAAGTTGTCTTGAGACATTCCAGAAATATTTCTTGATACATTTTTAGATCTCCGGATTTGCGCATGATTTTATTTGATTTTGAATATTTTTTTTTAAGATACTAAAACACAGAAACATAATGAATAAAGGATTAGTTTTTCTTTGTTTATTTGGAGGATTTTTGGTGACTTTTATTAAAAAGCTCAAATAAGTCTTCCTTGACGACAGTCTGGATAAATAATTAACATCTGTAGAGCATATTTATTTGTTACAGAAGATTCTGATATTTTAAAACTCATTGCATCCTTTATCTTTTCCTGGTTCATTTCTTTGTTTCAAAGAATGTGTTTCTCTGCTTGTGTGGCTTTCAGAAAGCATCTCTTCCACTTTCTCTTCCTAGTAGTTACTTGGAAAGGCGACCATTAAAAGTTACATTTGAGTGTCCTACTACAGTTTAATTATTGCAGAAAACTCAAGAGAAGGAATGGCCTCTAGGGAAATATCACATGCACAGCTCAATAATCCTAATCAATCTAATTAAATTTCTGTTAAATAAGCATTTTTAAAAGATTTCCAGAGGTCTGGTAAGATTGTCTTATTGTTTAGTGTTTCAGGCTCCATTTTTAATCAGTGAAGGTTTCTCAAATATTGCAATGAATAATGCATTAGATCTGAATGGCAAATCCTTGCACAGAACCACTGCGATAGCAGTGAGAATACTTTTCTTTTGAAAGCAGACTTATTGATGTTATTTCCTGATGCCTTGTGATGGGTTGACCCTGCCTGGACACCAGGTGGCTATCTAAGTCATTCTATTCCTTTCCTCCTCAGCTGGAAGAAAAGAGAGAAAATATAAGAGCAGTCTCATGGGTTGAGATAAAAGCAGGAAGAGATCACTCATCAGTTACAGTCATGGGCAAAAAAAGCTCAACTTGGAGAAAAATAATTTAATATATTACCAATAAAATCAGAGGTAGACAATGAAAAATAAAACAGAATCTTAAATAAACATCTTCCCTCCACCCCTCCCTTCTTCCAGGGCTCAGCTTCACTCCCAATTTCTCTATCTGCTCCCCACCAGTGACACCGATGGACAGTAATGGGGGCTGTGTATTACACGTTGTCTTGGCTGCTCCTTCCACCTTAGGCTCATGTGGGACTGTGTCAAAGGCCTTACAGAAATCCAGGTAGATGACATCAGTCAGTTTTCACTTTTTGACCATTGCAGTCAGTCACAGAAGGCCACCAGTTTGATGAGGAAAAATTCACCCTTAGTGAAGTCATGCTGGCTGCCTTAGATTACCTCCATGCCTTGTGTGAGGTTTAACATTTCTTCTGTGAGGATCCGCTCCACGAACTTCCCAGGCAGAAAGGTGAAGCTTAACTGATCTGTAGTTCTGTAGCGATGCGAATTTTAGGTCTTGAATTTGAATTTGCATTTGGTATTTGTCTGTACTTGGTATGTCCCTTTCACCCCCCTACCCCTGATGACCCTTGTGGTTACTCCTGATGTAACCCCTCCCCCTTCCCTTCCCCATTGGGTCAGAGTGTTTCCCTGCCCAGGCTGCCCTGGGAAAAAGGACACATGAGGCCCAGACTCTCTCTCTCTCTCCCTGCTTCCTCCGTGATGAGACAGGAGCTCTGGCAAAGCCCCACATGGCTGCACTGAATAAACATCCTTATTAACCCAAGAGAGAGCACGCTTTCTTCTTCAAAGCCTGAACCCACGCACAGCCAGCTGAGCTGAAGGACCCACACGAACTGTTTCTGTGGTCTGGGGGATCGGCTAGCCGGCAACAGCACGCCTCCAATGAAAGAAACAGCAACAGATGGCGCCACAAGGTCCGGCAAGGCTCCATTTCAACTCAGCAAGGGACCCCAGAAGAGCAGCGTGCCCCAGAGAGGACAAGTAGCTCCAGGGGTGCCCAGCAACGCGTGGGAGCAGAGCAGCCAGCGTGTGTTCTGCTGAAGGCAGGCTCTACGACACAGAGAGCTCTGAAAAATCCACAGAGGATTCAGAGGGAAATTTCTCTTTGGCTGTCCTGTTGCTGTTGGCCACCATCTCCAGCAGAAGAAAGGGTAGTTTTCCAGAGCACCGCAAAAGTCCTTTCAAAAGGATTGGATCTTACAGCACCACGAGTTTCTTCTCTGTGCCCCACCCAAATGGTGAGTTTGACCATTTTTTAGTTGTTCCTAAGTGAACAGGGCTTCAGGCCCATGGTCTCTTTCTCTTGAGGGAGGAAAGAATTTTGGGAAATAGACTGCACGGTCGTGGTGGAATTTGCAAATTTGCAGCTCCTTTGGTTAAAATACTGTCTGGGTGGCCATTTTGTCTTTCTTCCTCTCTGTCTCTGTCCCTCTGCGAAAACCTCGTGGCTCTGGGGTTCTGCGAATTTCGCGCGTTTGCTTCTTTGTTCTACAGCACCACCTGGTGGCCCGCGGCAGGCGCGGCCACCCCCCTTCCACAGAACACGTGGCAGGTGTGGTGGAGCTTTTAATTTTTCCTACTTTTGTGGTTTTGTAAAACCTGCTGCAGAATGGGTGCGAATTTTTCTGCAGAGGAAAGGAATATATACTTTAAGATCTGTGCAGATTTGTTAAAATCAAAAGCTAAATTTTCTGTGATTGACTTGAAAAAATTCATTAGCTGCTTTTCGATTTTTTCCGAGACCAATGTGCATCTCTGTGATATAAAATTCTGGGATGTACTGAGTGAAAAATTTCACAATCTGGCTCAAAAAGGAAATTTTAAAGTTGCAAAGTATACTAATTACCCTCTCCAAATGCTAGCAATCCTGGCTCATCAGGAGAAAAACCAGAAAAACCCGTTTCACAAAAAAGCCGCTCTGTCCCAGAGCCCCGCCCCCTTCTTTTCCAATGCAAATGAACTGCTAGAGACAGAGAGTCCCATCCCCTCAGAGAACTGGCAAACCGGCATGGGAGGGACAGAAAATCCAGCCTCTCTGGACCCCAGCTCTGAGCAGGAATTTGTCCCCTTCTTCCTGGGAGAAATTGGCCTTTCTTCCCAGAGTTTTCATTATTGCCATGGCCAGGCACCAATGGAAAACCCACCCCAAACTTCCCCTGTGTGGAAAAAAACCCCAGTTTGTCGTGTTGTTTATGTTTGTTGTGAAAAAACGGGGAATCAAGGTTCATCTGACTTCTTCCCGGTGCTTGCCAGGCTCCGAGGGCTGCCTCAGTCCGAGGAGGAGGCGAGCGCCCGGAGCCCCAGTGGCGGAGGCCGGGAGGGACCGTCCCATTTCAGCCAGCACAGGTCGCAGGCTGGAAGCGGTGGGTGGGAAGCAACAGAGGCAGACAAGTGTCACCACAGTTTTCCCTCCCAAGACGACCCCCCAACCCCCCGGAGGCGGGGGCGGTGCAGCGGGCAGCTGGCGAATGTCCAGTTTCCTTCCTGGACTCCGTCTCTGTGGCGCGAGCGCAGCCGTGAAAGCCGTGGCAGAGAGAGATCGGTTTCGCCATCCAGCAAGGGATCTCCCTGTCCCTCAGGGTGGCGGTGGATCCCTGCCTCGGAGCGCAGTGGCTCGTGGGAACGGTTGGACTGCCCCCGGTCACCACGGGGTGAGCGGGCGCGGCGTGGGCCGCCCTGCGCCTCCCAGAGTTTCCGAACCCCATCTCTGCAGAGCTGCGAGGGGGAGGCACGGTCCCCTGCGCCCATCCCACACGGTTTTGGGCTGGAGCGGCCACGCTCCCCGGCGGAGCATCGCGGGTTCGCGCGGCACAGGCAAGAAAGGCATTCTCCACTTGCCTTTGAAAGCCGTGCCGAGAGGTGTGGGTGGGGCGAACAGTGCCACGTGGCTTTCTCTGACCAGCGGCACTGGCAAGCCTCTCTCCTCCATGCCCCCGCACCGTGTGGGCGAGGGGAGCACTCCCCGCCTGGCTTTGATCGTTGTGGGAGCGGCTCACAGCTCCCAGCTGAGCCGTGCAGACTGAGCGGCCGCTCCCCGCTTGTTTCTGTGCGCAGCAGCGGCGCGGAGCGGTTTGGGCACCGCGCAGCAGCCGCAGACCACAGTGGCGGGCGTGGAGAAGCCGTGCAGCCCCAAGCCAAGCTGCGCGTGCGAGAGGGGCTTTCCCTCCTCGTCCCTGTGCCCGGCCGGTGCGGGGGGGCAGCCCCGGCCTGCTCCACCCGGCGCTGCAGCTGCCGCCTCAACGGCGGGGGCAATCCCCTCCCTTGCAACCCCCCGGGCAGCGGGGTTCTCTCTCCCCACAAAGCAGTAGCTGCCAACCTCCCAATTCTTCCCCTGAATGTGGGGGAAGGTGGCACAAAGCGGAGCAGGGGCGACCTGCGGCAGTCCGGCGCCCCTCCATGGGATGGCGGTGGCTGCGGTGAGGTGGGGGAAGGTAGCAGTGAGTGTGGAGAGCAGCAGACCCGGTTCCCTGCTCCCGCCCCCCGCAGGTTCAAATTGGAGCGGCTTCACTCCTCCATGGAGCACGATGGGCAGGCAAATATCACCGAGAGCCCTGTCTCGCCACTGCTGCAGCCACGACGTGGTTCGGCCCAGGCTGACCCGACTGGGGCCACCTGCGCAGCCGGCCCCCTCCTCGCGGAGACGGGGGGCGCCGGGGGGATGCTGTGCCGTCCCGTGCCAGCCCCTCGGAAACATGGCGCTGGCCACAAGAGGACAGCCTCTCTGCCTCCTTCCCAACCTGCCCGGCAAACCCAAGCCAAGTTCTCACCTAGTCCCAGCGAGAATTCCCCTCTGCCATGTCCCCGAACTCCTCCCCCTCATCCTCTCCCGAGATCAAAGTTTCGGCTGATGTCACAGAAGAGCCAAAACACCCCCCAGGAGGCACGGCACCGCCCTGCCTCGGATGTCTGTGGTGGCCACACCCCCCTCCCCCACGATCGAACTTATCTCTCTTCACATTGCACAGCAGATAACTTCGGTTCAAAAACAGATAAGAACAATCTCTCTTACACTGCAAATGAAGTTTCTGATAATAACAAAACTGAACAAGAGAAATTAGATTCAGAAAATTCTAATTTCAATTCGGTTGCAACACAAACTCCAAATGCTTTCTTAAGCACAAGAAAAGAATTGTTTCAACTAAATAATCAATTTCATTTAAATAATTTGGTAGCATCTTTAAAACAATTACAATGTAAAAGGCAATGTGAGTTGGATTTTGTTCAAATCTCGGTGATTTCTAATCCTGTTCTTGAAAAAGTTAAACAAGCAGCAAATGAAGTGTTAATTATGGTACAAATTTTTAACTTTTTGAGATTTTTCAGAATTTTCATAGCTTTGCTGATTGAAATTTTAAGGATCCTGCACATGAGCGACCAAACATCAAATCAACAAGGAATGCAGATTGCTGTCAAGACTGCTGATGGAAACGCCTTGCCTGCTTCCAACATAACAGCATCCCAAAAAGACCTGTACCTGCTGAATGGAGAAATAACATCCTGGTCTTCACAAAAACAAGAAAAGAGGGAGGAGAGAAAGGAGGAGGGTGGGAAAGAACAGAGTGAAGGGAGACAAAGGGGAGAAAGTGAAGGAGAATAAAAAACCCTAAATGTCTTTAAAAAAAACTTCTAAAAGAACGGTGCCTTGCCCAGTGTGAGAACATAAATTTGGCAATTGTGAGGAAAAATAACAGCATTCCTCATTTTAAATTTGGCTCAATTTGGTCTCATTTGGAAATTTTCAAATTAGCCCGATCCTTCCCCGCCAAAGAACCCACAAATTCTGCTTTGGAGATTGGCAGAGAACAAAGAAGAACCTTGGAAGGCAAAACAAAAATCAATGAAAAAATATTTTCCCTTTCTCTTTGACTTTTCCCACATTGGTTTCTTTTTTGTTTGCTTTGTTGTATGTTTGTTAAAATGTCTTGAGTTATCTTTGCAGTCTCGGAACACCTGCCACAACAAAGAGCAGAGTCCCACCAATGTCAAAATGGTATTGCTGTTCCAGCTTCCAAGTCTTGTAACACCTGCAAGTGAAAACAGCCTTTCCTGAAAATGCACAACATCCATCTGACCATCCCAAACGTTATCAGCAGTGCTGGAACAAACTCCAAAGAGCTGTTGCTGATTTGGACTCCTGGCTGTCTGAGTTTCCTATCAAAGATGAACTGTCTTTTTGTTCATTGTTGTTTTTGTTTTAATAGCCTTTTGTCTTATCAAATGTGTAGTTTGTATCTCTGGTAACACCACACCCCCTGCAATTGGCATGTTTGCAGATTCTGAAGATAAAGAAGATCCAAAAAAGTTATCTTGATAGAAAAATGGTCTTCTGACCAAATGTGGAACACAAATTTGGGTTTTTATAAGTCTAAAAGCTTGTTTTTTGAAGAAAAAAAAAAGAGAGAAATGTAGCTACGCGAATTTTAGGTTTTGAATTTGTACTGTATTTGTTATTTGTCTGTACTTGGTATGTCCCTTTCACCCCCCTACCCCTGATGACCCCTGTGGTTCCTCCTGATGTAACCCCACCCCCTTCCCTTCCCCATTGGGTCAGAGTGTTTCCCTGCCCAGGCTGCCCTGGGAAAAAGGACACATGAGGCCCAGACTCTCTCTCTCTCCCCCTGCTTCCTCCATGATGAGAAGAGGCTCTGGCAAAGCCTCTGCCACATGGCTGCACTGAATAAACATCCTTATTAACCCAAGAGAGAGCACACTTTCTTCTTCCAAGCCTGAACCCACGCACAGCCAGCTGAGCTGAAGGACCCACACGAACTGTTTCTGTGGTCTGGGGGATCGGCTAGCTGGCAATAGCACCCCACCACGAAATAAACAGCAACATAGTTTCCTGGGTCTTCCTTTATCCCCTTTTAAAAATCAGACTGATGTTTTGCTTTCCCTGACTGCCATGGGACTTTTCCCGACTGCCATGACTTTTCATGGCAACAACATTAGCCAGCTCCCTCAGAACCCTGGGGTGCATCTCATCAGATCCTGTAGACTTGTGACTAGTTACTTCCATCATGGGGTCCCAAACCTGTTGTTCGCTTACAGTGAGTGGAACTTTGCCCCCCAATTCCCACCTTGAGGTTCAGGTACTTGAGAGACAGGGGAAACCTGACTGCCAAAGAAGACTGAGGTGAAGAACTCAATGTGTACCTCAGCCTTCTTAATATCTGTAATTACTGGTTCTTCTTTCTCATTCATTTTGCAGGTTCACTCTTTCATTCTACTTGGATTTTCCTTGGGCTTTTTGTTTCTGACCTATGCATTTAGAGAATCCCCTATTATTCTTCATATCCCTTAACAAGTCCTTTTCCAATGGTGCCTTAGCCTTCCTGATCCCATATCTACACATTCAAACTGTATTCCTGTTTGTTTCCTGCATCACATATCCCTACTTCCACTGGCTCTGCATTTCCTTCTTGCTTCTCTGAGTGAGGAGTAGATCCTTGCTCAGCCATATTGAGTTCTGGCCTGCCTTATCTAACTTTCTCAACATGGACAAGAAGAGCTCCTGTGCCCCAGAAAAAGTGGCTTAAAGTTCTGGTTTCTGATTTTACTATTTGCCAGGTCCCTGCTCCTCAAGATCATGAGGAACTCAACCAGGGCACAATTTCTACAGCCCAGACTGCCACCAATCTAAACCTCTTTAATGAGCTCAGGTGAACTAGTAAATGCCAGGTTCCTCTCCAGTTGGCTTTTGTAATATTTGGACCAGAAAGTTACACTTGATGCATTCCAGGAACCCTCTGGATTGCTTTTCAATCCAACCAGATGTATTGCTTTTCCAGCAGACATTTAGTTGTTCCATGTTACCGTGCCTGTTTTTTCAAAGCCGGCTAGCCTCGGCACTGGTAACACTCTTTTCCAGTGGGTTCTTTTTCGCTCGTGCTGCTCCTGCGTGGCGATTGGCTGGAGGATGAAAAGGGGGGGACTCCGGAGACACTGGGTCACAACGAGTTTATTGGAACCCCGGCGTGGGGCCCTCACCTCGAGAGTCAGCGTGCCAAAGACTCCGGTTAACTCTCGGGTGAGACCTTATAACTGGGGGTGTTACACAGAAAGGGAACCAATAAGGTTTTACAGGGGGGTGGCTAGTCTCATAAACAAACACACAAAACAACTATACAATGAACATTAGAAGGTGACAATCATGATTCTGTCCAATCACTCGATGCTTCTCTCAGAATCTTCCAGAAGTGGGGAGCAACCCCAAAAATGATAGCAACAGGAGGCTGTCTATGAAGTGATGGACAGTTAACTGTCTCTGGGGGGGAAAACATAGGGAGAAGACAGAACCAATTACAGAACTGTCACTTGGGAAAAAACGGGTAAATCAAAGGCAGGTAACAAAAATGGGTACAGAGAAGAAACCATTTTACAAAAGAACATTAACTTATGAATTAAACTTAAAATTAAAAAATGCACTCCCACAATTCCACCTTTTTCAGTTAGGTGGCAGAGCTTCTTTTCCTGAAGGACTGCACTCCTTGAAAGGGACCATGCTGAAGAAGTTTGTTAAAAACTGCAGCCCATGGAAAGGACTTGTGCTGGAGAAGATGTGAAGGACTGTCTTTCATGGGAAGCACCCCATGCTGGGTCAGGGGAAGAGTTGTGACAAGTCCTCCCACTGAAGAGGAAGGAGCAGCTGAGTCAATGTGACTGCAACCCCCATTCCCCAACCCCCTGCACTGTTGGAAGGAAGAAGGTTACAAATTCAGGAATGAAGTTGAGCCTGGGAAGAAGGGAAGCATGGGGAAAGGTGTCTATTTAAGATTCAGCTCTATTTCTCATCCTACACTCACTTGATTGGTAATATATTAAGTTATTTCTCCTCAAGTCTGTTTTATCTGTGATTGCAAAGTGATGTCTCCCTATCCTGATATTGACCCACAAGCTTTTCATTATATTTTCTCTCTCTGTCCAGCTGAGGAGGGGAGTGATGGGGCAGCTTTGGTGGCATATGATGTCCAGCCAACATCAACAAACCACAGAAACAAAGATCAAAGTTGCATGCAATGTCAAAATTCTGTCACTGGATTAGTCCTTAGTCATGCCAACTAGAGGACTGAAGAAGATAAAAACTGACATGCAAATCATGACATTATATCAAACTCTTAAATAATCCAACATTTTTTTATTCTAAATGCAGATTTCTTGATACAGCCTTATTAAACAGCCTTAGTAAAGGTGTCAGTCATGAGCAAAAATGAGATCTGCATAAGCAATCAGTAATTAAAAAAACAGGTGCTTTCTGTGCCTTTGATTAAAAAAACCTAAAACTAAAATTATAAAATAATAGGAGATTTAATTTTGATAAGTAATGACAAGCATAAGAGATTTTTTTGTTTCTGATTTGCTCCTGAATATTTTCCTCTATAGAACCTTTGGTGTAAAATATAAAAACCCCCCAATATGGCTTACTTTAAATGAAGCTACTTTTCTCTGCTGCAATTACTTTCCACAGAAATTGTTAAAATGACAGGATTTGTGATACTTGAATTTAAAAAGAAAAAATGCAAAACAAACAAAAAAAAAAAAAAACAAAACCAAAACCCTGACTTTTACTGGCTAGAAAGAATTGAACTTTGGAAGAATAATGTACCAAATATAGCAATGTAAAATTATGGGGGGTGAAAAAAATTCACATGTAGAAAACTGAAAATAAATTCCATATTACACATAGCAGCATTATTCAGATCCACAGGCTACTGACACTGTTTGGGAAATTTGAAAAATAAGGATTCCAAAACATGTATTTAAGCTCCATCTTTTCTCCTCCCTCTTCTCTCTCCTTGCATTCCCATCTATGTACATATTCCTTAGTGTTTCATATTAGTGGTTGACATACATCAGAATGCAAATTTCCTCAGTTGAACTTAGAATGAAAAAGAAAACTTGAATTTTAGAACTTAACTTCCTGTAAGTTTGAATCATATTCCCATTATTCCAATGAGGATTGATTTCTATTAAAATTCCAGCCCATTTTAGTCTTTGTAATGAGCCTGAAATAGCTGCCAGCTTGCAGTGCTGGAATTAATGATAATCGAATGTAACACAAAATGTATTTCCATATTTTGTATTGCTTAAATGATTTCATCTCAGATGTAGTATGATTCTTTTTAGAGATGACTACTTCTATTTAATCTCTTTCCCAATTTTAATTTGAATTTCATATTGTTCCTGACTCTTTAATGAATATTTTGGGACATGGCCATAGTGTTGTTAATTATACTGGAAACCGAGCATAATTAATTCTTTTGGACCCAAAGTCAGCTAGTTAATCGATTTCTGATGAAACTGAAGATTAAACACAGATAGTTCACTTCTTCTTTCATTCATTTTAATTTTTCCCTCTTTGAATTCCATCAGATTACTTTGGGAAGTCATTGCTGGCAAATCAATTTGTAGACCCATTTAGAGTATTATCCAGATGATAATAGGTGGATGATCCACTCAGGGCAGTCACCTTCCTATCAATTTTTTTTTTTTAATTTTTAAAGGAAACCTTTTGATTCTTTTCAGTGGATTTACTAGCTTTATTTTTAATCCATGTTTAAAGGATTCTGTTCTGGATATTAACAGAATAAAAAGGGATCCTCAGAACAATAGGACAGAGCATTCTCAGTAGACCAGACAATTCATAAAGTGAAAGCACTGCAGTGATGTAGAAGACATTCCTCCTATTAGTGAAGTATTAACTCATGTGGCTAAATTTGATTTTAGGGAATGGCCTGTAAAGGCTCAAATGAAAAAGAAAAAAATACATTACTATATCTAGGAGTTGGCTTTCAGATTTTCTTCCCCTCCCATGCTATAAATAATGGTATATTTTAATATTTGATGGTGGAAACAGCCCTAAAGAGTATAAAGAGAATCAAAAAAAGAGCAAGTAAAAATTTTAGAAGAATAGAAGGTCTTCCAGTCAATGAGGGAAACCTTGTGCATTTTTCATTTATTACTTTATTATTGCAATAACTGATAGTTCTAATTTGCTACTTTCATACTGCAATGGCTCATGATCCAAATGTACTCTTGCACTGTATTCAATATCTTATTATGAACAGACTTAGGACAGCTTTTAGTGATGTTTCTTTGGAGGCAAGTGAGAAAAAACCACAAGTGTACCAGGTCATTTGTTATCCATGATTTCTGGAAAACTAGGGCCAACAATAAAATATTTAATAATGGCTGCTTACATAAATTAATCCCTTTTGGACAAGATGTGTAAACATATAATTCAAACTCCTCAGTGCTTGAGGACTTTATATGTTAAATCTATATGAAATGCATTACTGAATAAAAGCCTTGGTATTAATTCAGAAATATTTTCTGTTTCCCAGACAAAAATCAGATATGCATGTTCTTTATCAGGAATTGTACTGTTTAACATTCAAACATCATCTTTGTCAATCTGTAGAAACAAAGACTTCACCAGATTAAAAGCTATTCAGTTTCTAATTAATGTTCTTTGGTATAATTTTGGCAACCTTTCTGCATATTTATAGCTGTCAGTGTTTATCATGAAATTCTGTTCCCACAGAAATTAATTTTACATTTTAAATGAAGTGAAATGTTAGTAGTTTCTCATAATATTAAGGCTTTTTAAATTCAGCCCTTTTTTAAGGGAAATGTGAGTAAGTACTAAAATGCAATGTAAGAGGAAAAAAACTTTAAAATTTTACATCCAAGTTTCACTTTATAGAACTACAGAATGCTAGGTAAGGAAAGTATTTGGTCTGAAAATTATGGCATGAAGAGAAGCCTAATGAGAGTAATGAGGAATGTTTGGACTTGAGAATACCTCCACTTACCAGGAAAATGTTTATCTTCAAGTTAAGTATTGCTCTAGGAGATCATGAAGAAAACTATCAATTGTTCTAGGCTCAAAACAACTTACTCAAAATAGTTGTCTTAGCTATCTGAATCTGGGAAGATTAAAGTGTTAGAATATAGAATGCCTCTTTACAACCTTCTTATCCCTGAGGTCTAAACAATTGTGAGTGTGAATAGGTGATTAGGTCTTCAGACTCATGAAAGACTGCACACTAAATCTTGATGTGCCATAAAAGAGAAATTTAGTCCTGTCTCTAGAAAAAAAAATTACTTCTGTTGTGTTTGGGTGGTTTGACTGGACGCTACTATGGCCATTGTGTTTATGAAGTACTAGTTGAATATTAGATTTGATTTTTTTAAAAAAAATTAATTTCATTTTTAATTATATAAAATAGCAGGGAGATTTGAAGTAATTCAAGATACTGGATTTTATGCCTTGTGTTTTTTCCATTTCAGAGCCAAAAACTCTTGTTCATGTTTATGTTACCTGTGGAGATATTAAGAATCAGGGAATCAGACTTTAAGTGTTGTTAAATTCATATTTACAGTGACATTTAAAGCTAGGAGTTCAGAGAAGTGAATTTTAATGATGTTTTTGTTTTGCACCTATTCTTACATTACCCAGCTATAGATGGACAGCTGATTATATGCATGGAGTTATTGAATGTGAGATAAACAGCAGAATGTGGTTGAAAACTACATTTTCCCCTTCCTTTCCCTTCCTATAATTTCACCCCAAGCCAGTGTAATTTGGTCATGTTATATTGAATTCTAATGGACATCTGACCATATTATTAATTTAGAGGTACCTAATTAATATTCAGTGGAATAGAGTGTCTCTTTCTATTTCTATTCTTTGTTTTAATATGTATTTACCTAGATAAATTAGATGGAAATAATAGGAGGATCTGCTGAGTTGTGGGTGTTCCCTATTTAATGAAAGAAGCAAATTCAATTAGACTACTTATCATGTAGTCAAGACTGATTTTCTACTTTATGTAGAAAATGTCAAGAGATAATATAATTTCTTTTATTTACACCTTTCATAAAAGAAACAGAAGAAATCACCATTAATTCTAACAAATCTAATGAAAAGACAGTAAATAATCTGTTGCAGTAAACTTGCCACAATTCAGACTGCAATAAGGTAATACTGTTAAGACTCACAGACAAAGGGAAACCCTATGTCCTGGCACTTTGTATTTCCACTGCTGCATTTTCTTGATTTATCTTTCTAAAAGTAATTATTGCTATGCTGATAATGATGGTGATGGTGATGATTATGATGATGATGATGATGGCAGCAGTGATAACAGTAACAGCTGGTGTGGTAGAAGTTACTGCAAGCAAAATTAGTATCATTCATTTAAAAAATAATACGATCCATCCAACTGGTAAATATTGCTAAATGAAACTATTGGTTACAGCATGTGCCAAAAAACTGAAAACAAAAAGCATTGCAAAATTCTGTGTTAAAAATGCTGAGAAGGACTCCAGATTTTCCAGCTACTTCTGTTGCCTACAGCCAGCTACAGACTTTGGTAGGTTGGAGGTCAGTGCTATGAATCCGAATATGTGGAATGAACCTTAATTTTGTTCTCTGGCTTGTTTTATTTTTACAGATGCCAAATATAGTCAGAAACATATCTAAATATCAAACAGTATATTCTGTCTTGAATTAACTCTTTGTTTGTTCCCTGAAAAGAGATCATGATTATTTGGAGAGTTTTTTGTACTATTAATAATCTTTTCATACCAAAGGGAACTGTTTCAAAGTTTCTGTCTTAATTTTCATAGGATGGCCTTAAATAGGCCAAAAAGATTTTGGACATAATACCTCACATAAAACTACACTTCAAGCTGTCTGCCAGAGTGATCCTGTGGATGAGGAGGAGGGAAATAGCCAAAGAAGCCCAAACAACAACAACACACTAGGAAAAAAAAAATCAAGCCAAACCAGAATCTAGACATAAAAAAACATTCTCAAAGGAGCAAAAATGAGGATCTCTGAAGTTTGTTTTTATAGGCCACATGATTTGTTTGGTACACACAGCTGTTTCTTGAAATTTGTCAAAAACAAACTGCCAAAATAGCAGGATTAGTATTACTACCAGCAGTGCTATTATTATTAATAATAATAATTTAGTCAACTCTAGCTTTACCAGTCCTTCACTTTCATTATTGGTCCTTCAGCAAGAATTCATTCCTATGTTTAGCTCTTTATTAACACCACTCTATGTTTTCCCCCCTAATTACATTCCTTATTCACCTGTTGGAGGCTGAAGATTCAAAGATGAAGGTTTTTTGTGAAGAGGCATTTTTACCAGAAGGGGAAGTTGAAGGAGCATCACTATGTTATATCTATTATTAAGCATAATGTTATAGGAAAGCTTCTCTCATCAAAGAGAAGATATTGCCTTAATATTCAGTATTCTCTCTCAATATTCTTTGAGAATTACTGAGCAATTACTGAGACATTCAAACTCTGACTGTGTAGAAACCCAGAAACCCTTCTAAGGACGTAACCAAGAACTCCCTCATCCCAGATTCTCTGAACCAGAAGGTTTCTTGACTGCTCTTATTTTTTGGGTCTCTTTGGGGTAGATTACTTCTGGCATTTATTTCAGCACAAAACTCACCTTCAGAGGGATAGAAAATGAGTCCCACTAAAATATGAGATTATAGCCTGGAGAAGAGAGCAATGTCCTGAGGGCAGATATCTCTCTCCAGGTTGGACTGCACAATGAGTCAGGTGGTGATTATATAAAAAAAACCACAACGAGTTGCCTAAAATAAAACCATTATAAAATTTATGAAAGATTTCCGAAAGATTTTTACAAAATTTCAGTGATTTCAAAATCTCTGAGTGCTGGGTCACAACAGTTCAAAAATACCTACATTCAAAGTAGAGAAAATTTAGGCTTGTCCGTACTTTTCTGTTTCATGTGTTCCTTATAAATATGTAACTTTGGAGGACAACAAACTCTTTCTGTTCATTTCTTACAAAATCTGGCAGTGCTAGGATGGCCTTACAAATCTGGCAGCGCTAAATGCTGCATCTGTCTCATCCAGCTCTTATCATCCAAGAAAATGTTTATGAAAACAGATAGAATGAACTTGTATTTCACCAAGAAACATGTTTAAAAGGCAGTAATAGACTTATTGACAAAACATTTTTTACAAAATCTATTCCTTATCTGAATTCGTTTTAAAACTAGCTGTTATTCAAAGCTTAAAATATTGTATTGACCATGGCCATTTCATACAGAAAACTTACCAAAAATCTGTCTCCCATCCTAATCTAAATTTGAAGAAAAATATTTAATGAGAGAAGGCATGACAGTGATTATAAAAGAATCCATTTCCATATGATGTATGAATGTTTGCATTTAATTTTTATGAGGATAAATATTGAACACCTGATGCTTTTCAAAATTAATTGCCTGATGCTGGATAGATCAGCTAATATCATTATGGAAATTTCTGAGTGATATACTTGCAATTGTCATGCGTATTGCAATAAGAAAGTGCAGTGGGAACTCTTATCTGCCATGGCAACCATTAATTGGATATGCAGGAGGTGGTATTTTGCTTTAAATAAATCTGACTGGGTCAGCAATTGAATGTTTCAAATATATGAATTATATTTTACACAATTTTTCACTTTTTTTTCTGGGTTGGAGTTAGTTTTTTCTTTACATCTATGTGTTCCTCAGAAACAAATGGGATAAAATTGAGTGGAACCCTGGGACATTTTGTTTTATGATTATTTTAGTGAACGCACATTTTGTATTTTTAAGTCTGACAAATAAGAGTTGATTGTAATTACATTTGTGTTCCTGCCATGTGTTCTCAGGCCTCTTTCTCCATTGTTTCTTTCTCATGTGACTATTATTATTGATCAAATAGCTGCTTTGCATAAATCATTTCCATAAAAATGTACATTTGGTTTTTGATTTACAGAGAACTTGATATAGGAGAAAGTCTTTTTGCATATCACACTGGGATTTTGAGAAAAATATGCTGGGATATATATATGAAAAATTAACTTCCAAAGAAATGAATCCTAAACAAATACTCAAAGGGAAATTATTAAAATCTGAGGACATAGATATTTCAAAGATGGAAAATGTGAATTGCAAAGAGGCTTTTATTTGAGTTATACATTCCATGGCATATTCACCAATAATTTGTTTAGAAAAGGTATGACCATTTCTATGCTAAACTCTGAATACATTTATAAGTGTGACTAATGTTATGCAAGTGAATAGTTGTGCCTAAGTCAAGGAAGATGACTATAGTATTCAAGATCATATTATGTTCTTTGCTTACCTGTGGAGGCTTCTTATGAGATTAATTAGTCAATATTCCCTAATATATTAATATTTTCCTGAATTAGGAAAGAATCTGGATTCAATACAGGACAAAAATATCTCCCTAATATTAGTCAATGAAGATATTGATGCTTCAAAATTAGTCCACATAGCTTCATCCTGGAGCATAGTCCATGCCTTCGTCAGACTCCTAGGCAGGCTTGAATCCAGTTCCAGAGCAGAATTTGGAGCATGGTGTGTACAAAATACTGTGTACTCTGTGTGGATCAATACACGAGTTCTCTAGGCTGAGGAAGATCTATAACCCTGAATAATTTGTTGACTGTGTTCCAATCACATGCAGTCTTTGTTTTAAAGATGTGAAAGTGACGTAGTTTGTTTTGGACTTTTTTCTGCTTACTTGTTTTCCTAAGTAAAATTATTATCATGTAATTTTTTAATATGTATAATTTGGTAAGTAGATGCGTCTCCCAAAAGGGGATTTTATGCCATTTCTCACCTGACTGAACCCAGGAGAACAGAGAGTAGACCATCATATTTGGTCTTTTTCTGTGGAAACCAAACCACCGTGTTTCAATCAACAGACCACTATACAAAAGGTAGGTTTCCTTCCTATGCAATGCAATGTGAATCCAGATTCAGCAATAATGCTCTGGAAATGGTCTTTTGGATTGGGCATCTCAGAAGCTACAGGATGTGAAACTTATATTTAGTATTTGACTTCTTTATTCCTACAACTGAATTGAGTGCAGGTGAATTTGTGTGTTTTCCAGATTCTTTCCAGGTTAACAGCCATAATATTTTTATGTCCTGAGAAAGATGATCTATTTAAATGTATGACCTTTGGTTCTAAATCCTTTTTGGTTTCATTTTTTTTTTCCATAGATAGTAGTTTTCAGATCAAGCAAAATTCTTAAGTGAATTTAGTCTTGATACAACAGAAACTGTCCCTGACAGTTTTGTTCTAAGCATAATGAGGGCATACTAATTTTAATTGAAGTCATTACCAAGATGTATTGAGCTGAAATCCTGATACAGAACTACAATGGTTGAAAATCATGATGATGACACAAAAATTTCTGGGTTTAGGATAACCTGTTATGCAAGCTGTTATAACAGAATCCCTTTAAAAATGTAAGTATAACCTTTTAAATTATTCCATCACATTTACCCTGAATAATCCCTTCTTGCCCCTGATAACAAAAACAATATCAAGGAGAGATATGGAAGGAGTGGCAAAGTTTAGCTAAACAAGGAAATTGGTAGTAAGTACAGATATTTAATTGTCTGTTTTTCAATCCATAATTTTAATTGTGTTGTTTGTTTTTATTTTTGGTCTGGAAAAGAAAAAAGAAAAAAAAAAGAAGAGAAGAGAAGAGAAGAGAAGAGAAGAGAAGAGAAGAGAAGAGAAGAGAAGGAGAAAGAAAAGGGAAGGAAAAAGGAAAAGGAAAAAAAAGAAAAAGAAAGAAAGAAAAAGAACAAAGAAAGAAAGAAAGAAAGAGAAAGAACGTTAATTTTTAATGCAATATTTAAACAAAAATACATTTAATATATTTGCCATCTCTTTTTTCTGTGTGAAATGCAGCAACTCTTTGGGGGGTTATTGCTGTCATCCTGGCAGCAATCATTTCACACAATGTGACACTACTTGTTTAGAATTCAATTATACTTTCTTTCAAGTCAAACAACATTAAATTATCATTTGAATTTTGGTCTTTTGACATCAGTACTTGTCACAATTCATGGGAGATGACTCCTCAGAATTCAGAAGTTTGGGCCAGTGGAGAAAAATCCTTTTATTTTTCATGTAGATAACAACTGACAATCAAGATAATTCAGAAATGCCTGTTACAGTGGAAATAATTTTTATGTATTAAATTTCTGCATAAAGCACTAGTCAGAAGTTTGGTTGTGCTCTCATTAATTTTAAAAGACAGTCATTTCCACGACATGTAAATTGGTGGCTGGTTTTCTTCACTCAGGAATATGGCCACCCACAACAATCTTTCTTGTCTTTCTTCCTCTTTCACTTGGTTCTCGGTCACATCTTCATTACATTTCCAAAGAGAAGGTTGAACATTGACTGCCTCACTCTTTCATCAGGTTTATTTGGTGGTGTTGACATTCTCACCCATTGTCTAGTATGAGTTGGTGTATAGCTGGTAGAGCTCTTTGAGAGTTGTTTAACAGGGGGTAGAAGGGAAAAGATGTTAAGGGGATCAATGTTTTGGCCTCACAGCTGAATCAGGGTGGGCAAATCTGCTTAAAAATGAAATGTACATAACTGGTTAAATTCCCATCTAGTGTTTGGGAAATTGTATAGAGGTATTGGTCAAGTGTTCTCCCCTTTTATTTTCCTTTCCCTCCTATTCTTCCCTTCATTTACCAATCTGAAATGAAATTTACTTTATAATATAGATCTTGCTGCAGTCATGTTTGCCTACCTTATTTCTGGATTAATGATCTACGTAGGAGAGATTTCAATGCTTTTTTAGAAAATATAGCTCTTCCAATTCAGAAAGGTTAGTTATTAGCTGCTGTAATTTATTAAGGGGATTATACTTGGGATCTTTCATCCACACTTATTTAACTTAGTTTCTACAGAGTTTTTACAAGTTAATTAGTTTTGACCCAATTCTCCCAGAAGTGTAGAGTTTTGAATTCACGAAAATGAGTTAATGAACCTGTTGCCTTTCAACAGAAAATAGGTGTCTGTTCCTTGACCCTTTTGAAATCTCTTCCTCAATAATTGAACATGATTTTAAAAAGAAATTACTCTTTCAGAAGATACAGCATTAAAATTATCAACATTTTTGGTACATTGCTTGTATCATATAATCTCCTTTTCAGAGTTGCTTTTTCTTAGTCATTAGCCTCCTCAATTTCTGCATCTTTAGGACATTTTGCAAAACCCATATTTTTCATTTAAAAAAAAAAATAAAAAGAGGCAGGAGGCTTTTTTTTTCTTTGCATGGAGATTAGTAATGCATACTTGCAGCCCAGAAAGCCAGCTGTATATTGAGCTGCATAAAAAACAGTGTGACCAGCAGGTTTGGGGGGCTGATTCTGCCCTTCTTTGCTGTCCTCATAAGATCCCACCTGGAATGCTGCTTCCAGCTCTAGGGGTCCCAGCATAGGTAGGACACAGACCTATTGAAGCGAGTCCAGACGAGGACTAAAAAGATGATTAGAGGGCTGGAGCACTGCTCCTACAAACACAGGCTGATAGAGATGGAGTTGTTCAGTCTGGAGACCTTAGAGGAGCTTTCCAGTACATGAAGGGGGTTATAGAGAGCTGGAGAGGGACCTTTTTACAAGAGCATGTAGTGACAGGACAAGGGGGAATGGCTTCAAACTAAAAGAGAGCAGATTTAGGTTAGATATTACGAATTCTCTTCTGTGAAGGTAATGAAGCACCAAAACAAGTTGCCCAGAAAAGTTGTGGATTTTGCCCAGTGGGTGTCTTCACCAGCTGCGTCATGAAGTTATCGTCCATACACTTCAAGAAACTCCTAGATATTTTCTTTTCTGC
Organism: Trochalopteron elliotii; assembly: GCA_024734555.1. Lineage (NCBI taxonomy): Eukaryota > Metazoa > Chordata > Aves > Passeriformes > Leiothrichidae > Trochalopteron > Trochalopteron elliotii. The sequence continues at coordinate 2,014,815 of JANPWX010000419.1, forward strand.
TGTAATGTATTGTCAGCAGACATCTGGTGGGTTTCTTTCTGGAAACTTTTCCTTTCCTCTTATCCTGTTATTTAGGTGAGAGAGCAAGCTGTAGTTATTTGGTCTCATTTCTTTCAGAAAGTGAATATATCACCCAACCCTAAAACTTTTTGTCAGTCAGTTCTATGGGTTGTTCCTATAAAAAAATATTGTTTATTCTGCTTGCACTTCCAAATCCCAGAAGCTTTGTGTAGATAATTGCATTCTATGTGCAGTCAAGAGCATGACAATAAGCAATCAGTCAATTCCATTATTGTGAGGGTGATATTATGAGGGCGATATCCAATGTCATTTGCTTCTCTGTAACACATGCACAAAACACTGAGTTCCAGGGTTTTCCTGTTATTATATTTTAAATCATATGGCTAACGATGGCTTTATATTTACTTGGAAGCATGTCTGCTGTGAATACAAATATCAAGAGGCTAATAATTTTGTTTTAAAAAACAAAGGTTTGATTTATAATGGGATAAGCAGATAGGAAATTACAACCTTTTTCCTCTCACCAATAGTAGTAATAATAATTATTCTAATAATAATGCATATTATGTGATGATGATGATAATGGTAATGATGATTTTATTATAGAATGTTATTTAAAAAAAAATATGCCTATGGTCAGAACTTTATTTTCCTTTTTTAATGCCTGCCAGAAAAATCAAAAGAAAGAACAAGAAAGTAGTAGTTAAAAGTTAATCTCCCTTTTTTACCATAAAAGTATAAATCTGCATAATTTTTAATGGCTTTAAACAAAGAAATCCACAGAACTTACTTAGGCATTTTCTTTGACACAATGTGCAAAAATAATATAATTTGTAACCATCAAAAAAGGAGCAACAATATATAATACAGTGTCCCAGACCTCATGTTTGTGGAGTCCTGTGCTTATCTGTGGAAACAATGCTCCTATAAAAGTTTTCCTTGACTGTGGGGTTTTTTCCTCAATCAAATGGGAGCACTGAAGTGACAAAAAGCCATCAGAATACTTCTTGCTATTTTTCTCAGAAAAAAAGAGGTGGAGTGATACCCTATATTATTGGAGGGGGTGAGCTTGATGTCCTCATATTTGCAACATTAGAGCAAAAAGACACTCTAGAGAAAATATGTATGAACCTTTGTATATTTTCATACTGTATTATTCTGACAGCCCTTTCTCTGCTTTGTTAAGGACAATATCTCACTCATGGACTGGTTTTATGTACATATATACATCTAAAGATAAGTAAAGGCAGTCAGGGACTCTTTATTTACTGCAAAACATTTTCCTTAGTGTATAGGGTCAACGTGAACTTCTGTGAGAATATTCTGTTCAAATATCCATTTGATATATCTATAATTTCACCCAAAAAGAGAAATATGTAACTTAAAAAATTGTCTTTGACACTAAATCTGAAATAGAAATTTTAAGTGGAATTTCCCTTATGCTTTGACTATAATGTCAACATTTTTCTGGAGTGTCTGTGTCTTAATCTCACAGTCTGATGAGCAACTCAACAGTCAGTTTCTTTTATTCTCTTGAATATCAGAACTTCAAGACTAAATTTCGTCCCTTGTAATGATTATTTAGTCTAATTTATAGTTTAATCATTTGGTACTAACTGTGAAAGTTCCAGCAGTGCAAGTTTGTGTGTTCATAATACATGATTGTTGGTTACTCACTTGGGGTATCATAGATAAAAGTTCAATTTCTATTACAGTAGGGCTTTTTGAAAAGGACTCGTTGAATTAATAATACAGTAACTTACCAGTCATGTATAACTTTGTAGTGGCAGAGATATTTCTTTATCACATTATTCATTGAATATAAAAAAAAACAAATTAAAATCCTTAGTTTTCTCCCAAATCAAACAGTAAAATATTTTGAAGTTGTAAGTGCATCATTAGGGCAAAAGAGTTTGCATTTTCCTCTAAGATTTTTTTTTTTCCTCCTGTATATGTTTGCACTTTCTGGATTCTAAACGTATGTTTTGCTCAAGATGTCATTTTCCCTTTTTTTTTTTCCCTAGAGCAGTACATATTTTAGTGCCTTGGTCAAAATTCATCCTCTGCTCTTATGTTGTTTTTCCTTTATACATACGTATATATATATAGATGTGCATGCACTTTGGTGTGGTGCTCTTCAGAGCATGATACCTCTGCATCTTCCATACCTCATAATACTTGGCATGAAGGAAAATTCTCTGAAAGTCCCATCTTGCAGAAATACTACTGTAGCTGAGTCACCATGGCATCACAATGATTGCAGCAGTTTATATGGGAGAAAATATTGCTATTCTCTGCAAGATGAAAAATGTTTTCCATCACTTGAGAATACTACTACTACTACTGTGTAGTGCTATCTTAAATATATACTGCCTTTTTAAAGGAAAATAGAACTGCCTTTAAGAATTTGAAGGAATTACTGCCTGATTTTTCTTGAAATTATCAAATATTTGCATGCTGAATATAGAAACCTAGATTCTTCTCTATGTTGACAATGACACAGAAACAACCATTAAGAGACAAAGTGAAAAAAAAAAACCAAACCTCCTGCCATTAGTTTCTCTCTCCTGACTTTTAAGTTAGGAAAGGGTACTACTTAACAAAATGATTATTCTGGTGATATTTACACTTTACTGAATGTCAAAAGGCACAAAAGGGTGTAAGGTTAAACGCAGCATTAGATATCCCCTACAAACATCAGGTTCTTAAGTCTTGCTCAGCACTCATAACTGTTGAAGATTGACGCTGTTGTACAGCACGATGACACAGAGACTCTGACTTCAGAAGGCTGAAAATGACTCCTTTATTTTTGGGATGTGTCTCCTTTATATATTGTTCTACACAGACCAATTTGATTGGTGACAAGAAGACAAACCTCTTCAATCACATTGGTCAGACCAGAGGGACATCAAAAAGAAGTCCCTCCTAGGGAAAGAATGTAAACCAAATTTACAGTTACAAAAACATGTCTCTCGTTTACAGAAAATTCCCTGGGAAATGAATTTCAGAAAACCAAAACATCTCAGGGACAAACCAGGGCTACAGAAGATCATCTTTTGATTCCTGTTCATTTCTGTCTAGCACAATTTGAAGAGCAAATAGCTGAAGAAAACCTCTGGTCCTGTGAAATCAAAGGTCTTAGATAGTTCTTTAAGTCCCCACTCTCAAATTTAGATTGTCTGTAAAGTTTTCTGCCTGTTCCTGAAGTTGGTCTCTGTGGCTGCTTACCGGCTAAGCAGCAGATCCCAGACCAGCTAGAACAGACAGTTTGTGGATTCCTCAATCTCTGGCTGTGCGTGGTTTCAGGCTTGGAAGAAACAGTGGGCTCAGACATGGGTTTGGGAAGTGGTTTATTCCAGTGCAGTCCACCTGGCAGAGCAAAGTTTGGGCCTTCGTTCTCCCCTTTTACCAGGGCGCAGCCTGGGCAGGAGGAAACTCTGGGCCAAGGACGGAAGGAAGGGGGTGGTTCCATCAGGGTGATACCATGTCGATTAAGGGTGGGGGTGTTTTGGAAGGGGCTCAAAGAGACATACCAATACAGACAAATATACAAAATACATATGCAACTTTGAAAACCTCAATCATGCATGGCAACATGTTCCCACTGGCAAGGCAATTCCAGCAGCCGTAGAGTTAAGAGATCTGCTAAATCAGGAACTAAACAATGAAGTAAATGCCACTATTTCAGAAGCAAAGTTATTCCACTAGAGAATAGTTTACTATGTAGTATGGGATTTGTAGTATCGTTGATGAAGCAACACAAAACTGTTTTTTTCTTCTCAGCAGTGTATCTAGGGGACATCACAGAACGAGCCTATTTACAACCACAAACTGCAGATGGAAATGCTATCATGGTAGCAAGCAATAATAGACTGAGAGATGCTAGGCTAAGAAGTGATGCACAAAACATTAGTAGATTGAAGTGTGAATGAGACACTTTAAATTAATTTATTTTAATGTGCAATTAGGGATATAGTTCTTTATATATAGTACATATATCTAAGAAATTCTGCTTCTTTCATCAGCTGCAGGAGAAATCATGGCATATTCCTGATTTTAAAGCAAGACCATATTTTCACTGCATTAGTTGTGCATAAATAAGATGCAATTATAAGTAATTATAATTTTCATCTGGATGAATATCCTGATCATGAGAATTTTGATCAGCTCCTCCATTTTTCATTTCAGAAAAACAGAAAAATTCTGTATTTTAGTTAGTTAGAACTGGGCCAAAACTAAATGTAATTGAGAAAAATTAAATAAAGTTCTTAATTGTCCCCACCACCACTTTATTCATATGAAATTTAATGTTCAAAAAGACACCAGAAGCATGAAAGACAAGGGAAAATGTATTTCCTGTGAGAAGTAAGATGTCCCAGGTGTTGTATTCAAGCAAATATGGGTCATGGCAAACAAAGTCAGAACGAAGTAAGATTCAAGGTTAAAAAAGGTAAAGCGTAAGGAAGAAAAAAACAGTGATTGCAATCCTATTAACAATCTTCTGTCACTCAATAAGAACCTGTCAGTAAGAGGTAGCACAGATATATCACCAGAGAGAAAGGACTAATGTTTCCTCCTTTTCACAGCCTGCCAGATCAGCTCGTAGTAGGCTTTGTTAAACTAGCAATTTGTGCAGTGAAGACATTTTGTCATGACTATCCTGTGAGAATCATGGAGTTTGATCTGAAAGAATCATTGTCACCCTCTACTGGTACAAACTGCACTTTCCTTAACACACTTTGATTCTTCTTTTTCTTTTTCTTTCTTTCTTTTTCTTTCTTTCTTTCTTTCTTTCTTTCTTTCTTTCTTTCTTTCTTTCTTTCTTTCTTTCTTTCTTTCTTTCTTTCTTTCTTTCTTTCGTTTTAAGTTTGGATTTCAAATTTACACCAACAAATGTAGAAAAAATAAAAGTAAATAATGTGGATATGATGATTTATTTTATTTATTTATTTATTTTTCATTACAACTGTATCAGTATCAAAGCTGTTGTGAGATTGAAAGCAGAGTTAAGAATCCAATTAAGTAGCTGGGTAATTTTCCTACATACTTTGCTGGGATCATTTTCATCTGGCTAAACTTTCAGAATGATTATATTGGTTGCAGCTACAACATTAACTGCAGTTTTATATATCCGTTTTCAGTGCTTGATTCAGAGACTCTGAGAGGTTGATTTACAAAGAAATTTTAAAGTTTAATGTAAGAAATTGAAGTTAGAGGGCTAAGTTTAGGAACTCAGTACTTCCAAGCTGTAGATAGCTTTTGCTTGATTGAGGGCAGGAAGAAAACTTATACAAGAATATCAGTGTAAAATGTAGTGTTTCAAAGAGAAAGGCTGGGACCACGACAAGAATTATCTAGGAAGATCTTAGGGAAGGCCTGTTCCTGATTTTTTTTTTTAATTCTTATAAAGCACTGATATTGGCTTTGGATTATTATTTTACCCTCACAACAGAAGATTTAGTATTTGTTGATGTTAAAAGTTTGCTTGTAGATGGATGGATAGTCCCTGAAGCACAGAAATTATTTGGATTTTAGAAAATTGTACTTTTACACAAAATAATGAGCAGGATGCAGGAAAAATAATGAACTGTTTAAGCTGCAAATAAACTGAGACACCAAATATTAACATTATGAAAGTGACATTTTAAGCAACTGAATGATTTATACTCTGACAGACCTGACATAATAATAATATGTGTACATAGTATTCAATTTGCTTTTAAAATAACACCTTTTCATAGTTTCTCTATATTATTTGTTTCTTATTTTACTACTAGCATCTATGCAATAATTTTTGCACAGTGCTCTTTATTTTAGAAATTCTACCCTTTGTGTTATATAATCTCAAAAATTTCAGCTACAATATATATTTACCAGCGCCTGGACTTCAAATATAATTTTTCATTTTAAAATATTTTTAGTTTTCACAATATCAAAGGAAGCCATGGGAATATAACTTTACTCCAAGACTGAAAGCAACGAATATAAATTAGGAAGAGTCTTTTATAGTTGTTTTGGTTATTTTCGAGATAGATGAAAGCAGTGAGCAGTGAAAACAGATGTTTTCCCTTCCTAGTTCTCATAACTAATTTTTGTATTTGGTTTTGATGGACTTTTGCAACAGCAAATTTTATTGATTAAGTACTTCTGAGCCAAATAATGTTCCTTGTATGAGTTCATATAGGTACTAATTCACTTCAAAACAAACGTGTTTGCACTGAAGGTTTAAGAAATATTTTGTGTGTTAGTTAACTTCATCAACCACATTTTTAAACTTTTAAAAATGAAATTGTCGTTGAAAAGCAAGTAGCCCTGGAATATAGTTTTATTCTTTTTTAAGTTGTTGGGTTTTTTTGTTTTGTTTTTAGGTTTTGGTTTTTTTTAATATGTGAATGGGTAAAAATGAACATAGGTCAGAAGAATCACAGTTGCAGGACAAGAAATTGCATTTTTCTACAAATGAGATAAAACTCCACAGTGGATTAAATTAGCCAATCTGAGAAAAAAAAATGTTATTTAAGATCTATCACACAAAGATAGAGTGAAAATGTTATGTTAAAAGTGACTCTACAATCAATTCTTTAACATAAATATGTACATAAACCTCTAAAAGCAAGCACCTAGCAAAAGCAGGTGTATTGCATACCATTAAGCCTCCAAGTATCTTAGTTTTCCTTAAATAAAACTGCAAAAAGAGCTGAACTCTCTTAAAGCATAAATAATCCAAGAAGAAAAACAAACAACCCCCCAAAAAAATCCCACCCCACTGGAAAAAAACACACAACAAAGAAACAAACTGCAGCAGCAAAGGCACAGGTAAATCATCAGTGAACTTGGCCAAGTATATTTAATAAACACTTCAATGAAAAATTAAAACTGCCTTATATCTTAATGGGAGAGTTTGTTTGGATGGATCAAACATGCATTAGAGCACTACTGTCATCAGTAGCTGTCAGTTCAGCCAAATGACTTGGCTACAGGATGCCTTCTGTGCATTGCAAAAGCCTCCTCAAACTGACAAACGTCCTGCCACTTGCTGCAGATGCATGGCTGTTGTGCACAGCAAGGACTAAATATGTCATTACAATATGGCATACTGTGTATGCCTAATTTGTAGTGTCACGTGAGAGCTAAAACCTGGAACGGGGCCCTGAAGGCACAAGGACTAATGAACTCTGCCTGGCGTCAGAAGAGTAATCCATCACTGACGTACAATGGCCTTTTTCTTTAGACTGTGTTGATAAAGATTTTCTAATCTCTCATGCCAAATGATATTTTCTTAACTGAGTAAGACAGAATGTCCTCCTAACATTAACCTTCCCATAGCAAAATACACTACAGTTAGAATCTTCTGAGTTAATTTGAAGTGTTTCCCATTAAAACATGGGGAAAGAGGAAGAAAAAAAGGAAGTAATCAAAAGAACATTATTAGCCAGATCCTCCCTGTTTAGATATGGACTTAAAAATTAAATATAAACTTAAATATAAATTAAAAGTAAATATAAAACTGAATGAAGAGTGCTGTATAAGAGTGAAGAGTGATAATAGTAGCATTTATCTCAAACCAAACAGACATATGCATGGATTTCCAAGGCAGGCCAGGTTAATTTATATTAACATTATTGTTTATAGCAATGTCAAATTACTAATATAATGATACTGCATTTAGATTTAACTATCAGTTTTTTCTTCACAATCCTACTATATTTGGCTCAAGAGGCTTTAAGGTTACCAGTTTTCTGTACAAGAAGCTATGGGTCAATATAGCAAAACTTGAAAATCCTGAGATTCTAGAAAGCTTTTATAAGAAAAATTAGTTGCCCAGATTTTTTTGTTTCTAAAGTAGCAAAATATCCTCATAATTTCAGGAGGAGTTGGATTAGAGGTTGGCATGATTTTTTTTTCCTGGTTTTTTTTTGTTTTTTTTTTTTTGTTTTTTTTTTTTTTAATTATATTGGATAATCCTAAAAAGACCAATTTTATGGATATACTTTGGAAAAAATTCCAGGTTATCTGCTTCCATTACCCATTGACTACTTCATGCTGACCAATCCTCTACAATGTAGGAGAGTTAGCGTCTCCTGCATATCTGGGTCAGAAAGACTAAGGATGACTCACATCAGACAAAAGCCACACATGAAAATAAAACAAATTCTTCCCAACTTGTTCATCAGCCTGACTCTGTCTATCCAGGTCAGGATACCATAGCAGTCAATGACAGATATTTAATGAAACAAGAAATGAGACTTTCTCTGTGATGTGGTTTTCTTCATTCAGCCACTTAGGACTTCCAGAACCTGCATCCAAATCCACTGTAGCCAGCAGTGGACTGCCAAGAATGCACTGAGTCTTTTTCTTCCAAATGTGTTTTTTTTTCTAATGTGTTCAGACTCCATATTACTGTTAGCATCACCTTCAAATCCTAGGCTGTTGGCAGCCATGGGATTTGATCCTTATGATGTCATCCTTTCCTTATCTTTTCCTATTTGACTCAAGTACCTATCATCAAACTGAATCAGTAACATCTCAGTGTAACAGGAACTGGAATGTAGTCCTTGCTCCCAAAATTCTAGGTTATTTACATGTACTGGTACTCTTTATTTTCTTATATACAGAGGAGAAAAAAAGGGGTTTTAAGGAGATGGAATATATGAATTTATGTCTCATTCCTTTTCTAGACCTTTAGCTCTCTCAGAATATCTGTCAGATCAAACCAATCTTTGGATGCAAAAGTTGGACTAGCATTTACATTTCAAAGTATAAGGGGCTGTTGTTAAATCCTGGAAAAAACAGTTAATATTGAACCTGTCAATCATTCTGCACCTCTGTATATTTAATATCAGTTACATTTCTGATCCCTGTGACGAAAATAGTCCAGCTAGTTTTGAGAATCTCAACTAAGTTAGCCAAAAATAAAATAAAGCCAGAAAATTTGTGTTAGGTGTGTGTAGTGTTCCACTCCTACACAGCAGGAAGAATCTAATATTTGCAGATGTCCAGGTTTGAAAAACAACAGCAGAAGTCAAAAGGGTTTAAAAAAAGAAAACCTCACTAAATTTATTTGCACATTACACACCTGGCATTATGATGATGATGAAGAAGAGGAAGAAGAGGAAGAAGAGGGAGGAGGAGAAGGAGGAGGAGGAGGAGGAGAAGGAGAAGGAGAAGGAGAAGGAGAAGGAGAAGGAGAAGGAGAAGGAGAAGGAGAAGGAGAAGGATCTCTAGCTCTTCATGAAAATGAGTTAGCATGCAAAGTCTGTTCTTCTGGAGCTTTTGAGGAATGGCCTGGGAGGTCTTGAGGGTCTTTAGGTCATCTCAGTATCCTTTCCCCCCCCAGCTAGTTGTGCCTGCTCCTTGACCCCACTTCTGTGTTTGTGCTGGATGTTGTGCTGTCATCATGGACCTGAACAGGAAAACTAGCTCCAGAAAGGTGCTGTTGTACCTTCATACTGCCTCCCTTTCTGAACACATCCTGTTCTGACTTGCACAGTTGAATGGTCATTGGTATTTGAGGCAAAGTAATGCATTAACTCCTTGGCATCTACAGTAATGCATTAACTCTCCCTGGCATCTACAGGCTAATTAAAATGGGAGAAACTTAGTAGAATTATATTTATAGGGAAATACGTAGTACACATATATGCAAATAAAAATATTTGCCAAAGGTAATAAATTCACTCAGTAAAATGAAAACTGAAGATTTTTTTTTCTTTTTCCAGAAACAGCATGTGAAAACCTGAAAAATGAGAATTTCACTTTAATTTGAGTGTGTTACTGAAGACCATTTTAAACACATAATGGACTTTTAGTTGAAAAATTATGTCATGGTGAAGATTAAAATAATAATTATCTTGGTCACGGATAGCTATTAAATTTAAAGAATTGCTTATTACAGAAGAGTGCTTTGGCTTTGATTCTAGGCTAAGGTCAGGTGAGACCGTAACTCTGATCTTTAAATTTGTCTTAAGGAGCTATGTCTAAGTGTCACCTAGTACTCATCTTATGACAAGACGACATATACTCTTGAGAGCGATAGGCTATTAAGAGAGAAAGGGCCAGAAAGCAACACTCATTTCTACTTAGAGTTCTCCAGAAATATTTAGACAGAAAATCTCATCAAGAATTGAAACTCAGTGAAGTCCTGGGACTGTTGAGTTACAGCTGCTGCTGTGTTACGGTGTTTGCTGGGCCTTTTGCATTGAAGAAGTTTTTTTCTCTGAGGAGTACTGGTCAGTAGCCAAAAACTCACCCCAGCTGAGGTAATAACCTTCCATGTGCACATAACTTTCAAAATCCAGCTTGAATGCAAACAAGCTGTGCTATTCCTGACCACAGGGAGCTTTACCTCACTGTTCATGATTTCACCATTTCACTTTCTCTAATGAGATTTTTCTCTTTTTTATAATTTTTTCTTTACATTCTTTTTTTGACCAAAAGAATGATCATCCCTAATAGTGCCTGCACATTCAATCCCACAATTTAAAGGGCTGTTAAATCAAGAGCTACGATGCCCTTCAAAAAGACTGTTGTGTGGGAACTGGTAAGTTATGCTCTTATTCTTTTCTGCAGTTGTGTTAAAAGATCAGTCCTCACTACACAAGACAAGAAGTATTGTACATGGAGAAATTATTTTTGAGATGCTTGGTAGCAGTTTCATTGAAATAAATTCCATACAGACAGGTACTGTTTTTTCAGAAGACTGTTCATCTGTTCCAGGTTCTTCTGATTTCAAAAAGCTACACTATTAAAAAATTAGCATGGATACAATAAATCCCCATTTTATTTCTATTAAGCTATTTTTTTAATACTGGGCTTTTTTTAATCGCTTTAATCTCATAAATGCTTTTGCCTGCTTATGTTTTAATTTTGTTTAAAATGCACATTTTTTTCAAAATAGGAAATTTCCATCTCTTTTCTCAATTTAATTAGAAGTAGCTGCTCATTTAAAAATTAAAAGAAACAAGAAATGTTCCTCTTGAAAAAGAAAGTATTTTTTAAATTTCTAATTGAAGTACAAATTCAAAGGCTTCCATAGAAAATTACAACATTATAAATTATAAAATGTCAAGGAAATATAATTTTGAATCCTGATGGAATAAATATTACAGAAATTTTAATGGAAAGAAAATTAAAAAAAGAAGAGAAGAAATCTAGTTTGTACAATGTACAGATTTCAAGGAATTTCATTCTGCTCAACTGAAAAAAAGGCAATTATTTTGCAGCTATTATAGCTTTTGGATGAAGGTTTTATTTTTAATTAATCATTGTTTCTTTTCTCTTCTCTGACTATTTCAGCTCTCTAGCCTTCTTACCTATAAGAAGCACTTCAGCACTTCTTCTCTTAAATGCGCTTTTTTATGAAATTGGTAGAAGTTTGTTTCCTGACGTACATTTAGAGTGTTATAATTGATTCCAAATTTATTTGTATGTTTACAGACCAGTTTTCTGTTGTTGTCTATATTCGTCTCTATCCTGTTGAAGCAGTATAAACCAGTTGAGTTCTGCAGCTGGTGATACAATCAAGTGACTGTGAATCCATGGTTTTGCTTTAATCATCTTGCTTTTATGTACTTTCGGGAAGAAAATGGTATTGACAGAGAGCTTATGCCTGTTTCTATGAATCTTATGATTATTCCTGTAATTATTCCTTTAATAAATAGTAGGACAGGTTTGATATAAAAATAGTAGATCATATGTCTGGGTATTCAAAGAAAAAAATACCAACTGAACATGTGCCCTGCTCAACTCTTGTACAACAAACATACTCCCAAGCATGTCACAAGGAGTTCTGTGCTTCCTAAGTCTTCCCAAGAAAGCTCCTTTAGCTCAATAATTGTTTTAATTACTTGCATTGAATGTTTATCCCAGTGGGGATGCTTCTTAAAAATTCAATAGAAGTCTGAATTAATACAGGAATTAATAAGAAGCATTTAGTCTTTTCATTCTTAAGTGTTCATCTCAAACTTTTCTTTGTTGTCTGGGGTTTTTTTAGTCCTTATAAGCTGCTTTATCAGAAATGATTTTAACAAAGCAGAGCAATACAAAGCAATACAAAGCTATACAGACTGCAATATTTTTATTGCTTAGTAGTAAGTGACTGTTATCACGTCTTACCTAATCTCTGTCTTCTTTTATAAATTAGATACTTTTTGACTCTGATACCACATTCTCTTCAAATTTCATAAATTCATATCCAAGTTTTCTAAAGACTTCCTAAAGCTTTTGGTCATATAGACAGTTTTAAAGCATTTCTTTCTCATGGAGAATACTCAAATGTTAAACAAACTAAATGGAAAATTTAAATACATTCATCAAAAAGAATGAAATTAGGAGACCTGTCAGGTTACAGGTGTATAATTGCTAAGAATAAGAATCTGTTAACAATGAACTGTGAAACATTGATGATACTAAAAGAAAAATAGATGGTAAAAAATTATAGATAAAATGTCTTCTCATTTGCTTCTGACTTTCAGACATGTAAAAATTCTACTAATTCTACTAATTAAACTTGGCTTAATAGACTGGACATTTATTAAATGAAAGAAATACAACAATATAAATTTGCTTAATTTGTTTAAACCAAGGGCTAAGTAGTACCAAAGAAATTATATTAGATGCACAAATTGCCTATATGCCATTAGAAATCTATACATTCAAGTATTATTTTCACTTTTATATGTCAACATGAAAATACCATCATTTGGTGCTCAGTCCCAAACTTCTGGATGTCAGAGAATTGTGATTGTAAGCTCCAATTTTTTCGAGGGTTGTAAAGTCTAAGAAGATCCAAGAACATCTCACTGATGACCTGACCCAAGGGAATTGTATGAAGTTGTGTCAGGGGAGGTTTGGGTTATGGTTGGATGGGTGGGGAGAGTCCAGTAAGATAAAGTTTAGTAAGCCCAAGTGCCGAGTCCTGCATTTTTGCCACAATAACCCCTTGAAACATTATAAACTGGGGACAGTGTGGCTGGACAGTGCCCAGGCAGAAAGAGACCTGGGGGTTCTGGTCAACAGCCGGCTGAACATGAGCCAGCAGTGTGCCCAGGTGGCTAAGAGGGTCAATGGCATTCTTGCCTGGATCAGGAATAGAGTGACAAGCAGGAGCAGGGAGGTCATTCTTCCCCTGTACTGGGCACTGGTGAGGCCAGACCTTGAGTGTTGTGTCCAGCTCTGGGCCCCTCAGTTTAGGAAGGACGTTGAGATGCTTCAGCACATCCAGAGGAGGCAACAAGGCTGGTGAGGGGCTTAGAACACAAACCCTGTGAGGAACGGCTGAGGAAGCTGGGGCTGTTTAGCCTGGAGAAAAGGAGACTCGGAGATGACCTTATCACTCCATATAACTTCTCGAAAGGTGGCTGTGGTCAGGTGAGGGTTGTTCTCTTTCTCCAGGCAGCAACAGACAGAACCAGAGGACACAGTCTTAAGCTATGCCAAGGGAAATATAGGTTGGATATAAGAAAAAAGATTTTTACAGAAAGAGCAATAAAGTACTGGAATGGTCTGCCTGGGGAGGTGGTGGAGTCACCATTCCTGGATGTGTTTAAAAAGACTGGATGTGGCACTCAATGCCACAGTTTACTTGAGGTGTTAGGGCTGGGTTGGACTCAATGATCTTGAAGGCCTCTTCCAACCTAGTGATTCAGAGTGAATTCTGTGATTCTGTGATATTAGATATTAGGAAAAAGTTTTTTTACCCAGAGGGTTGTTGGGGACTGGAACAGGTCTCCCAGGGAAGTGGTATACACCAAGACTGACAAAATTCAAGAAGCATTTGGAAAACACTATCAGGCACATGGGACCTCTTGGGGCTGTCTTGTTCAGGGTCAGGAGCTGGACTTTGATGATTCTTGTGAGTCCTTTCACACTCAAAATATTCTATGATCTTTCAGTGTAAAACTGCATATAAATCAAAGGACAATAAATGCAAACTGTCTTCACAGAAATTTCCACAAAAGATTTTTTTTTCTTAGAAGACCATTCATAAATAACTTCTGGATTCTAGAATGAATTTTTGGAGCTTCATATCAAAATGAATTTAAGTAATTGCTTTGAGGAGAGGTGAACTCGGGTGAAAAACTTTAAAAATAAATAAATAAATAAAACAGGAGAAATTAATTAGGAAACTTACAGAATGGCTTGGATGGAAGAGAACTTAAAGAACATCTAGTTCCTACTCTGCCCTGCCATGGTCACCTCACTAGACTAGGATGCTCAGAGCTCCATCCAGCCTGGCTTTGAACACTTCCAGAGATGGGGCATCCATAACTTCTCTGGGCAACCTGTTCCAGTGCCTCATAACCCTCACAATAAAGATTTCTTTTCCTAATATCTAATCTAAACCTACTTTCTTTCAGTGTGAAGCCATTCTCTCTTGTCCTGTCACTGCGTGCTCTTGTCAATACTCTCCATCTTTCTTGAAGGCTCCCTTGAGATGCTGGAAGGCCACAATGAGTTCAGCCTATTGGTTCATCTTCTTTCCAGGCTGCAAAAATCCACTTCTCTTTGCCTTTCCTCTTGGAAGATGTGCTATGTCCCTCTAATCATCTTGGTGGCCCTCCTCTGGACTCATTCCAAGAAGTCCACGTCTTTCCTGTGCTGGGACCTGAGAACTGGATGCAGCACTCCAGGTGAGGTCTCATCAGAGTAGAGGGGTAGAACCCCCTCCCTCACTCTGCTGCCCATGCTGCTTTGGATGCAGCCCAGAACACGTTTGATTACTGGGCTGTTGGAGAACACTTCTGGCTCATGTCCAACCTCTCACCCACCAGCAGCACCGAGCCCTTCTCAGCAGGGCTGCTCTCAATCTGTTCATTCCACATCCTGTGTAGATACCAGGGGTTGTCCTGACCCAGGCGTAGCACTTCACACTTTGTCTTGTTACATGTCATGGGCCCACCTTGCCCAGATCCCTCTGCATAGCATCCCATCCTTCAAGTATGTCATCCACACCACTCAGCTTGGTGTCACCTGCTAATTTGATGATGGTGCAGTCAATCCATTAATACAAGTATTTTAAGGGAAATGGCTTTGGACTTATATCTTTCCAGATACCCAAGAAGTAGGTGATTCAGAGATATGACCAGGTGTGTATGTACATTCTTCAAATTTTGACACTTGCTAGTGTACCCTGACAAGTTCATGTTTTCCATGCCCCATGACTGGCATTATTGAACTAAATTTTTAAAAGAAGGAAGAATTTTGGGTATGCTTTCTGGGTAGTTTTAGACAATAATCACCCAATATGTGGCTATTAATACAATTATCCCATTCTACTTTCTTTCTTGCTTCTTATATTGGCTGCTATCTCTCATATTAAACTGAGATCATTGAGTGTTTTAAACAGCAGCTGTCATGCCTTCACAGGTACCCCACAGTGTTCCATATGCCCAAGTCCTGACTTACAAAAAATAATGAATAATACAATATTACAAAGCACTTCAAGCAGCATGTCTTTTCAATGCTGTTACTAACTATGGGTAATAAATACGATTATGTATTTATATCCACACAGATACACATTTGATTTTTAGTTCGCTTTTCTATGAATAGAGGTTTTTACACTCTTTCTAATAGCCATTTGATAGAAAAGTGAGGGAATAAGGGCAATAAATCTAAACGCTGTGCTAAACATATACCTGTTGACTTGAATTGTTTCCCCACTTTTTGTGTTTCATGTCTCATAATAAATCCTGAAATTTAATTCTGAGTGATGAATTCAAGCTATTGCAGCAAGAAACAGAACAGACACACAGGCCTGATTTGAACATCTGGGTCTTTCAGGCCATCTACGTGCAATTGTCTTCAGTGACTCATTAATGTATATCATAAGCATAAAATATTTTTTGTTATTTTCTAAATAGGGCATAACAACAAGAAAGATACCACATGTGCATTTTCATACTAGCATTTTTTTATCTGTAAATACCACCTTTCTCCCTCTTCCCACTTTGAGAACTAATTAGGAAGACATTTTCACAGTTTCTACAGTAATATTATCTGCTGATATGAACTTCATGCAGCCAGAGCAGTAATATCAGGTTCTTTTAAATGTATAATGCATGGCTCAGCAGTGGCATGTCTTGACCAAAGTCAGGAACTCTGACAGTCATTGGGATTATCTCTGTTTCACTATCAGCCAGACAGCAAGCCTTCCCACAGATATTGTTCAGTAGGTAAAAAATCAGACTTCTGTGAACCTGCGTATTCAGTTTATAATCTTTAGCTGAACTAAAATTTTGCCAAACAGTTTAAGAATCAATGAACAAAATTTAAAGGTCTAGACTAGACAATTTGATGTCAGTTTGGAGAGTCTGTATCTAGAGCATAGATCTATCCTTGGTGACTGTTTTGTTTTGGACAAAAAAAATGGGGTTCATGTGGCTGCATTTTAGCCATCTGTGGTCCAGGCGTCTTATCAAGGCCAAAAATCTGGGCTCTCTTATGTACCAGAGAGAGAAAGATGCAATTTATACTTTTTTTTCACACCAGTTTCTCCCTGGAGCTGTTTTTCTCTGCTGACTGCAAAGGTATTTTTTAATCATATCCACTAAATGCTGAGATTATAAATCTAAAATGAAAGGAGTAAGGAATGCCAAAATATTTTCTGTGAAAATGTTGGTAAATGTTATTACTTTGAATAATTGTCAAGCTTGTCTGTATATGACTCGTGTGTATTGTCTGATTGTCCTTGAAATGTATGATAACAAAAGAACAGATGAGAATGAAGGTGATTTAAGATGCATTTGCACATAGCAGGTATTTAAATTCAAAGAACTTCAAAACATACTCAAAATTAGTGCATGATTAAGCATTTCCTTGAAACGAGAGCCAACATTTTTCTCTCATTAGATTGCAAAAGGTTTAAACTCTGGCTGTCTTAATGAAGCAAAATCTGTGGGTATGGGAATACAGCAAATCCATTACTGAACATGGTCCTCAATTAGTGCTGAGGATTGAATGCCATCTCTGTCATTACCACCATAGCCACTTTCCCTGCTCTCCAAGCTGTGACAGCTGCTTTCACATTCTAGTCAAGTATGCAAAGCTGGTAGCAGCATTGCAGAGGAGAGAGAGGTTACTGACTCCTTTGTACGGCTAAATAAAAGAACTGCATTTTCTACATCTGTAATTATTCTCCCTTCTTTCACCTGTAGTATTTTGTATTGTTCTATATAGTACTAACTTTAATGCTTTAGATATACAGTGTACATGCCATAAAGCTGAGGTCATGGTTGCTTTTAATTTTATATCTTCAAAGCTTGCTTTGAAAGCACAACAGCCTGTGCTGTCACTGTGATTAATTGGAAACCATACTCCCAAAAAAGTGGAAGGGAGGTCAGGTCATACAAAGCATAGGAAACTCACAGTCAGACATTTTCTAACTTTCAAGTGCTTAAGGATTCAATCATGAAAATGTTTTTCCTTATAAATATTATGAAAAAATGAAAATACAGTTCTACATACTTCAGTTGCTCCCCAGCCAAGGAAATTGTAAAAAAAACCAAAAAAACAACAACCACTGAAATTCTATAATTTAAGTTCTTAAGCTATCACCAGAGTCTCTAGATCTTCTAGATCACTGAGCTAATGGATTAAACAAGGCCACACAACTCCACACCATATCCAATGAATGATGTAATAAGGATTAATAATATACAACACATTCCTGAGGCACACATGTTACTTCAGTTTCCTACTATGCACAAAAAAAATCAGAATCAGGATTCTGATCCAAAATATGAATTTTAATTTTTTAATAAAAAGCAGAAACCAACTCCTCTTCATTCATATTTTTTCCCCTGTCAGTCTTTTCCTGGCTGATGCTGCCTAACTGCATTTCCTCTTAATTTTTCTCACCCTCTCTATTCTTTCCACCTCAGTAGTTCCAGACATTTCACAGAACCACAGAATGGTTTCATGTTGGATGGACTTTTAAAGGCCATCTACTTTAATGCCCTGCTTCCATGGGCAGGGATATCTTCCACTAGATCAGGCTTCTCGAAGTCCCATTCAGCCTGAATTTTGACACTTGCAACTTCAAGTTGTTGATCCCAGGATTGTTTGAATACATCATTTTGCAATGCTGGAACAGCATTCCCATTCCCAGCCTGCATTCTCTGTCAAGCAGGGTTTTCTCATATTCTTCAAGTCCTTGTTTCCTTTCCCAAAGTTCATACTGTACTTACCTGTCCCTCTTACCCCTTTTGCCCAGTAAAGCTTTTCAATATTGCCTTGTGATTATTACGTTCTTTAGAGGTTCCTTATCCTATTTGTCTTCTATATACTGCCTGATCTCCTTATCCTAAGACAATGAAACAGATTCATTCCTTCAGCAGCTCTCTCCCTCCACAGCCTCAGCTACTTGTTTAAAATGCATATTTCAAATAGCCCAGAAGCCCTGAACTGAATAGATCCAATTCTCCAGAATCATGAGTGAAATATGTAACTCTTAAGAGGTTACAATTGCTGAAGTGTAAAATGTCAACTCAACATCTGCAGCATCTTCTGAAGAGCAGAGATTTTTCAAAGGCATTTAAATTAGTTAATTTTGGCAGAATTCCCCAATATATATTAAAAAAAAAAAAAAGACAAAATGCTCTACTGTCACAAGGGTATTCTTTCTTTAATCTAAATTTCAGGTCTAAGTTTTAATACTTGTTATGTATTTACATATTGTGGAAAAGCCATTCATGTCCTTGCTAGAAAACACTTGGGAAAATATGAACTCTCTTACATGAAAGATCAATGTCATGCTCTAGAGAAAAAATGGGGGATTTTACAACTTAAACTAGGGAAAAATTCTTCTTCCTCCCATTTTTGGCTCAGGTTTTTTATCTCATAAATGCAAATGAGATAAAATTAACAGAAAATCAATAATTTTTTTCTCATGATTGGCCACACCAATATTCCCTCCTCATCAGTTTACTTCTAATCCTGATCAAAGTCCTGAAATTCAGAGACTAGAAACATTTTGCAAAATTATATGTCAAATATTTTCATGATTGAAGAAGAAATTATATCTGTATATATTTAAAAAAAAAACAGACCATGAGATTAGAACATTTGTTGAACGATCTAACAAAAGTTATCAAGATTTATTTCAATCTCACTTCTGACTCTAACAGTGAGGTTTAGTATTTAATCAGATTGTAACAGTTTGCACTAATGTTATTATTAAGGGTTTTTTTATTTCTCTAAAAATACTTTTTCTTTTCTCTCTTACGACTATGATTTTTATAACTGCTTATCTTTTCCATTTAACTGCAAGCACCTGTGTATATCCTTTTAGACACTAAACAAAAAATTTCTAGCCAACCTTGCTGATTTGTGACACTAAAAAAATCTCAAATTGTGTGACAATGATGTTTCATATGTTTCATGTCAACACAAACCAAATCACAATAAAACTGCTATGATGCAGTTAGATTTGGTCTACATCTGTTAATATCTAGTTTTCAGGAGAGAATTTGTAATGATTTTTTTAATATGTTGACTGTATTTATATACAATGTTTGCATACACAAACTACATTTGATGCCAAAATATTTGGCCATTTCAGCATGTTTAGAGAGGTCATAGACTTTCTCTATTTTAAAATTACTGTCTCTAAATTTACAAGTGATTAATTTATTGTGTCAATTACTAAGTCTCCCTTGGTTTGCCTATATTTAAATTTAAAATACATTAAAATATATATATTTAAATAATGCTTAATACTTTTTAAACATCTGCACATGTGCATTTAAATCATTTTATATTAATTAGAATTCATATATCTAGACATATACATACATTTGGTCATATGTATAATCAACTACAGAAACACACACAGAGTGAATTACATTTGCTGTGAAGTCAAAAGACTCCCAGGGTGGAAAAGCTCCACTATTTAGACACAGGTTCTTCACAAAATTATGTGAATTTTCTTGCCTGGCATAATGATGGCCTTCACATTTTTGTAGATAAGCTGCACCTAATGAGGGCATGACAATCTTACCCTCCAAATTGTGCCTATAAAAGCTGATAGCTGTGTCCCTGAATGCAAGACAAGGTCACAGATATTTCCAAACAATTTTCAGCAATATTACAAAAATCTTTTTCACTGCAATTTAGGTCAACTATAAGCCAAGGTTTCCGGAAATGTGCTACCTAGCCAGTTTAGTACAGCATGGCCATAGTGTTCTTTACTTAAGATAAATAAAACCAAAGCTTCCCAATTAATTACGAGTTTTCATGATTTCACTGTCAGACAAATTGATTTGGTTGTACACTCAATTTGATTTTGTGCTGAACAGCAAATGTCTTGCTTAGAAAATAAAGAGATGTGGTTGGAACATGGCTTTAATTAATTCTATTGAAAAAATACCTCAAATGCAATATACCCTGAAGAAATACTCCTCCAACTATATTCAATAAAGGTTGTTTATCAAAGTAATTATTTCCTTTAGGGAATTTCTTAGAATTTTCTCTTTAAATAAATGAAAGCTCAAAAAAAGCAAGCTTTTACTTTTGTGACCTTGAAGAAACACCTCAGTACAAAAAAATTTGCTTCAGCAGGAAGTGTTCTGCTTTTAAAAAAATATTTCATTGTCTCTGTTACTAAATCTTATAACAAATTAACCCTTGGATCTCTCTAAAATGTTTCCTTTTTTTAATCCACAGTACACCTTTCCAGTTATGGGAATACATTACAAAGGATATAGAATGTAATATGTAATATAGAGGGTATAATATCTTACGTGATATTTATATGCAATAAAAACAATGTTCTTTTAATATAGTACTTTACCTAAAACCTGCTGTCCTTACACTTGCATGTTATTTTTAAAAAGCATGAAATATTCTCTTAACATAAATACTTTTCATTGGTGGCATTGATAATGGCAGTGATGTCGACTAACTTGCGTTTAATGGTTTGCTAGACTCAGAGTACTAAATCAGAAATCCACTGGACTTTTCAGATAGGACTGCATTGGAGTTTTTAGACAAATTAATTGTATTATCTAATTGGGTACACTGCAAAGGGTTTGAGTTGATGGTTCCCTTTAATAACTACTTAAGTAATTCTAAATCAGAAAATAAAGATTTTCCATGAAAAGAAAAGCTCCAAGCCCCCCCAAAAAAGGAGAAAAAAATCAACCCAAAACTCCACTGTTAAGTTTATACATCCATATATACTTGAGTGTAATGGAAAACCTCCCAGAGATAGTTCTATATAAATAGATATATGCATAAAGAACCTTGGTGTGTAGACATACATGCTCCATTTTTTGAATGAAGGTGATACAGCTGAGAAATCAAAATCCTTTTATCTGCTTGTAATGCTTCCATTTCATGGTGCAAATTTCCTTCTATCTTATTGGGAAGACTTCTGAGCAAACTGCTTTCCAGGTTATTTCATGCAAATTACTGTACTGAGAAAGTGAGACTAAATTTCAGCATGTATATTTACATATTGCCATAATGGCAACAGAGAAATTTTCAGGCTTACTCTAACTGCTGAGTAGTTTAAATGCAAACATTTGAATAAGGTTGACAGAGTCTGTTTTTTTCCCTTTCCTTCTCTTAGTAATTTTCAGCAGACACTGCAAAGGCATAAAGAAAAAATCATTTATACTTAATAGTTCTGAATTCTTTGACAGGACAGTTTTTCCTCTTTCCATTTTCCACTAAGATCTTTTCAGACTCAACTTCACATATCTTTCTGGGGAAATGAAATTCCTTGTATGTACTAACTCATAATTCTGAGGCTTTCTATCTACTTTTCCCTGATGCACTTAAACAGAATAGGACAAGAAATTCCACAGCAAGAACCACACCTTCTCCAGCTTGCAATGATATTTTAAATACTGTCTTGTGATTGGTGAGACGACATTTAAC
Source organism: Trochalopteron elliotii (assembly GCA_024734555.1). Classification (NCBI taxonomy): domain Eukaryota; kingdom Metazoa; phylum Chordata; class Aves; order Passeriformes; family Leiothrichidae; genus Trochalopteron; species Trochalopteron elliotii. Next base: position 2,036,718 of record JANPWX010000419.1, read on the forward strand.
ATGTGGGTTGTTTGGTTGTTTTTTGGGGTTTTTTTTAACCTCAGGCAAGCAGTAATCTCTGCTTGTTACCTGCAGGTTATATATTTAACTTAAAATGAAGAAGAATAACTATATTCTTTTTGCCCCTGGGGTTTTCCAGCAGCATAAAATGTTAGCTTCTGGCTTCCATGTTAATTTGCAAACACTGACTCTCATGGGCTTTTCATCAGAAATGTCTCATCTTTTCTGCAAACGATTTTCGTTTCACTGTAGACATTTGTAAGTATCATCATGTCTAGCACTTTTCAAAATAGAGAGGAAAATATGCTGATCGTGAATATTTTTTTGGGAAACTCAAATTAATTACTTTAATTTTGATATATTTTATTATCATGACTATTTTGAGGAAATAATTCATTGAGACAGCCTAGATGTCAGGCAATCTGCAGCAATAACCAGTTATCCTGGCTCTCAGGGTGTGAGATATGAGAAATAAGTTTTATGGAAAGATAAAGTGTTTCTTTTTAATTATAATGTAGCTAGGGTATCTAAGTAACCCACTTACACTGCAGAATTGATTAACACAAGTAAAAACTCACAGATTTCTCCAAGTTGTAATTTATTGTTTCATTTCATCTTTAGCTTTGGGAACTCACAGATATGTAAACCGAAATGGCAAATAATCCGCTAATTACAATATAACCTCTATGCCTACACACTTTAACTCTCTCCAATTATTTATTACAGTTTTTTAAAATGCTCCTAGCTTTTTCCTTTTCCTTTTGTTCCAGACTTAATTTCTTGAAAACAATCTTTAAATGAGTGATTCTTTACTGACTTATTCCTGCTTTTACATAATAGTTTCTTAGATGACTGAGAAACCTCTCATTAAACCTTTTCAGTCATATTTTAATTCTTACATTACTTTACTCCCTCCTTTTATAGCCCAAAACAATTACAGTGTCTCAAACTTTAATTACAACTACTTGCTTATTCACTGCAATCAAGACTTTTTTGTTATGCATCTCCAATTTTACTTTTGGAGAAATCCAGAGAAACTCAATTTCTGATATTTGTAGCTTCAAGACATACCTTCAATTATCTCCAAGCTTGCATTCTCGAAATATGCTTATCTATTATAACACATGTATTTCCAGTATAAATGAAAAATTAAATAAAAACAATTATAGTTTAAATAAAAAAAAAAAAAAAAACCCAAAAAAACACAGACTATCCTTGAGGTATGCCTCTAAATGTTTAACATATAATGCCTCCTTTCACATAATATTTTTACATCTAGTGAGCTGAGGAAGGCGGGGAGGCAAGCAGGAAGGGAGGGAGGAACAGAAGGAGGAAGGGAGGAAGGGAGGGAGGGAGGGAGGAAGGGAAGGAGGAAGGGAGGGAGGAAGGAGGGAAATCTGAGCTGCTCTTCAATGAGTGAAAGCTACAGGTTACTATAATGGAAGGCAATTTTCTCACAGAATAACACTTCCTACCCATGATGGAAATGTAACTAAACCCATGTAACAGGGTGTTGTGCCTGTTGCATATGTCTGGGAGGCTGGATACTAGGTCACACTGATACAGTTCTGGAAAAAAAAAAAGCCACTGATAAAGCAAACAAATCCAAACCATGGAAGGTGCTTCCATGTAAACCTTTGTTCTGCTAAATAAAGAATATAAAGAAGGTGACTTTCAAGTGTTTCTAAATTTAGAGAACTGTGTACTGCCTAATCTGGGAGTTTGCTTGCCTTGCTCTTTGCTAAGAAAATAGATGAGATATTTCAGCACGGCTTGAATTGTTCTTAGCTTTTCATTGTTACTGTTATTTTTACAAGTATATTAATAAAATAGATATTTACATTAAATTTGATATAAAAATAATCAATGTATTTTTTCATGTCTAGGGTGGAGTTCATAATGGAAAATATTAATAATGGAATTTTAAGTTTTGAGTTATTTGATTAAAGCTATTAACTGCAGTTATTTTGAATCAATTATGTTACTCTGATTTTGGATGAGCACAATACTTCACTCAACTGAAGTGATATCATTCAACATCAGTTTGAGCAAATAACAGGTTACTTTCTTAGCTTCACCTGTTACAAGACAGTTGATTAATAAAATTTGCATTAGTAAGACCATTGGGCAAATTCATTCATTGTCACTAAACCCAGTAATGCTTATGAAGTTCTATGAGGGATGAATTCTGCCTTGAGAATGTGTCTAGTCTGAGCGATGAGGTACATTTTAGGTTTAACCTAAGTGCTATAATCTTAGAACTTGCCCTAGCACTGATAAATTGAGTATGTGCTCAAGACTGGTTTATGAGTGATGGAATACATTTTAGCCTAATACAAGTACTCTAAAACAGGAATTCACCCTAGCACTGACAAATTGGATACACTCTCAAGACCTGATTTGTCCCTGACGCGACCTCATTGACTCCAGTGTGGTAAGAAGATGTTGCAAAAACTTGGCATAAAGTAATTATTTGTGTGTTCTTTTGACAGATTATGTAATGCAATCTTAAATTTATGGAAAATTTTGTGTGAGGAATTACATTAATCCTCAAAATGACTTGATTCTAAGTCACCTGTGGGGATTCTTTATTATTGTTTAGAAATTTACATTACTTGAAACCTTCTACAGCTCAGTAGACTTCAACCTTATTCTGCTTATCTCTGTAGAGATGTTAACTTGAAGAATTGATGTTAGTTTGAACAATTCTTTAAACATTTTGAGATACATTTTAAGATTTGCCAATCTCTTTACTTTTGTTTCAACTAAGCAGGTACTCTCTCAAAGAAAGAGGAACCAGTAATTTATAGTTTATACCAGGAGTACCAGGAGATAAATAAATCATATCCTCTGTTTTTCATATAATCACTAGGAGAAAAGGATTTACACATGTTCTCAAAGGAAGAAATTTGCATAGATACGGCAAAACTCCCAGACTGTATACTGAATGTTTCCAGGTCAAGATCTATTAAATAAAGTTGCATGTCTCCCCCTACACCGGTTTTCAGGCAGTAACACTTTAAAAATATCATGGGGATGTTCTTTCTCGTACTGTTTAAACATTGCATCTTCTTTTACATATGAACCTCTGAGTTTCAAGACACTAGTCTGACTGACAAATCTTCTGGAATTAACTTCCCCTCAGCTCAAGACATGCCACAATGCCACTGACAGATTGAATGTCAAGATCTGTTTGCTTTGATCTACAGGTATTAAGGACATTCTTACCCCTGGAAAAAGATATTGATGAAGAAGGTGGCTTTGGAGTGATTGTTTCCCAGGTAGCTTGCTCATCACCATGGTTTAAAATAGATTTTCTTTGTGAAAGCATTCTTGTCCTCTTTCTGTATGGGGGATAAGGTGCTGAAATGCACATCTCACCAGTGCTCCTCTCTGTTGAATGAATGCAGACTGCAGCACCTTTGAGGTCCTCAAACACACCCTTCAAAGCAGTTCTGGAAACTGAATTTCATGACACACAGCCTTACATCTGTACACCAAGGAAGTCTATCAATCTCAGAACAGCTTTTGGTTATAGTAAAACATGAGATAATTTGAACATAAGGAATCAGAACAAGGTCAGCACCACTGTCACTCATTAACCATCATCTTCCAGAATAGCACCTTTTCTTTCTGCTACAGTTTCAACAGCAGACAATGAGGTCTTAACCTCAAAAAAAAGTAAACCATCAAAAAATGTAAAAAATGTTGTAACATTATTTTTGAATATTACACCTTTTCACTAAGTGTCTGTGTTGTTTTTTACTTAGTGAGACTGTGAATTTGCAAGTCCCAGACACTGTGCTGTTCTAAAAGTAGCTGCATAAAATCACACCACCTTGTATGAAATTTAGCAGTGTAGTTTCACCTGCATTTTGTCTTTATACCAAAGAAAGATGTTTTAGTGTTTAAGTACACATAGATGTTACAAGAGCAAATTGTTTTTCCAGTATAAGTAATTTGACAAGATTAGACTGTGGCTTATGCCAGTCTCTGGATAAAACTTCTAATACTTGCTTTAAAAATAATAGTTTTCCTTGTACGTGATTTCTTATATTTTAGTATAACACTAAAATGATTCAATCTTTAAAAATTTTGACATATTTTTTTAAATATTTGTCCCATGAAAATTTATACATCTCAAACTAAAATTTCGTTTGGTATATGGTACAATTGAACTACAGATTTACTTTTTCTGACACAGGCAAAGACCTTCCAGCATTATATCTGAAGTGTACATACCTGTGAGAATATGATCACTGAAATTCAAAATTTCTTCTAATCAGAAAACATCAACAAATTTTCAAATTTTTTGTTGATATTTGCTTGACTTAAAGATTTATTGTGCAAATGTTGAGATTCAGTACCTATTAAATTTAATACTCCATACTACCATACTTTTTTTAATCCAATATTTTAAATTTAAAATTATTGGGAGTTTTTTTCTGTTTTCACTTTTCTCTAGGGTACTTTTTTTCTGATTTAGATCTCCTATTTCTTCATTTGAATTTTCCATAAGATTTTTTTGGTTACTTGTTTGGTGTTTTATTTTTCTTCTTTTTAACTATTTTACTTACAGTTTCTTCGTTTTGTCAGAGATTTTTGATCATTCATCTTTTTATCATCCTGTATCAATAGCCATTTATTCTATTTTTATTTTTAAAAATACACTAGAAAAAAGTCACATCATATTGCTTGTATGCCATTGGTGATTATTTTTGCATATATATTATGTGTATTTCATTGGTTTTACTTAAATACTTTTATGAGAAAAAGTTCTGCCAAGAACAAAATGAAGCTTTTGTCAGCAGCTATAATGAAGTTGGCTCATTTTGAAGGGAGCATTTTTGTCCTTACAATATTGATTTTATTTAATATTGGCTATGACAGTTTATATTTCCATATGCAATTAAATAGAATTTAATAGGTCAAATCATGCTAATATAGAAAAATCTCATTATATGAAAAAAACTTTGACTTTTCCTACTGATTAGCTACCTTTTTTTAGAGTAGGAAACTGAATCATGAATTTATCTTCAAAATCATTCTATTTTTGTTCACAATTTTTTTAAAAAACACACCATGAGCTAAGTTTCTTTTTCTCACTAGGAATGAGTAGTTTATTATGCAAAATATTGTCAAGTTGGCCTATTAATAATTTTTAAAGATAAGCAGGAATGTTCTTTTTTTTTCTTTCTTTCTTTCTACTGAAAAAGGATAGCAATTAGCTTTTACTGCTCACCGGTGCAGCTCTGGTAGAAGTCAAGTTTTGTTCAACAGTTACAAAACTCAAGACTAAAATATCACATGGGTAGAACATTATTGCAGTAAACTAGAATAGTCCATTCTGGGTTAAGTGGGAACCAAACCTGATTGAAACAAAGCTTATTGTGTGATAAGATGAAAGGCAATTGCATGCACATGAAGAATGAGAAACAGTGTAACACAGCCCAGTGAGCACTTAATGATGTTTTAACTGTCTAAAATCACAGTTTAATGAAGAGGAAGAGTTAAACTTCTTTTTAAATTAAGTACTCACATTTCAAATTTTGTTTGTGACCTTTTAGAATTAGCTGTATCATTAGTATTTTTTATATTTTGTAATTGCATACTGTAAAAAATTTTACTTATGTTTGCAATCTCTGCATGCTTCCTTGTCAACTATAATGTAAGAGTTATTTTCCGCCAAAAAGGTATTAATAATTAAAAAGGCATTAACAGTCTAAAGCAGCAAGAATTAATTTGTTGTTGCAGTTATATTTAATTTTTCATGTTCCCTTATATTGAAGGATATGTACATTTATCCCAATTATCAAATTATTGCTAATATGACAAAAATTTTCAACCATGGTTCTAAATTTTATTGCTTTGTTGAACAATTCTGTCACATGTTGAGGGCTATTGTCTCCAAATTTGCTATATTTGCTTTTATTAACAATGACATTTTGAAGTACATGGAATAAACGTGTCAAAAAAATCCAAACTATTTTTTTTTATGGCTGTCACCCCAGGACATCAATGGATATGAAAAATAAAAGTTTGGGGTTTTTTTCTAAGCTGTATAGCCTCTGGATGATTGTTCTGCCTAATTTTTAAAACCCAGTTTACATTCTTGAGTTTGGGTTGCACAACTTTCCCAAGATATTTTAATTAATATTGCTTAAAATCATGGTTCAGATAGAGATAGACTTGTTCTAAATTAGCATTCTCTAATATGAGCAATGAATATATCAGTTTTAATACTTTTAGAAATATTTTGGCAAGATGAACAAGATTCTTGTCATGCCTGATATGGAATATTCATCATTAAATACCTCCTTGTCACCCATATTGATGTTTTCACTATTAGTCTTTGTCTGAAAACTCAAGCTAGGGAATGTGACAGGAGCTCATGTTAAGAAGAATCACTTTTTACAAATGATGTAGCAAGGACAGGTTAAGGCGTGATAGGGTTCAAATCATTGATTTTATCTCAGCATGTTCTACAACCTTAGTTGTAACAGGCAACCTCTAGCTTCTGCTGTTTTGATCGGTGTTTGATATTCCTAAGCCAGAGTGAGGTTAATGTGAAGTTTGACTCTACTGATTCCTCAGCTGAGCTATTCTATGAATTAACAGGGTGATCCATCACATATGCATTATCACTCAGAGGTGTACAATGTGTCCTACTTTAAAGAGCACATCAATTTATGAGTCTTGAAAAAATGTCCAACGCCACGAGTCACTGGCAGGAAAGAAGTTCTAACACTGATTTGTTCCCATGTGTGGTAGTGATGAATGTCCTTTGAAAGCAAACAGATAACCATCATGGCAGAAACCTTCTCAGTAGTCCCTCAACTTCATGAAGGGTTTTTCCATTCCTCTGGGAAAAGGTGGGTTCATGCTTTCTGTATCCAATGGTATGGCCAAAACATATCCAAAACTCTTAAGCCCTATGTAAATGTCCAGCTGCCTGCTCAGCAGGAATTCTGTCGGTGCTGTCTTTATTAATGGCTTCAAGCACTGTGTGGAGACAAATACGGAGCAAGGGCATGATCTAGCTTTTTTCAAGCTGTGCTGCCACACTTTTTATGTATGTCATTGTCAAATGAAAGAAAAATCTTTCCATCTCTCCAAAAACTACAGCAGACAGGACCTGTAGTTTCTCAAAACCCTTTCTTCTGTATTCCATGAAACTGTTCTACCAATTTGAGACACAAAAATACCATAATGTCTTCTGGGGTGCTGCCATCACTTCTGTTGAAAGATAAACATGCACTGCACTTTCTAGAGTCTAAATGTGCCTATGTTAGAAGTGGCATGATGAGAGGATGAACACTTACAAGGACAATGATGCCAACATGAAGTGCTTCTTTATGGACATATCCCTTTCTTCAGGGTTTGTTTTACTTATAAAAATATGCATCCAAACAAACCACTTCAAGAAACAAATAGCATGGTCATAGCAGAGTAAATCAGCAAGGCTTTTGATGGAAATATCACTGACTTCTGCAACTCAGCCTTTACGAAAATGCATCAATGGACTAGGAGTATTCTTAAGGGTGATCAGAAAAACTGTTTGGTCCATTACTTTGTCCATAGATATATTCTGAAAAGTAAAGAAGAATCTCCATCATTTATCATTAGCATTTCTCTCTGAAGGAATAATCAAGCCCTCCAACAAGGTAAAGATGCATAGAATGTAATTATGATGAACAATCTTTCCTACTCACATTATTTTAGACAGCACACAAATAAACAGTGAAAATCTATTAAAGCTTCAAATGAATTACAGAAGAGAAAAACTTATGCCAAAAAAAAAAAAAAAGGCCTTTTATTCAAATCGAGCAAGTGGTTGATATGCATCAAGGGAAAATACTAATAATCAGCATGTTAAAAAATCACATGAATAGTGTATACAAAATCAATTGTCAAAATCTCTTTACCTCGAAATGCAAATACAAAACTGTGCTAAGATAGAGGAAGAGTATTTCAAAACTTTTAATTAAAGGATATTCAGAAATTATTCTGAGAATCAATATTGGAAGAAAGTGACAAATTACAAATACAAATTGTGTATAATTAGACATCAACTTACTTTTGTGGAGAGTCATAATTATGACATTAAAATAAGTTAGAAAAAGACTTATTTATATTTATAGTTATCCAGGAGAACTTGGAAATAGGTGAGAACTGTGGACAATTTCTTTGTCAATATTCATCACCATATTCTTTCCTATGATTCAATGGAATGTTCCCTGAGCCATTCCCTTATTCAGAATTCCATTATAACAGTGATTTCTCTTCACGTAGCATTACCTGATTTGTTTCCAAGGACACTGTTCTCTTTCCTTGAAGAATCCTTTATCATCCCGACCTTCCTATCTTATACCCTAGCATCTGCACTTAATTCCCTATTTCCTCCTTTGTTTCATTGCAAAATGCCTAAATAAATATGGATACATGTATTTATACACATATCAGCAACTGTAGCCTTTCTTCTCTTCCACCTCCCTTGCTTTTGCAAAGAAAATTTCCTTCCTTCCCCTAGAACAATAAAGATTTTGTAATTATTTTTCAGCCAAGATAAACTCTTGACACAAGAAAGATAAGTAGGTACCTGGATAGATTTGCTGCCAAGAGTAAAAAAATGTTTAGAGTGGTACCCAGTTTACTCCAGAGCATAGGAATTCTCATTTTTTTCCTAAAACAGATCCCAAGGAAAAGATTAGAGACTGTGAATAATGGCCAGTGCTGTTACAGGAGAGCTCTCACTTTTTGTAAGAGCCTCAGTAAGAATGACAAGCCTAGAAATTCCCCCTTGTTTGGCTATGTATCTCCAATGCACATTTTGCATCCCAAAGTGAATGCAGAGGGTCCGGGAATAAACACATCTTGAAAATAAACCCCTCACTATGTCCAGACTTCACCAAATGGTATGAGATATTAGAATTTGAATAACCTGCTTTTATTCACATTGATGAAAACGAAAAAGGGCCTTCACATCATTTAGTCAGATTTGAACTTCTCACAGTAGGATTGCTACTTTCACCTTTGGCACTCAAAGAAAGCTGAAAAATATCAGACATTTGTAAGGCACCCACATACATAATAACAAAAAGTAAGACAAAGTCAATGTTTGACTTGACTTATCTCTTTGTCCTGTTGTTCTCCATGGTAAATACATCTCTTTATAATGTTTTCATATTTTTCCAACATTGTTCCAACATTTTAATTCAGACAGTAGTTTCAATTTTTTTTATCCTGTTATATATGATGCTGTGAGATTTCAGTGGTTGTTTCTTCAAGTGAACTCAAGGTTCTGCAGAATCACTGCACATCTTTCATCACTGAACGGTTATGCCAACACATCTTTTTATTTTTAGTGATACTTCTCAAACCAGAATGACCTAAATCAAGAATTTTTGTGAAGACAATGAGTGTTAGCATTATTAAAAGATACCAAAGAAATGTCAAAATATAACTGGTTTTGCGTTAAAAAGTACTAGTTCCTGAATCAAGGGGAATATTGCTATTGATATGACCCATCATGCAATCAAATTTTATAGTTAATTCATTTTTGTGGTTTTGGTAGCCTAAAACTCCAAAACCATGTCAAAAAAACCTGCATAAATGCTGAACTTCTGGGTTTATTCTGACTGCTAGAAGTGAACTGTTGTGGTATGTTCTTAACACCCCCCCTCTTGTTCCCCAAAAGGTTCCCAACATTTTTCCTGCCCATCAAGTTGACCCTGCCCTTTATTCCAGACCCTTCCATGTCAATCCACAGTTGTACCAAACCCTCACCTATCCATCAAGGTTTACCCCTCCCCTTTGTCTGGAAAGGTGTATGTTTTTCTGCACCCTGTTGGTCCACTGACTTTGTATCCACCCCTTTGTGTACCCTTATTGGTTGCAGTTCTTTGTACCACCCCTGCTGTTCCCCACCCACCGAATTCCCATTGGATGCTGTCTTGGACCACCCATCGTTTAAAAGTTACTGTCACCCTGAGGTCCTTGCTTCTCTCTCCCTAACTCCTTCAACACTAATAAACCCCGTTGGAACCTCACAGAGAGAGACTTCATTGTCTCCTTCGCCTGGATCCTTTGTTGTTGCCTCCTTCACATGGCTTGGAGTTGCACTCCCCAAAGGTTTGGCATCAGGCACTGCCTGTGCTCTAGCCATTCCCCACGTCTGCTGTTCAGGTCCTTGCTGCTAGCCAGAGCTTTAGAGATCAAAAGGAGCTGAACGACATTGAATAAGTACCTTCCAACAGTTGCTAAAGAGTCCTCCAAATTTTTCGAGAATAAAATGCTGAAAATTCAAAAAGCAGTCTAACCTCAACTAGTCTTTCAAAGACTGCAAAATAGTTTACATTTAGTGATTTCTGAAGCAGAAATAATTATTTTCAGTTACAGTACCTGATTTCAGAGCATTGAGTGATCACAGAATTTTATACCTGCAAGTCTGAGTGCCCAAGAACATAAATGATACTCATACAAATTGAGCAGTGATCAATCTTCATCACAATTGCACTGTCTTGTTTTGACAATTACCAAAGGTTATTTAAACATGAAATATTTTTTTCCCAGATACACACATTAATGCACCTCATAATTCCTCTCTTGAAGGTGTGGTTCACAGATCTGTTACCAAGATAGTAAACAAGTTCATCTAGGATCTCAGGACTAATCACACAATATTAATTAAGATGGTTAGATTATTGTGGGTTTTTTAGGGGTGAAAATAAATCTAATTCTGCCTACTAGCCAATAGATAAAACCAGGTGAAGGGTGATTCATCTGACATATCCTAAACAATGCTTCTTGGCGTGAGATGAGTTATCTCTTGGAAATGCTTTTTACTCTCTGAGTAAACAACTTGCAGAGCAATAAAGATGTCATGTCCTGCCTTTTGGACATCTAATATTGAAGCTCTTGAATCTGAGCAGGTAAAATCTGTTCTGTGTTTCAGATGCGGGTTCCAAAGTTTCTTTCAAGCAATACTTCCCATAATGCAATTATCCCATTCATGAGGAAGTCTATTGAGCTACCTATTTGGAAGTGATCCCATGTTTACAACCTTTATTTTCCTCAGGGAGTTTCTTGTTTTGACAGTCAACTAGAAAGACTTTAAAATATGACCCTATTACATCCAGAGATTTGCAATAGGGAATTAAAAATTAAAATGATGATTTTTTCTCTTAAACATTCTAATTTTTTTAAGTCAGTCTCTGACGCTGGGGAATCCACTAATCATCCCTTTAAAGCAAACAAAACTCTGCAGACTTCTTTATAAACTGTGAAGAAACATAAACCAAGACAAATTCCTTTTTCCCTGGAAATAATCCTTAAAATGTAGCTATGGGAAGCTTTTCTGTCTGAAGTATTTCAGAACTGAGACAATTTATCTCCACAGCTATCAAGCCTCATGGCTTCATGACTTTAAAGAAGAAAAAGCAGTAAATGCTGTGCTTTTACCTTAGGTGATATGATACATCACCTGGCATAGTACTTGAAGTTATCCTCAAAGCAAAACTATCTTACTTTATCCTCACTGTATTTTTACCTTTGGAGGACTATACATTTAGCTGGGCTAAGATAAAACAGATAAAAAATAAACAGCTTTTAGAGCACCAGAATTCCATTGTCACAGAGGAGCCTGATCTGGTTTAACTTTGTGGCAGAAGAGCGATGGTGACCATGACAGAATCATCCACCCTGTGGATATGAATCAAACCTTCTTCTTTAGGAGGCCACACAGTGAAACTAGGCCATTTTTCTCTGTAACGTGTTGGACTCTATGAAAACTTCATTTTCCAAAATTCTAATACTTTGCATGTCCAAAATGGGGCTGCTAATAGTAATTTGGATTTTTTACTATCCTTCTAAATTTAATCTTCCTTCCATTAATGCATCCAGAAAGAAAATTTAGTAGTCAGTTGCTGAAATTGTTATATTTTCCTTCTTGAATGATGGAATTACAATATCTCAAGTCACTGAGTTCAAGGATCAATGAACCCAGAGATCTAAAGCACTGTCTTACATAATGTATCCAAGTTTGTTAGGATGGCACTAAAACCTATAAAGTGATTCCTAACCAAGGAATGGATTGTAATAGGAGAAACATGGCCTTTCTTGTCAGACATGCTATTTCCATAAAATTATATTTACTGATGCATGCACGGGTAAATTATGTTAAAGCAAAATTTGTTGTGGGCGACTTGGTGAATTCTGTAGCCTGATACTATGCAAAAAATAAAGTATATCAGCTTTTAAGAAGTTATTGATAAACAAAATTTTCTGCAAACATCGACCATGAAATCACACTGTTGCAGTTGGTCATAAATTAATAATATTGCAAGAATCACCAAACACACAGAGGGAATAGTAAAGATTCAGCCAACAAAATCATTGAATACTGTGCATGACTAAACCCCCACTAAATAAAGCAAATCACATTCCCCAAAACAGAAACTCTAACCTAATTAAGCAAGTATAAAACTGTCTGAAGTGATGGAAAACCACTTTGTACTTCACCTAATAACACAACTGGAATCCACTTTGAAGAAAAATTGAGGCAAAAGATCCTGTACAAATCAGATAGACTGCAAACAAACAAAGCACTAAAGTAAAATTGCCCAAAAGAAGACAACAATAAGAATCTGTAATACCCTGAACAGAACACAAGAAGGCACTTAAAGAGGCATTCAGAACTAATGGTGACATTAACTCAATAAAGGCATATGCATCCGAAGAGTCCCTGAAGCAATCTATACCCAGTGACTATGGCATCAGAGTAGCTGCATTTGAAAAACTAACACCCCATTACCATGGAGTAATAACAAGGTTCAGAGACTTTATAAAAGCAAAATACAAAACTTGGCACTTGAAGTGCAATGAGAACCCAAATGATAGAAGTTGAGAGGGGGAATGAGAAGTAAGAACACATTGAAATAGCTTTTCCTTGGCATTGCCGATTGTAAGAATAGCTAGAGAAGAAAGTATCTACTCAAATTCATTCTGGAAAAGTTTTGATGTTGATGTAATTTGTTCTCAAGATGTGAACATCAAGACAGATAGAACTCTTTAAACACTCATTTCTATCATTGTTTGCAAGTGATTCAGGAACCTTCATGTGTTTGCAGCAGTAAGTGTGTTTTAGATAGGAAATGTTTATCTAGGTGAAAAGGAGGCTCAGGGTGACCTTACGGCTCTCTACAACTATCTGAAAGGAGGTGGCAGCCAGGTTGGGGTTGGTCTCTTCTCCCAGGTAACTAGGGATAGGAAAAGACATAGCCCTAAGATGCACCACAGGGAAGGTTGAGGTTGGTTAGAAATTATTTCTTCACAGAAAAGGTGACTATATATTGGAATGGCCTACCTGGGGAGGTGATGGAGTCATGTCCCTGGAGGTGTTTAAGGAAAGACTGGACATAGCACTTGAACCTAATTGATCCTGTGATTCTGTATTTTAATAAAATGCGGTGGATGCTGTCTTTTTGATGCCTAAAATACATACAAGTAATTAAAATCAATTTTATTTCTGAGGTAATTTCTTCCTTCTTGAGAATATATCTCACTTGCTCTGACTACAGATCACTATTTACTACTTCCAATTCTGTTACTGAGGACAAGAGGAGACTGACTAGCAGATAACTGATAATGTGTTGTTACAGGTCTGTTTTCCAAACCTTTTGTCCAGATTGAGAAGTGTGTCATGCATTTGAGTAATTATTATTTAGAGTTCCTGTCTGTCCCAATAGGTTTCACTAGTGTTCCTTCTCTAAATGTCAGCAAATCCTAGCTTTATTAGTACTAGAAAAGAATTGCTGAATATGTAACAACATGCCATATATTAATGTTATGGTCTTGGTATAGCGCTTGGGTTAGAAATAAATAACCTTCAGAAGAAAATGTAAAACAGTAACGTTCTAATTTTAGTTCCTCATAAAGCTCCAGAATGTGTACAGAATTCTTGCTGTAGCCATACAGGAGGGATGCTGAGGGCTCAATATTTTAATAGATATGCTGGAATTGGACTTGAATACATTTTGTCACTTTTAACTAGGGATGTGTAATATTTCTGTAACGTGTCTTTCCAACTAGCATAGACTGTTGACTATGTGCTTTGATTGGGATTTCATCAGGCTAGCTGTGAATATTTTATACCCATATATGTAATGTTCTTTTGACATATATTTATTTGTTTCCTCAGGTCTTAGGTTTATCTTTTCCAGGTACCCATGGGTTTCTAGTGCTACAGAGATATTTTGTTAAAAGATTTCTAGCCCTACATGTTGAAATGCTTGGTTTATCTTATTCATTTTAAGTCTGCGAGACTATTTTTTAACATGAATTATAATCTTCAAGATGTTAGCACCAAACAGTCCTTTCAACAGGAAAAGAGAAAGAATTTACTTTTGGTTATTTCACTCAGAAAGAGCAAAGCTTCTGGGGTTAAAACATACTTCTTTTTTTGCTCATAAAAGCAAAGCAGATCTCTGTGACTGGTAGATAGGGGGATGGGAATGGGAAAAGAGACATTGACAAGGAAATCTGAATTGCAGTTCAATGAGGGCACTCTCTGAAAAACTACTCAGTTAGAATTAAAGTTCCTAGGGAAATTGATGCATGGAAAACATAAATGTTCAGTGTTGTTTCAACTTGAACTACAGCATGCACTTTAAATTATATGCCTACCTCAGCCTTAATAGTATTCTCCAAGTGAGCAAAAGTATTATGAAAAAAAGATGAAAACAAATTCAGATTAATTATATTCATCTTTAATGTTTTCTGTTTGTTTTTCAGTGTGAAGCACATTATTTGAAACTGATATAAGGGTGACCCAGAGCTCTTGTTTTGTGTAACAAAGGTATAAGTAAAGAGTTGAGAGTGGTTTTCTTTGTTCCTCTTCAGAATAGCTACACATAAAGTTGGAAGCTTCTCTACTAATTTCTCTAAAGACTGATTTAATTTCCACAAAAAGACCTTATGTGGTTTCCTGCTTTAATTCTTATTTCAAAAGATGAGGCTGGCACATTTTAAGAGAGCAATTGATAAGGTAAGGGGACACAATATGGGCAGCAAGTTAAAACTTTATTGTAAATGGGCATTTGTCTGATTCAACAGAAATGCTAGTGATAACAATGTCTCCTTTATGGAAGAGAATGATTTAAAGAAAAATTCTTGTTATGTAAAGGAATGCAGCATGGGGAATAATGGGAAACCAAATTCCTGGAGTGAAAGCCCTGGCCTCATTCTGACTCAGTTGTTGAGGGGAAAAAAAAAGCTTAAGAGTTTAAAAATAACATCAAGAACTCTGCAAATACTTTCCAAGAATCAGTCTTTATATTTCTTGTGTTGGAAAGCAAGAATATCAAACAGTTATACTGCTGAGGACGTTGTGCAAATTTTCCCTCTTTAGGCCAAAAATAGTGAGTTAGTGGCTAGCCAAAAATAGTGAATTTTGCAGATTGTTTTTATTAGAAGCTGAAATTCTTGACAGTATGGTCAGGTGACCTTGATAAGTAGAGCTACTAAAGGAGGAATCAAAGAAGCAAGAGGAACTTTCTTTACCTTGCTTTGGCAAACATACTCCCCGCAGGTCCCATACTTTGGCTTTTCTCTTGGTGATTTTGTGCTGCGGTGGAAACTAATCCTCTTTTTTTTACCAGATTTATCTCTCTATTTTTCCTTATCCTGTCTCCCCTTTTCATATTCTCTGCCCTAAAACTATTCTCAGCACACTCTGTATCCATCGTATGATTTTTCACGCATCTTTGCATATCATTTTGGGATGGAAATTTTTGGGATGGAAAATTAGGCCTAGTGTTGTGTATTAGGAGTGTGTATATTGCGTACATAATAAAACAATGTTATATAATCCTGTCTGGTCTCCAGATGCCCACCCAGTCACTCTGCAACTCCTCTTCCTCAGGAGGACAGAAATAAAAAAATAAGACAAGAAAGCTTCTGAGTTGAGATAAAGACAAAGAGATCATTTATCAATTAGTGTCACAGGCATACATCCCCCATACTGTGGGGTGCAGTGCAAAGGGGGTGGGAAATGGAGGATTACAGTCCAAAACAGCTTCTCTCACCCAGTGAAGACAGCAAAAAAAGGGATGACGAGGGCAGGGGGTTGTGTTTTTTGGTGTTTTGTTGTTGTTGTTGTTGTTGTTTATTTACTTTAACCAGGAGTGACTGATTTCTTTTAGCTAATTACAGTGCAGGAGTACTAGTATTTACTCACCCAGGATGATGGATTTTCAGCAAGGTGACAGATTAAGCTGATTTTGTTGTAGACAACACAGAATATACACCGCCAACAATGAATTCAGCCTCTTCCATTTCAATAATGTAAACACTAATTATCAGGCTCTCAGAAGAGCTAAATTGTATTTTACTGATGACCTTGTTCCTGTTTATAGACTCAGTGGCCTGGAGGCAGAAACTGTGAGAGGAGGAAAGCTGTGAGAAAGGTGGACAGAATGATAAAACAAACAAGAAGCACAACTTCCCCTGAGCCAGATGAATCTATTAACATTTGTTTCATTTCCATATGTCTTCTTAAAAAGTTTATTACAATTTCCCATAACAGCACTCTCTGCAATACTTGACATTTCAGTTGTGAGGCTCAGCTCTTGGCAGTGAATTATTGTAACCTACATCTATCCTGGTCAATCCCTCTTCCTCTCTCTGTGACTATCCATATTTTTCAGCAGTTGGCTTATTTTGGATGCTGTCCAATCTTTTCTACCAGAAGACTTTTCACCATAGGGAGACTTCCAAGGGTCTACATCTGGTGGATTTCTAATATCTGTCTTTATCTTTTTTCTTGAGAAGCAATTCTTCAGAATACTTCAAACTGTCTGAAAAATAGAGAGCTGTCTTGAGGCAGGCAGAGAAAGAAATAACAGAAGTATTTTCATTGGCTTGGCCCTCTAGAGTTGGGATTCCAGGGAAAGGAAAAGGTCAACAACTCCTTACTGTCAGGCCCACTAATTCTTCATCCTTGTATAATGGAGCTGAATATGGGGAAAGTAAAATCTGGCAGCTTAACACTTCAGGGGTAAGTAAACTCCAAAGTGAAAAAGGCAACTTGGTCTGTCTTCTAAGAGCTTTGTGCAAGCAAACTAGTAACTTACTTCTCAATTCAACCTAGCCAGAGGCCAACTTTGAACTGATTCTTACTAATTCATGGCTGTGGATTGTAGATAATCTGCTGAGCACTTCCTTTCCTTAGTTTATTTATCTAATTCATTCTGATGTATGAGGATGTCCAGTTTTGGCCCCCTCACTTCAAGAAAGACATTGAGGTGTTAGAATGGGTCCAGAGAAGGACAATGAAGCTGGTGAAGGGTCTAGAGAGTAAGTCTTATGAAGACCAGCTGAGGGAGCTGAGCGTGTTTAGCCTGGTGAAGAGGTGCCTCAGGGGTGACCTTTTAACTCTACAACTGCCTGAAAGGAGGTTGTAGCAAAGTGAAGGGCAGCCTTTTCTCCCAGGTAATGAATGACAGGACTAAGAGGAAATGGTCCCAAGGTACACCAGGGGAGATTCAGGCTGGACACCATGATAATTTTTTTTCATAGAAAGGGTTGTTAAACATTGCAATGGAATGCCCAGCGAGGTGGTAAAGTCACTATCCCTGTAGGTGTTTTTGAAATGACTGGATGTAGCACTCAATGCTATAGTCTGGTTGACAAGGTGGTGATAGTTAAAGGTTGGACTTAATGATCTCAGAGATCTTTTCCTACCTAAATGATTCTGTGATTCTGCAAAATAATGCAATACTTAATCTGGATCTATTTTTCAGCTCTCAAACGAGGTAAGCTTCTCTGGAAAACTCTTGCAGCCCCTAACTTTTTATAACATTATAGAATGTAGGTGAAATTTTTTTTATCATGTATCTTTCATTGTTTATTACATAATAATAACAAGGAATTTATTCTATTCACAGGAATTATTGAATTATACTTTCCTCTAGGCTGGTTACCAGAAGAATAGACCACAAGGTAGATGTTCTCTCCTTATTCATGTCAATAGTCAGCCATTTATTTATTTATTTATTTATTTATTTAAAATATTTATTGAAATGAGGGGTGGGTCAGGGAGCAGGAAGATGGTGGGAAATAACTGTAACACCACCAAAAAACCCAAACAAACAAAAAACCAACCAAACAAACAAAAAAACCCCAAACCAAACCAAAACAAAACAAAAAACAAACAAACAAAAATAACTTGTTAGTGGAAACTAGGTTTTATAAAATTTAGAATGACAGAAAAGTGATGAACAGGTGATTTTTGAAATATATTTGTAGACTTACTTCATGTACCTCTTTTGGCTGCTGTTTTGCTGTTCCATCTCAGCTAACAAGCAAAACCTCCTGTGGTTAAATAGCATTTTTCTGCTCCTGCTATCAATCTAATACAATGAGCTGCACACAGCTCTCTATCTGCAGCAAAACTCCCACTGATATCAACAGCCCAGAATCAGTAAATACAGCATCAAAGACAAATTCTGCACATACATTTAGTTTCATCACACATTTTGTTATAGATATTACAATGTTATATTTCTACTTTATGTCTTTGCTGTCTTTTTCTAGTTCAAACTAATAAGGAATAAAGCACTAACACAGAGAGAGTTTGACACAGGGAAATAATTCTGGAAATTCCTGACATAAATTTGTTAGTGCTCTATTTCTGTATTTGGATAATTGCTGATTGTTGTTCCTTATATCTGTTTGACAGAAATATTAAGGATGTTATTCTATTCCTACTTTCTCNATGCTTGCATTAAGATATTTTAACTTCTAGGTAAAATAGAAGAATTTGTTTGACTACTTATTTGAGACAAGTACTATTTCCGATTGCTACCTTGAATGCAGTAGCAGAATTCCATGGACAAAATTGAGGTATTTTAATTTGCAGAGCTTATGTATCTCACCTTTTCTTTGCTGTTCTGACTTTTTAGAGGACTAGTTCAGCCAAGTGTTTAAATTTCCACATTTGTGAGTAGCAAATCTCCCAGCTCTATATATATTTGTACCTACTAAAGGCAAATTTTAAGAGCCCTGATTTAAAAAGATATTAAAAACATCTGGTTTTTTTCCCCAAAAATGTGTATTTTGGGGTTTTGAGGTTTTCTGTTTGTTTGTTTGTTTTTATTTTGTTGGGTTTTTTAATCTAGATTAATCAACATAGAATTTCCTATGTTAGATTAGTCATTATTGGTTCAGCTTAATCTTTTAAGTGTTATGATCTCATGTGGAAGCTGTTCCCCATTTTTAAAATACTTTGTCTTTTGGGTTTTTTTTGGTTTTTTTTGAGTAGGACAAAAAATTTGACTTTTTTTTAATTCTGAAAATTTCAAATATTAGGATATTTGAAATTTATTTAAAAATATGAATATTTTATTTCTTGCTCATGTTATGCACATCTCTGAAGCCTATTTTTCACATATGATTGATTACTTCCACCATAATGTGTGACAGAAGGTAGATAAGAGAAAGAGATTGGGTGGAGGCTGGAGAGGGGTGAGGGAGAGAAAGAGAGAAAGAGAAAAGATATCAATTAAATTTCATTTCTTTGGATAGGTTCAGAAATTAGTGGAAATCAAGAACTATGTAAGGATGTTCAAGAATATGAGTGGAAGCAGCTATGGACCATATTAAAGCTTTTCCCAGAAGCAACTATAGATAGGATTAAAGCTTTGCCCAGAAATTAAAGTAGTATTGAGCTGGAAAATAATTGCCCTCTGGCTGAAACTCTATCAGAAATCTTCCAATCCAATGCAAGAAAGAATAGATCTGTAATAAAATAAGGGTAAGGAATATTTTTCCCAGCTGGGACACCTTTACTGGACAAGATTGCAACATGGTGCCTTCAACAATAGTTAAGACCCTACCAGAAGAATTGAAAGATCACACAAAAGCTATTCCACTCATTGAACGGGTGCAGCATGTGCCCGAGGATAAGAAAGTCCTCATGCTGCTTCCGACCTACTTCCCAGACCTGAGGGCTTGATTCAAGGCAGGATGAGAGGATAATCCTTCCTCTAAGTTCTTTCATTTCCTAGTATCTCTGTGGGGATTTCCAATAAAAGAGTCAAATTATTGTAGTGTTTTCTGTGAAGTGGAAACTTGTCTTGTGCCTGCCTACTAGAAGACACAGCAATCAATTCAGCTTGCTAAGAGGAGAGAGCTGCTGAGCAGCTGTCCAACAGCAGCCAATTAACTCAGAGAACAAGATGCAGCTCCCACAGCTCACTACTGTGAGCTACACTACTTCTTGAGTGTTTTGTCTCCTTAGAAATATAGAGGAAGGTAACAAATTCAAGTAAAACAAAAGAAAAAAAAAAAGCTCTGAAAGCTGAAAGCTCTAAATAATGGGCTGTGACTCCTGGTCTCCTATTCTCTTTACCAAAAACATATGCAAAGAGTGCACACCTATATCTATACATAGCAATAATATTTTTGTGTAGTCAGTTGGCCCCAAATGTAAGCAGTGGCTGCCAACCCTTGGTGAGTAACATCTGCAGGGGATGGAAACACAAATGATTTGTTGTCTTGGCATATTTGTTGCTTGCTAGCGGCTCGTATCTCTGATGTTACAGAGAAACTGCTGAGGCTCATTCAGTCTGCAAGCCATTATCCCTTGTTGCTCATCCATACAGAGACAAATGATGCTATTGGGGAGACCTGTAGTGTATCATGAATGATATCAAGGCCCTTGGGGTGATAATGAAGGGCATGAGAATGCAGGCAGTGTTCTTGGTCTTGCTGCTGAAGGACAAAAATTTAGTTAAAAGTGCACTGCAGGAAAACCCTGGTTGCATGGCTGGTGCTGAAGCAGGATTTCGTATTTTAGGAGTCTGGAATCATTTCTGAAAAGTAACGGCTTCTAGGGGCAAAAAGGCATGAGGGTGATGCAAAGTGGGTCAAGACTTTTTTTTTTTCCAACAGACCTGCTAACTTAGTGAGGAGGGCTTTAAACTAGATTCATTTGAGGATGGTGAGGGTAACCCAAGAGACATGGAGACAGAAGAAGGTATTCCCCAGGGCTCAACATAACACAAACAGTTCTGCTGCTCCTGCTGTTAAAGCTTTATGCCTAAGGGACTATCACATATGATTTTATGCAAAGTCATGAATCTTGGGAGACAACAAGAACTTAGAAGTCTGTGAACTGTTGCAGTTATTATTTTACTGAGATTAAAAAGAGGTGATGGAACAACACCATCCCCTGGACTCAAGTTGCACAGGGAGAGGCTTAGATTGGATTTTGGGAAAAAAAAATCTTCACAGAAAGAGTTATCAAGCATTAAAAGAGTCTACCCAGGGAAGCAGTTGAGTCATCATCCCTAGAGTTATATAACAGAAGTGCAAATGTGGCACTTTGGGACATGGTTTAATGGTGGATGTGAGAGTGCTGGGTTGCCAGTTGGATTTGATGGTCTTAAAGGTCTTTCCCAAACTAAATATTTCTATAATTCTGTGTATAGAGATTTCTGTAGTTTGGTTCAGACTCTTTAGGAAAGATGGAGAATATAGGATGGAAAGGTTATACTTTAGGCAAAGGATGGGTTTGAATGTGTGCAAACAAGTGAAGAGTCAGCTGAGATCTTATTGCTAAGGATCAAAAAGCAGATGAAAACAGTAGACATCATGGCAGGTGTTATGGATTGAGAAGGAAGTAGACAAACCTCATTACAACTGAAGCCTCATAATTACAGGCACTGGGACTGGTGGGGTACTTTAACTACACTGCTAATGTTTGAAAGGGCAACATGGGAATGTGATTCAGATTTCTGGAGTATGTTGATGAAACTGATGATCAAAGAGCCAACTGTTCCCTGCTGGTTACTATGAATTAGAAAGAACAGCCAGACCTGTGAAGGCTGAATTCAGCATGGGCAGAAGATACTTCAAGACTGTAAAGTTTAAAACCCTGAGAGAAGTGATCAAGACTAATAGTAGAATTATAGCCCTGGAACTAAGGAGAACAGATATTGGCTTGTTAAGAATCTGCTTGGCAGAATCCTGTAGAAGACTGCCCTGAAGGGCAAAGTGGCCCAGGAGAGCTTCTTGGTAGTCAAACTGACCTCAGTCAAACTGATGCATGAGAACCATCTGGTTCAACTTGCAGAGAGTTACAGTCATGGCAGAAGGCCAGAACTGATGATCAAAGAGCTCAAATACAAAAAGAAAGTATGCAGAAAGAAGAAAGAGGGATGAGCTACCAAGGAGTAAAACATAGACAGTTCCTGAGCATGTAGAATTGGAGTAAGGAAAGACAAATCTCTGAGTTCTAGTTTACATAGGTTGTAAAAGACAGTGAGGTTTTCTATAATACACTGTAAGCAAATGGAAAGATAAAGAAAATGTAGTCTCACTGCTCACTGGAGTCAGACACTCAGTGACAAAATATAAGGCAAGCCTGAGACATTCAGTGTTTTTCTCTTATTTTTACTGGTAAGTTTGGGCCTAGGGTCCTTAGGACTAGAGATAGAACCTGTGAAAACAAAGCATTTAATCACAGTGGAGAAAGAGAAAGCTAGAAATTATTTGAAGAAATTTCACAAAAAGAAGTGAATAGGATCAGATTGGATATACCTGAGGGTGTAGATGAAGCCAATCAATGTCAATTGCAAGACTACTCTCAATTAACTTTGAAAGGTCATGGCAATCAGCGGAGGTTCCTGATGACTGCTTATAGATCTCATGTCTATCTTCAACAAAGTCAAGAAAGAGGATCCAGGGAGCTGCAGACAGGGCAGCTTTAGCCCCATTCCTGGAAAGACTATGAAATAAATCCTCTATGAAGCTAGAGGTATATAGAAATGATAAGGTACATGAGAAGTCACAATCCAGCACATGAACAATTGTGGACAATGACCATGATTTGACAAGGACAACGTGTGTCTGAGCAACCTAATAGTTTTGATACAGCTAGTTGGTGGAAATAACAGTTAGAGGAAAAATAGTGTATGTGGATAACTGAAGCCAGTTACTAGCAGCAGTCTTCCTTGTTTGGTACCAGAGTCAACACTGCCAGTGTCTTTATTCAATTTAAATTAAAATTTTGAAATATATTTATAAATTTGAATGAAGACACAAAACAAATAAATATGTATACATTAAATATATATAGCAGCTTCAAAAACGTAAGTATTGCTAGAATGCTCTGCTGCTCATACAATGCCACTTTTACTTGCAGCTCCATAATCTGTGGCAACTGAATAGGCTTTGCCAGTAAAAAATCCCTTTCATTTTATGTTAGCTCTGTTAGCTGAATTTTATTTAGCCATTACAGTATCAGTTAGAGGCATTCCTTATTCCAGTTCCTAAAAATATAAATTGAGTGAACCTAAATTTAGTGCAAACAGTTTCATAATTTGATATTTTAAACCACTCCAATCTACAAAAAAAAACCCAAATGAAAAATTTAACAACAGCAGAACAAAGATTTTTCCACTAGCTGAAGAGACTGAGGAGTCAGGATTCCATCTCTCCCCTCACCTTTGCTAAGACTCTGTTATTATGCAGCCTATACACTCTAATTAGATCTGTTCTCACCCTTGGATGTAGTGCTCAGCAACATGATCTAATAAAATGCATCCCTGCCCATGGCAAACAGGATGTAATTAGATGATCTTTAAGACCCCTTCCAACCCAAACCATGCTATGATTCCATGATTCTATGATTTCTATTGGCTATTGATAATAAAGGTTACAATTAATTATTCTGAAATGTAGCTTTTCTATATAAATATTTATATACACCTACCATTTATTAAAAACTTATTGTAGCTGTGGCAGAATACTGTGGAAGAATACACATTTTTTTTTAAGAATGGTCTATAAAAGTGTATTTAAGTATAGAAGAAATGCCAGATGAAGTAAAAAATCAGGAATAAGTATATTAACTAAAATTCTGATAATTTTTGAATGCACTGAGTCATTAATACCTATCATGTGAACCAGTGAAGAAGTTTATAGGAGAAAAGAAATTCACCAGTCAGTTTTATGAGCCTCACTAGTAGCTTCATTCAGAAGTTGTTAATTGCTTCTCATTTTAAAATGTCATTGCTTTTGAAATCAGATCTGCACAATCTTTTATCCAATCTTTTATTTCTATAATGTAAAATCAGGGACCACTGTCAAACTACTTTTAGAGTAACTAAAATGGTAGTTATCTTTATGCCTGTTTATCTATCTGCAGCTGATTAATTACTCTTCTGAACTTCTAAATCTTTCTATGTCTGTCATTAACAGGCTCTCAGGTACTACATCTAGGAGAGAACATCAGGTAATTTAATTTGCCTCTTGCATAGAATAAACTATATTATGTGACCAATTTTTGAATCTTCTAATATGTGCTTGGATAAAACACTTCTTTCTGAAAGAAACCAAACTGACATTAGAGCACCAAAAATCCTCTACTTTCTCTCATAATTTGCTGTAATGACCAGTCCCTCACTCTACTGAAAAAAAACATTTTCTACCTCACAATGAGGTTGAGGATCAAAAGAATGTTATCTATTGCTCTTCATGTGTTTGATCTTTTCTGAATCTCCCTGGGAAAAACTTAATTAATATTGCAAAAATGTGAAGGTCAAACTTTCATTTATAAATGATATTTAAAACTCAGTGTAATTGGCAGCATCTTGCAGAGTACCAGGTGGACCTCCTTTTGCGTTATCTAGAGAAGAAAATTTCATCCCACATACTTCCATCACTGATATAAGGGTTTTTCTGTATTAAGTTTTCGCTCTGTAACCTACTTTACGTCTTCCAGGCTGTAAAATATCATGCAAATAACAGATTTTTTACTGGTTTACTTACTAAACCTTCAGTACACTGCATGTGTCAGTATTTAAGAGAAAAAATCTGTCTGGAAGATGAAAACTCAGATTGCAATGATGATATTAAAATAATCATAGTTTTAGGGTTTTGTCACTATGTAATGCAGTTTCACCATGAAAGGAAGCTTCCACTTCTTTTTCAGTGGAGATGTCCCATTTGGTAAAACTGTATCACTTCAGGTGTGTTAAGCAGCCAGGGACAGAGTCCTGACAGGCATTTTCTTCTACACCTGCAGAGAAGTTAGCCAGCACAATGGCCAGAGTAAGATTATTTACTTTAAATTAGCTGCATTTTACATTTCTTTATAGGCAGTTCTCTTCCCACTCAATGATGTGTGTTTGTTTTTAAGTTTTCTTTGAAAGCCAAAGACCCACAGGTTTTTGTTGGGTTAATCCATTAGGAAATTACATCTTAGGGCTTAACTTTGAACCTGTAACTTTGTGCATAATGTCAAAAAGCAAGTGCAAATTGACTCTATATGCTTTTACTCTCTTCATCTGCAATATTAATCACCTCATACTTTCCAAAAAGCAATTTTTTGTGTATTCTTCCTAGCAACATCATTCTCTTGAGTCATGGGCTCCCAAATAAATGTTGCCTCTTCTTGAAACACCTGCCACTGAGAACACATTCAATCTGTTATGCTGCTTCTGACCTACAAAGGTGTTTATTGTAACTGGCCCTGGTTTATCTCCCTCTTTAGGAATTACAGCTTTTCTTCTTCACATAACTTTTCACTGATATTAAAAAAGAAAAAAGTCATATTTGTTTTAGATGCCTGCAACTAGGTTTAGATCACTAGATTTATCAATGAATTTGATTGCTCAAATTAAATGCCAAAATAGATACAGAAAAATCTACCTTCTCCTTTTTGCCAGAGGTAAGGAGATAATATACTGATGATTGTGAAAAAGGGTTTTTTTGGGAGGGGGAAGGCAGACTTTAAGTAAAATACTGTGATGTTTCACACAAATTAAATGTTTCAAACAAAATAAAAGTAAATTCTACAGCATAAACTCTCTGGATTAGCTTGGCTCAAATGGTATATTTGGCTCCTGAGACAGACAACATTAACAAATTGTTTTCCTGTCTTGTTTGCTTAAAAAAGAAAATTACTGTAAGAAACATATCAAAATAAACCTGATGAAAGACATAGATAAAAAGTGAAAATGCACACACAGGGTTTCTACACCTACCTGCAGGTATTCCATCCTGTGAAAGACTGAACCTTCACAAGTGTGTTAATGCCTGAAAATTCTTCACTCAACTTCAGGAAAAAATGCATTGTTAGAAAAATTTGTTAAGTCCTCTCCTTTACTAGTAAATGTTACCAGTAAAACAGTAAGTAAATTACCAGCTAGTTGACAGCTCATTACAAATCAGCACAGTGATATGTATGTGAGGTTACAAAACCATAAACACGACTTTGCATATGATCTATTTCCTCCTTCTCTCCTTCGTTCCCTCTGTTCCTTCTTCCTGCCTTCCTCCATACTTTCTCCTCCATTTAAATGAAAGATTTCTGAGTTTTAAGGACTAATAATACACTTAATGACTTCAGTAAATCAGAACCTTTGCAAACCCATATATTTTCATCACAAATGCTAACATCCCTGATGTCTGCTTTTCATAGATGTTGACAAAGAGGGCAGGATAGTAGGTGTGCCCTTGGCAGGGGCTGAGATAGCGTAATCAGTAGTAAAACAATTTTTAAGTTACAGAGATTTTGAATGATTGCTGTCATAGTCCCTTTCCAAAAATCACAACAAACAAAATGCTGCTTACAATACTGTGTGTGGACAGAGTTCCCAAAGGATAGAAACCTAGCTAAAATATTTGATTTATTATTAGTAAAGTTTTAGGCTATTTGTTTGGGTTTTTTTCTGTATCCACTTTCCATCTAGATTGCATGAGAAAATTATGAAAATACAGAGAATTTTGCTAAAGCCCACAAAGAAATCAGGCTTTGGAAGAGGATTTTATTTTGTCTTATCTAGTTACACAAAGCACCTGCTCAGTGTTTTTAAGATTCTGGGAACACTTATCTTCTCCTGAAAGTAGCTCATTTATTAGCTCACTGGCTTCAGTTCCAGATGCTAATGCTAGATGGATTTAAAGTATCTACCCAGTTCTGTTCCATGATCAACCTCTTCATCATTACAGTAGTTGGAAATGAGGTTTGGGAGGTGGATAAGTATTTTGTTTACATGACTAATTTGTATATAGTTCTGCCTAATATATAACATAGCTAATTTGTACAAATCTTTCCCTTTTAAACTGTACACTTGGATATTTTAAGGCAAAATACATAAATATTAAGATCTGCCTGTGAGGCTTCTGCACTTTCAGTAACTTACTTCCAAAAGCTGTTACAAAGACCACAAAAAGCTAATTTTTTTGTTTGAGAAAATTTAACAATAGTATTTTGTACATCTTATGTGTGACATACACAATTTTGTATGTGTGTATGTGGATACACAGCAAAGCATAAGAGTAATATTTTAGAGAATGAGTTCCTGAAATTTGCTGACGTACTGTGCATTCTGTGTTTAGCATTATCTGATTTAGGTTAGTGAGAAAGTTGAAGAAATGAAAATGCACTGAATTCCAATGAAATACGTTGCTTTGCCTCAGATCTGGCATGGTTCAGCTCCACATAATTATATGTGGGGTTCTATTGGTAATTTTCTTTCTGTCTTTGGATTTCTTTCTGTCTTCAGTGATTAATGTTTTTTTTATTTCACTGCATAAATAAAAAAAATTAAAAACCCCAAATTAACAGAATAGCTAGATGCTTGTCCTAATTATGCCAAGTGGGGGTTCAAGTGACTTATTTGAAAATTATATCAGAGAAGACACTCTGAAAAAAACCCATCCTTCCTCTGGCTACTTGTTCACAATCAAATTTGTCCTGAACTTTATTTTTTAAAAATATCCTTTTTTAAAAGCACAAATTAACTACCACTTTCAAAAAAACCCAAAACTTTTATGGCATTAAATCCTACCAAAAAGTGGGTAACTTTCCTGAAAAAAGTCCGAAGTCTCAAAACAGAGTTATATCAGTTAGCCAAAGCCACCTCAAAATGCTTCTCTATTTTTTTTCCAAAATATCCTCTTAGTTTTCTTCTTCATCCAGGTATTGTGCAGTAATGTACCAGAATAGCACAGTACATTACAGATAGCAAGAGTTTGTGCTAAGTGCTGCCTTTCTCAGTATTTTTAGCAGCCTTAAACAAGATTCTCCAAGTAGTGTCTGTGTAACCAAAATCGAAAAGAACAGTAGATAAATTTAAAGGTATTAAATCAGGCAAATAGATTTACAAAGAACAGGAGCCAGTGGGTTGGATCATTTTATATGAGATGTCTGAATTATGCTGACAATCTAATAATGTGCCTGAGTAGCTAAAGGCTGATACAGGCCTGCAGGAGCTGGTAATGTGGCTGTAACATCTTATAACATTAAGGACATCATGGAGATAAATGAGACTAATGTAGTCTGAAAATGAACACCTCCCTCGGTTTAAAAAATAAGTTAACTATAAAAAACAAATGTTGTGCATTTACCATTTATATTTAGAATCTTGAGTGCAATTTATACATATTGCTGTATATTAGTCACTGAGATAAATATTTTAGTAAAATATTCATGGTTTCTTTACAAAGCAAAAAATATAATTAGCAGAGGTGGAAAGCACCATTTTCTCTTGTTATCCAACCATAGCTATTACTTTAAGCAAAATCATAAAAGTGACATTATATGGCAGAAGTAATGAAGTGTTGGTGGAAAATCAGCTGAGTTGACATGTAAAATGAGACACTTCAGGACTGTCTGTGCTTGTAAATGAAATGCAGTCAAAATATTGCTCTATGTGGAATCTCATCAAGAAACTGAAAAACTTATTTTATCCAATTTGGGGCTGTAACATTTATTAAACTAAAACAATTATTATTAAATATTGCCATTTTTTTCTCAGTTTTCTTTTTCCCATCAGTAGAGGAGTTTAATTCCCACAAAATATTTGCTGCAAATAACTCACAGATTTATTTATGATATGGCATGTTTTTATTACGATTTCCACCAACAAAACATATAACTTACATTTCGTCGGGATTTTGGATGAATGCTAGAAACTAGCTAATAAGTTAAAGGTTATTTACATTGTCTCATTTATCCTTTTAAAAATAATACCACATCATATGAGTAATATTTGTTTTCAGAACCTCTGCTACTATGCCTCATTAGTAAAAATAACAGGAAGGAGATATGAATTAAAGAAACATAAAATACAGAAACAGAGCTTGACAATTATCACCTGTTCAGGAAAAACAATCCTGAACATGCATACCATCCCAGAACCATAGAAGAGCTGAGGCTAGGAAGTATGTCCAGAGATCATCAAGCCCAACACCCCTCTTCAGAATAAGGTCAGTCATCCACAGGAGACTGCACAGGGCTTGTGTCCAGTTGGGCTGTGAATATCTGTTAGGATGGAGAATCCACAACTTCTTTAGTTGCTCCAGTGTTTGACCACTATCACAGAAAAAAAGGTTGGTTTGGTGTTTTTTTTCTTACTAGGTTTAAACAAAATTTCTTGCATTTAAGTTCCTGTCTATTGTCACTCATCCTGTAATTGAATAACACAAAAAGAGTCTGGCGCCATTTTCTTTATTCCCTGTAAGCCGCAGTAATAACATGCTTGTTTTCATACCTATATTCTTCGTATTTCAGCAGCAACCAGGTTGAAGCACAAAGACACATCAGGAAAACGGGGGAAATAGCTTAATTGTTCAGGTTAAAAATAAAGTATAGTGAGGGTCAAATACTGTCTGAAGTTAAACACCCTCTCCTTTGTTTATTAGCATTTTTACCCTGAAACATCTTTGGAAATGCAACAGGCCAAGGAAGAAAAAGCTCCTCTGGTTCCCTTTCCATTAGTTACTCTTGCATATTGTATTGTTTTAATAACTGTCCCAATGAAGGCAGGAAGTACCAGGCCTTGTGGCAAGTCAGCTTCCTATTACCTAACATTACACTCTACATGATTTCCATTGGGTACACTAATACACAAATTACCTTTGAAATGCCTCTGTGTGCGTGTGTTTGTGTGTGTGTGTGTGTGTGTGTGTGTGCGTGTGATTACTAAAACATGCAAGAGTGGAGTCAGTATGGCACTCAAGACGTGCCTATATTTGCTGTTCTTGTAAAAAAATATAAAATCATTGGGCTGAAATGAATGCAAAGAAAAGAAATAATGAGATAGGTAGCACTGGGAAGACAGTTATTTCTGTTGAAACTTGCAGTTGTCTTGCATATCATGTTTTATTGCTATAGAACAAAATAAAGAAAAAAGAAAGAATAAAAAAGGCAAAACACACATAGAATGATCCATCAGCAAAGACCAAAAGTGGCAAAACTGTGTGAACCTTATCAGTATGATGGGGAAGTGTAAGTAGGACATATTCTTGACTATTCAGCTAGGGAAAAGGGAATTAACACACTGGTATACCAACATGTTCCATTTCTAGCAGCCTGAAGAAAAGAGATGAAGGAAATTTTATTGCATTTAAAGGAAAGTAGCAGAATCTCTAGTAAAAGAAATGCAGTTTGCTTCCCTGAATAGAAGATTTTTAAAAAAGTTATCATATCTT
This sequence comes from Trochalopteron elliotii, assembly GCA_024734555.1. Classification (NCBI taxonomy): domain Eukaryota; kingdom Metazoa; phylum Chordata; class Aves; order Passeriformes; family Leiothrichidae; genus Trochalopteron; species Trochalopteron elliotii. The sequence continues at coordinate 2,067,219 of JANPWX010000419.1, forward strand.
CCTTCTACACTTGAATCAAATTGTATTTCTTGTTCCGGTACTGAACTGTACAACTTAAACTTGTTCATCACTTCTTTGATGAAGTAATCTACCCAAATTTAGGCTGTTCTAAGCTATAAACTCCTAGCGTAAGTTTATGTTACTGTTGTAAAATACCTGACCTTGAATTCTGTACTACTGAACTTTCACTCCATCTTTTTTATATTTTAAATAATTCCTGTTTTATTAATTATCACAAAATACATATCTCTAATTACATTGTTATCACACACGTATTTTACTCATCTATCTCACTGATATTTAAAATATTGATTGTTCTACTTAAACACAGATTTCTTTGAAACTGCATGAAATCTTTCTTCTTCTTGGTTATTTCCTTTTCCATCACATCCCAGAAACACTGAAATTTTTTCTATAATCAGTTCCCCATCCTTTCTCTAATGCTTCCACTAAATCAGAGCTTCTCCAGTTTCACTTCCCTTGTGACACCCTCTTATTTGAATCTATGCAAATTTGGAGAGAATATTTCCCCCCTATTACATTCAGCACTTTTTCTACTAGCAACATTTCTTCTGGAATATGCATCTTTAGAAGCTAAAGTCTACCATAATAGGAGGGCTCTCAGGGCTATTAGTATTTCTCATATTTCAGTTTTCTGTCACAAATAGGAGTTTATAGAATATTTTTTCAACTATACTTCTTCACTATTCTTCCCTAAAGAGATTTAAAACTGCCTTTTGTTTTATTCATGCTAAGTGCTTGGGTTTTATTAATGCCTAGATGTCATAGAATCCTAGTACTTTTACCTTCACTTCTGTCTTCTCTGAAAGGGTATATTGCTACTCTATTTCATTCATGGTTTTGTTGGGTTATGTTTTCTTTTGGGTTTTGTTTTGGTTGGTTGGTTTTTGGTTTCTTTGTGGGGTTTTTTTTGTTTGTTTTTTTTTTTTGTTGGTTTTGGTTTTGGTTTTGGTTTTGGTTTTGGTTTTGGTTTTGGTTTTGGTTTTGGTTTTGGTTTTGGTTTTGGTTTTGGTTTTGGTTTTGGTTTTGTTTGGTTGTTTGTTTGTTTTGTTTTGTTTTGTTTATCTGTTACCCCTTAAATGTCTGATGTGACATTTACAGCTTGTAATTCAGATTTCAACCTTTGTAGTCTTGGGACACAGATGGAAGAGATAATTTAGATGCTATTTCCTTTTCCAAATGTTTAAGATCTTAAGCCACTAAAATCATAAATTCCCTGCCCACATTCCTGATGTGGCTATGCTTTGGTTGAAGTCTGGTTAGTTGATGGCTTTGAATGGAATTGCAAGTTTGTAAGGCACAGTGTTCTCGTGGACGTTTCAGGGCAATTGTTTTACAGGATCACAAGTCAGCTCCCTGAAAGGTAGGAATATATTTGTTGATTCTTCCCAAAGTTAAACTTAATGAATGAGAATATGACCACAGATAGATATAACCTACCTTTCAATCCACTTTATTATTTTTTTCATAGATTTAAAATTTCACAGGGCTACAGTGGACCTTCATACCTGGACAAAGATCATGCAATATGAACTCTTGTCAAAATCTGTACTCTAAATAAACTTGAGCTGTTATGCAGTACTGTAAGGAGTACAGTTTTCAAACATATAGTGTAACGAAGATGACCATTTTAGTCCCAGTATTGTATTAGTTTGAAATGTATATAATGCCAGATTGTATCTTGCCTTTATACGAGCAGTTAAGTTCCTTCTGTGTACACAAAATAACATTAAAGTAGCTTTGATAGAAGGTTATAATGGTATATATATTTAGATAATTACATGACTAAAATAATTTTGATATCAGTAATAGTGGCATAGTGTTCCAGAAGAAAGCACGCCCGTAGTATACTTCAGAAAATAAACCAGACCTAGTTCATTTCTTGATTATTTAGGGGGTTTATTTCCCATAATTTGGCACATTGATAAAGCTTAGTATAAATTTCTTAACTGAAAATTGCAATACAGTCAGGTACAGATTCAGAGACCTTAAAATCTTCCTATTTGAAAATGAGTTTCCCACCCCACACCACATGCTGGAATTACGCCTTCAGAAGAATCCAGTCTTGAGATGGAGGGATTTGCTTGGGCTTCAGAACCTTGAAAACCAAAACCTTGTAGACTTCCAGTTGTTTCCCTTTAAAGTAGATAAAACTGGCTGCAAACAATAGAATACTTTGATGAAGCAAGAGCTCAGATAAGCAAATTTTATTTTATTGCTGTTCTGTATGCTGAAACCAAGAACTGGGATATAAAACTGTCTAAGTATCAATGAATACTGAAGTTCAGGGATTTCTGCCAATTTCTACCAGCTTAAAATCTGGCCTGAATGAAGTTATACCTTTTTGTCCATATAATGGCATATTTGGATCATATTATGCTTCAAATATAGGCTGCTTAATTTTTTCAATCTGCATGCATTTTTTTTCCTACAAATTATAGGGTAAACAAAATTGAGGTTAAATTTCTGAAGCCAAAGGGACTGAATGTATTTGCCTCATCACAATTTCCATGCTGTTGATGTATCTCCCCAAAATATGCCTACTTGTTAGCACTAGAAAATTGTAGGTGCAAGGCACTTTTCCCCCCTTTTTTAAAGCCTAAATGATGCAGCAGTCTTTGGTTGGGTAGCATGTGGGCTGGTGTTGAAATTGGGATGCGTTGGCCTCTGCCTGCTTACAGAATCAACTTTTGTTTAAGCTGTCACTCTAGGGATGAAGAGGATGTTGCAGACTCCCTGTCTTCTCCAATTTCCATAGCAGTAGTACTGAACAATTCACCCCAAGCAAGAACAGCTGTGCTGCTAGAAGCTGCATAAACAAATCTTTGAGTAAGACTGCTCTGTCCCCCATGCAAGTTGAAAGGAAGCTGAATGAAGGAACAGCATGGCAGTGATCATCTCTAAGTGGCAAAAGAAAGGTGAAGCACAATTAAATAAAAAAATGCTTAACACCAGACTCATTCAGCCACCTTTCTACCTCAACAAGACATCAGGGTTTTGCAGTCACTGCAGCAGAGATAATAAACTGGTTAATCCATATTGTTTGCATCTGGTGTCTGAGCAGAGAGGATTTCCTTGGGAACAGTTTTTCAGCTTCTTTACTGATCACTTAGCTGTGATCTAATCTGAACTCAAAGCTCTCTTGTAGGCAGAATCATCCCTGGAGGTGCAAGCATGACTCTTTCTTCTGGTGATGTCCTTCTGGTTGGAGGTAATGGCAAATATTCAGACTAGGGCTTATGTGGCAGAACTAGGGCCTTCTTGTAGAGCAGAGGCCATCTGAGTGCCAGCATATCCACTTCTGAGTTATTTTAATTATATTAAAGTTTTTCTTCTGGAGAAAAACAATCAATTTACTATCTGTATCATTCTCTTACTCACTATTCCGGCATTGAGGGTGAGGGACCCTTCTGGAGCCGAGAGGGAGATAGTCATTAATAGATGGCTTATAAGGAAAAATGTAAGTAATCTTGGGGGGAGGGGAGGGGCAGGGGAAGAAGGTGGAAAAGGCAAGGCAGAGGGACAACCATGCCAGACTTTGTATCAGAACTCCTCTGTACTGTTTTTGTAATTTGCTACTCCTGCTGTGATCCAACTGCAGGTAAAAGTTGCTTTTTGATGAGGTAATTGGGTTCAGAGAACACAAAGTCATGAACACACAATTATTTCTTGTGTTTCTTTTATCTGCCTACACCCCTAGAAAAAAAGGCATCTGTCTTTAATGTGCCGTTATACATTAACTGTGCATTTTGAATGTCCCCATGGTATTGCTGCTGCAGACACTGAATCTTCCTGACCACAGGCAAACAAGAAGCATTTCCTTTGGGAGGATGTGGAGCACCAGTGGGAAGTCTTTGCAACTATGTAGATTAAAAGAAGTTGTACATTAAACAGGTGAAGGCTCAAACTGAGCAGAAGTGGCTGGTTCCTCTCACCCTGTACAGAAGTAGCAAGGACTGCTCCTGGGCTCACACTGACTGCTCTCTGGCTCTCAAACCCTGGGAGATGCAGCTTTTATGAGGACTTGTAATTATCTTTTGGGAACTGGAGCGAGCATTCAAATACAGGCATCTCAAAGAGCTGAACTCATACGTGGTCCTTCCGTTATCAAGTGTGGCTTTGTCATTAAAGTTCTCCTTGAAAAAATACTTATTAACTTTGCTTTCTTAGCCACAGTCTGATAAGCCTTAAAAACTAGTAATGCATTTACTCATTTTAGCTGTTTTTAAACCAAAACAGAGCAGTTCTACATTGTCAATTATATGAATGGTCAAAGTGCGTTACCCCAAGTCAGTTTTGATTTCTTTGCCCTGTAATAAATGACATGGTTTCATGAGTATTTAAGTACCTTAATTTAAAAACTTTTCTAAAATATATCTTTACTACTCATGTAAGACAGTTTTTAAAAACAAATCTTTGGGGCTTTTTGTCCAAGTCAAAACGGGGTGTACAGGCGCAGGGAACGTTACTTAGAGACTAATATTATCTGCAGAAAATATCTGTCTTTGACTGAAACATGTAATCATCAAATAATACTTCTGGGTTATACCTTTTCATTGTGCTGAAAAAATATGTTGCAGGAAGAAATAAATGCAAAAGCAAGTAGGAAGACAGTAACTCTGTATTTGCTGAATAGTTTTTCCATCATTATTCTGATGAGCGTGGAGTCCATCCATAGGGATTTTTTGAAGGTTCTTCTGCTAAAGAGCTGTAGGATGCAATTTAACAGTTTAAACTACTTTCATCCCTCAGCCTATATCAAATAAAAGGTTATGAGATTAATGATGTCTCTCATATCCCTCCCTATGGAAGGGTGGCTGCCTCCAAAGTGAAATTGCTTTATCTTGCAAAAGAAAATAGGAAGGGATGTGTATGTTTTTGTGTTGTTTTTTTGTGTTTTTTTTTTTTTTTCCTAGGGAGAAACAAGATTGCTATCGCAAATTCAGGAACATGGAGCCTAAAATTATTTTAAAATGGCAATTTTTTTCTTTGCAATATGCTATGAAAGTCTTTTCTCTGAAAATTCTCTGTGACAGGCAGTATCACTTGTAATGATGGATGACTTCACTCAAAGGGTGGTAAAGCACTGGCACAGGTTGCCCAGAGAAGCTGTGGATGCCCCATCCCTGGAAGCATCGAAGGCCCTTTTGAATGGGACCCTGGCAACCTGATCCAGTGGGTGACACCCCTACCCATGGCAGAAGGATAACTGGATGATCTTTAAGGTGCTTTCTAATCTAAACAATTCTATGATTTTATGATTTCATTAAATCAAAAGAATATGGGGCAGAAAAAAATTCACATTCATTCCACACACTTCTAGACTGATATCTCCTAATTACGTTATTTTTCAGCCTTATGGCATTTACTTACTTAATCATTTGTTCTTTCTATTGCATGTCAAGAATGTTCTAATTTTGTTTTGTAATTAATCTCTTCATACGGACATAGAGGTTAATAATTCTTAAGAAATTAGGACTGGAAATACAAGCAAAAGCAATGCAAAACAGCATTCTTATCACATTTTGAAGGGATCTCAGGGTTAAATTAAAAAAATAAAAACCAATAAAACATACGATGATAGCTGAATGTGAGTTTTGCAGACCAATGAAATTATTAATGCAACATGTTGGTGCATGAAATAAAAAAAAAGGTATGACAGATAATTCAGTAACAAAATATGTGTTAATATAACCACTGTATTCATAAATTTTAATAGAACTATTTATCACAGCAAGAATTGTTAAGGAATTCTGTAGGCTTTCTGCCACTGTGGTAAGATGAATGATGAATCTGATGCAATGCAGGGTTTTTTAATAATTTATTGGGTCATGAGTTATGGTTTTATTCAATTGAATATTATTAGATGGGTTTGCCCCAGGCAGTGAGCATGGTATATGAAAAAGAAAAATAGATTAAGCAAACACTCAATGAGTTTAATCATTTCAAACAGGGCAGAGGATAAAGGCACTGACAGATTTGTCATTAATTCAGCAGATGTTTTTACCTGCACACAACATAATCACAAGATGAGAGCTGTCAGTGAAACCCTGAAAGTATGATGATAATAATTAATAGTCTGCATAATCTATTATTTTCACACAATTGATTTATTTTCTCTGTGAAAAACAACAAGGGATGGAACAGAGGATACAAGGTCTTTTCAGGAATGGTGACATAAGAATATTTTTCTTCATCCCAGATCCTTATATCTATTTTTGATAAAATAATGCCATTCAGCACAATTATAGCTGGTGGTGATTTTTTCTGATGGAGAATGGAATGAATCATCATTGCTGCATTTTGTCCACATTCTAATGATGTCTCACCACAGAGACTATCCATCAAATTTTTATCAAGAACCATTATCACTGGCTTCCCACTCAAAGCCTTACCTGTAAGATGCAACCAAGTCCATTTTTCTATAAAAAATATTGAGCTTCTTTGAAAAGAGAGAAGGGACCTGAACTATAGTAGAATAAGATGTATGCCTTCTGTGCTGTTCAAATAAGTATAGACAGAGGTCAAGATGGTAAAAGACTGATCTCGACACCTGCAAACTTTAGATTTATTAATCTCTTTATTATTATGATATGACTCTTGACTTATCACAGAACTGCTTTTCCAACGTCAAGTCAAAGAGCCATAAGTGTCTTCATTACATAATTTGCTGTTTTTCTTGATCGTTGCCCCAGTCATATAAATGCTGAGCATTTTCATCTGTTTCATTTGTAGCTATAATTACTCAACACTTAATTATAATTATTTAAAATATGTATCTGAAAGGGCTTCTCAAGAAAGAAACAAACATGCAGTTCATGGTCAACACTTTGCCTTTCACAATTAATCCAGGGCTGCGTAAGAAGTGTTTGACAAAGCCAAAGTTAGTATTAAACTCTCCTAGTCAATGCCTAGCTACCAAAACTGCAAATTACCCTATTTTTTTTCTCAGTTTCTTGTGGGAAGTTCCAACAGCCGTGCTAATGCATCACTTCATGCCCAGCTGACATTTCCTGAATAGTGATTCATTCCATGACTTTCAACACAGCATCCAGATCCCCTGAGCAGATCACAGAAATAGAAATTCTGGGGACCAGCATATAGGAACTGAATCACATTTATGACAGGGTGAAAAGGTCAGTTCCTTTCCTTGGCCAAAAAATGACACTTCTTTTTCTATTAAAGAGTTTCACTGATGAAACTTAATCATGATTAAGTACTTTGTTCTTAAGCAAAGAGAAGCAGGAGGTTGTTATTAGGTCACCCAGAGTTAACCTTTCTGTATGTTTGATATCCTGCAGATACCAGTTTCAAAAGCTACTTTTTCTATGAGTAATGTTCATAGCCTATGAGGCAGGAATATTTTTGCTTTCAAATTTTACTTTATTGAATGTTTTAATGACTTTTTATCTTCAGAATGGTCAGAGAAATATAAAAATACTAACTAATTTCATCTCCCTCTTTCATCAGAGTACCTGATAGCTTAGACAGATCTGTGATGTAGTGTTTTAAGTCTCTGAGTCGTTAAACTACAGTCTGCTTTTCTTTCTCAAGTGCTGTAATAAAAATGGCAAGGAATTTGCAGGCAGAAGATATGTGAGCCACAGGAAAAGACAGCTTCACCATGCTATCCAGTCAGAATGGATGCAAGGTTTCCATACACTGAACCTCAGAATTCTTAATGAACATTTCAAGAGCAGGTTAGCTACTTAATGACTCTATAGATCACATCTGCCATTCCACATCAATGGCAGCTGCTTCAAGACTCTCCGACTATGAAGAAAGGAACCATACCTGCCAAAATGAGAAGAAAAAGTCAGCGTTTGCCTGGATTAAAGTATCTCTGTGGATGGATGTATACTTTTAAGCTGTTGGAGAATAAATCTTAATAAAAATGGAAATAGAAACAACAACAATGGTATTACTAGTCATGATGTTATATAGATGTTTTATTCAGAACTTAAAACTTTTCTTATTTTCTCTCCTTGTGTTTCCTTTGCTGCTTTTATTTTCCTTTAAAAGCCAGTTTCCAGAATAACTCTTTTATATCAGTATATATACCTTCTCATTTTTTAAAAATATTTGATTATATTTTTATTTCATAATAAACCACGCAAACATTCATCTTCAATCTGTTACCTTTTTGTGTGAATATGTTATTTTAAATATACTCTTTTTTTGGCTAAAGGAGGAGGGAGGGGAAAAGTACAAAAATGCCTGGAGCTAGTAAATGGGGGAGTTAGGATAGAATGCAGTGTGGCAGTTTAAGTTTGCTGCTGCTGTGCATACAATGTAAAATGGTCATTAATGTTATTCAGTAAGGAGACTTGCATAAAGTAATTAAATGAACCCTAAGGATACCTGTCAAACTGTCATATACTCACTAGCAAGGAAGTCACCAAGTAAAGCTGTCAGTCAGAGTCTGACATTCTGAAATCCTTCAAAAAGTGTTAAGCATTCAAAACTCTGCAAGTAAGAAACCTGGCAACAGTAAGATAAGCTAGCCTGCCACAGCCCCAGGGTTCTTTTGCAAATGACACTGCGATATGACTCAGTACCCTCACGTTGGAAAGAATGTAGTTCATTTTTTTGTTTGTTCAAGGAAGAATCAAAGACATGCTTTACTCTTCCCTGGAGCAAGCATGCGTATTTTCCAATTTGTAAATAAAGAGAATATTGGCTTTTGGTGAACTGCAGTGCATATTGACCAGTCTGTGTAAATCAACTTAGGGGACATGTAAGCTGTGGTAATTTACATCAGATAAAGATTTATCTGACGCTTTTCTTTTTTTCTCTTTTCTGAATAAATAAATGTATAAACATAGCAGCTATATGAGACAGTTTAGCCATTGGTGCTGAAAGCTCAATTTCAGTAAACCAAGTCCTCACTGGAATTAAGGTCACTTGTAGTAATTGCTTTAAACAGAGAGCTAGTAATGATCAGAAAATGGTCATTGCCTAATCTAGCATATTATCACTGTCATTTCCAAAGTGGCTATTAACAATAGTGTCTTTGTGCCAACTGTGTAATTTAGAATCATTAAATGCATACAAAACACTTCTTGCTCTTTATTGTTCCACTAAGTAGAGTTTAGATTTTTTGTTTTCTATTTCCACCTTTGCTTTCTTCTCTTTCATCTTTCTTATACCTTCCTTTTTTCTCTTCACTTTCTCTGTTCTTTTTTCCATGTCATCTTTTCCTTTTTTCTTTTTCCTTTTCTCCTTTTTCATTCTTTCTTTGATTCTCTTCCTCTCTATCCATTTGTTTCTTTGTTCTTTATTCTTCTCCATTTGTCTCTCCTTTATATTTTCCCTTTCCACTTCCTTTTCTTGTCCTAGCTCTTTTTTTGGATTTACTAGATTTGTTAATTTTGAAACGCTCTTAAAAGAAATGTGTTGTAAACTGTGCCTTGGTGGAGGAGCTTGTAGGAGACCAAAGTTCAACGTTAATCTTAATCCATGTCAAGACGCTTGATCTCATCTGACTTTGTAAATATAAAAGATAAAAGGTAAATGTGTAAGTCAGGACCATATACCTGACCTCCTTTTGTAGTCACAGGGAAAGTAACATCTATAGAGTTTCAGTCAACTCATCCTAATCAGATTGCCTGGTCTGGGTCAAAAAACATCTCTGGAGATGTCTCTTTCTTTTTCCTGTGTATGAAAAAGGCTTGGATAAGTAGTATAGACTCAACTGTCTACATATAATTTAGACATCTAAAGTTGGGTAGTTTTAAACATACCTTTTGTAACTCCTTTTGCACCTTTACAAAAGGCTACACCTTTTGCAACCTTTGCGTCCAAAGGGTTGGGAAATTAATTAAATACTTGTTCCTCTCTCATCATTAGACTGATTTTTTTTTTTACTCTGTTTATGTCTAAAACTGCTGAAGTGGTTTTCCCTTGTCTTAGCTTCTCATCATTTGGGATGCCTTTAATTTTGAAGTATCCTTTATTAAAGTTTTTTAATTTAACCAATAATTGACATTTATTGAGTAAAGGTGTATAGACATTAACAGTGTCTGATTAGTGGATTTGTTATCTCCTGTAGATAAGTGTGGACATAGTAATTCAAGCATAAGAAACAGTTGGAAAATATTGACAGTCAATATTTTAATAAATACTTTGAGTTAATATCCATAGTCCAAACTTGCTTGTTCCCTTCTTCAGAAATTGTTGATGAGGGACCCAATTATTAAAGGTTGATTTTGAAAGTGTGGACCCCAGTGATTGCCTAGGATGATAGTAGAACTGTGTCAAAACAATAGTGAGAATCCAGACCTCTCAGCTACCAAGAAACAGGAATATTGATATGTAAGTAGCATGATGTAAAGTGTATTTGCTTTCACATCTTGATAAATGAACTCTCTTAGAGGTGAATGAGTTTTCAATTCTTACACAAATAGGTCATCCTATATCCACACATATCAGAGTGAAGGGTGGAGACCCCTATAAAGAATTTCTTATTAAGTATCAGTGCAGTATCAGCTAAATAGATTGGTAACTAGTGCATTTAATTCTTGTCCATTACTATGTAAATCAACATTTTGGGTCATGAAAGGATGAAAGTTAAATAACACTAATAATCAGTGTTTCCATCCATGATGTAGGGTTTACTACTGAGAATTAGAAAATTGATCAAAATCGATCCTCTTGTCTTGTTTTTTTGAAAATGCATTGGCCTTCTAACATCAATATTTAGCATGTCACCACTTGAAAATAGTAAGAAATTATTTTCTGAAACTCTACATCTCATCTCCAATGAAATTTCACTAGGTTTATGTCAGCAGTTTTTCAAGGTAAGCTGTTTGCATTCCTCTGCAATTAAAATGTGGGGTTTACTTCACAGTGATCTCCCTAAGGGATTTTAATGTCTATCATCACTATAAATTCATGTTTCCTCAACAGTAAACAAGAATTGCATTGTTTTCTGCTGAAATAATCATTTTGGAGATTGAGATTTCAGTTTGTTTTAATCCTTTTAGCCCGCAGCAGTTCTCCCTCAGTCATTATAACTGTAATTTAAGTTTATTTTGAGTAGCACATGTATCTTCCAGTCCAATCCATTTCCACATCATTTTTCACTGTCAGTCAAGCTTAGCTAGCAGAAAACACTGAAAAAGATGTTGCTTTAAGCACTGGTGAGTTTTCTATTACATCCCTCATTAAAATAGAATTAAAAATATATAACATGATAGGTTTGTGTGCTGGTATGTACAAAGCCCTACAAATATAATTTCCAAACACTTAAACCAGCAATTCTTGATTTTCTTAGCTGTCTTTTTTTTTTTTTTTTTTAATTAAATTTGAACTTTAAATTGGAAGAACTTGGTAAAATCAAAGTATAAACTGGCTTTGCAGAATGGTCAAGTTCTGCCTGAAGAGATGCTGTGGTCTTCTGTAACATCTGCTTGATGAGATGCTTTCATGTTTATAACCTGCCTTTTGGCCAAGTGCCAAAAATGTTGCAACACTGAAATAAAAGGCCAACTTCAATTCTTTTTAAGCTTGGATTATGAATTGTCACTTAGCCCCAAAATTCTCTAACATATTTTCATTTTTTTTGTTCAGTTTATGTGTAGGTGCAGCACTAAACAATAGTCTAAAATCTATGTCTGTGTTGTACTCTAAGAAGGATTAAATATACCTGGAAGGGTGCAGTATGTTGTCCCACAGACACCAAAGGGAGTAATCTCAGCAGCTACAAGACTGGGCTTTAAAATTAAGCTCTAAAGCTGGAGCAGGATTATAAACCCCAGAAAATGTGTACGGAAAAATAATGTATACAAATCTTTACCCTTATCCAGCAAAATCTTCATGTAACAATAAGGGGTTTGAAACCAGAAAAATGGGCAAAGGCATGCAGAGAAGTGCTGCCACAGCACTGAATTCAGAGTCTGCTTCAGGGATTTCCTTAAATACTAAAGTTAATGTAATTTCTTAGGCTTTATGAGAAACTACTTTTTTCTTTTCTTTTTTTTCTTTTATTTTTGCCCATGGCAATTCAATATTTTTGCAAGCATGTTTATTTTTCACAGGTAAAGACAGCACATTAAGTATTTAGATCAAAATAATTGCTTAGTCCCTACTCATTCAGACAAAAGCCAACAGTAATAAAAGGCATTCAGAGAGAATATGCTTTGGGTTTCTTTCATTAAAACTTCCATTAAAATCTGCTTCTTTCTTCTTTTTCCCTTTTATCATAATTCCTCATCTAAGTATTTATCTTCACTTCACTTTGCATTTTTTGTATTTTTCTTTCAGCAGACCGCCTCCCCATGCTCTCACCCCTCTCTACCTCCTCTTTCTTTCTCTCACACTGTCTCCATGTTTTTTGGTACTTTTTCTACATATAGCAAATGACTTCATTTTCTCCTAGTCTGAACCCAGCTGAAACCTTTGTATGTCATGGAGTAGAATGTAGCCTACTACGCTGAGAAAATGATGAACTAAAATCTTTGAACATAGGAGAGGAAAAGAGGCTTTTATATCATTATTTTAGAAGCTACACAAGGCATTTCATTTCAGAAGATTCCACATGATCACAACAGGCTTTCAGCTCTGTGACTATATGCCCAGCTTGCTGGAAAATTAGGCCAGTCTTTCTGAAGGCATTTATTTGTTTATTTATTTATTTATTTATTTATTTATTTATTTATTTATTTATTTATTTATTTATATGTCAGGCTTAGTTATGGCATATTATCATCATTCTTAATTTTCTCTCTTTTCCGGAAATTTAATTGCTGATTTCTCAAAAAAATTAAAAATTACTTTGAACTTTTATTTTACTTTCAAGTTCTAAACTCAAAGTTGTTTCAGACTGATTAATTATTTCAGCAATGTTCATTCTTGAAGGATTCAAAGCATTCTACCAAGATATATATTTCATCATACTTCCAAGTAAAAACTTGGGTTCAATAAGATCTGGAATTAAACTGATGATGCTTTCAACCCTCCCTTATAATTAGTACTCCTTTGAAATTTATACTGTTGTAGACTCTTAGGATTTCTGAGAACTTTTTCTTGGAGGTCATACAAGAAGCAGGACTGTTATTTAGATGAGATAATTCTGTAAGATATCTGTGGGAAGACAGAAATGGTGAGCAACTTCAACCTCCATGTACATATTAGCCAGCAGAAGTGATGTCTATAGCAGGAAAATAAAACTGCACCCTTTCAAAAAGAGATGTCCTCTGAGAGAACTAGAGGAATGTGTTTTTTTCTCATTGATGACAAACTGATAAGGAACCTGTGATGGAAATGTAAAAATGCTGAATCAAACTTTTGAAGTAACATAAGAAACCTTTCATAACACACTGGGTCTGTCATAGAATCTCAGTATTACCTGTAGCAATATGACTTCTGTATTTTTGTACTCCTATATTTCCATCTGTGCTTCACTGCCCCAAAACACTTTTTGCTAAGGAAACAGGTCACAGTCAGTACATCACAGAACAAGAAAGATCAGATGCCAGATTTTGATTTCCCAAGAACCATCTCTTGAAGTTAATCTATCCACCATTCCATACACAAACCCCCATTATTTTTATATGCATGATAAAAATCCCTTCTGCCAAGGTGTTACAGTCTGGTTTAAACCCAGAAGAGCAAAGAAAATTAACTCTCTCTGTATAAAATGGAAAGAACTTTGAAGATTCAGAATATACCCAAAAAAGTGATTAAAACCAAATGAGGTTTAGATATTGGTGCTGAAAATTGATATGTTTTATTTAATAGTGAAAGAGGCAAAGAGAGAGAAAGAGAGGAAGGAAGGAAGGAAGGAAGGAAGGAAGGAAGGAAGGAAGGAAGGAAGGAAGGAAGGAAGGA